>JAPTGZ010000009.1:13928537-13942243 GCA_029814645.1 Fowleria isostigma
AAGTCATCAAAAACAATAGTTATGCAATCAAGTACTAACTCCTGTGTGTATCATGTGACTAAAACAGACAGAAAACAATGGAAAGCCTAAAAACCACTGTTTTTGTCAGTACAATGCCATAGATGTTGATGAAAGAACTTATGTGATTTTGGTTATTATCAAGAAAACCATGGAAAATGGATAGATGTCAGCTTTTAAATTACACTCTTATGAGCTATTTTGTTATCTTTATATTTGTCCCCAAAAAAATGTACCTTTAGTTGTACCAGTCATTAAAATGAACAAGAAATTGAATAAAACATAGGGTGGTCAAATCTTTTTTTTTTTTTTTTTGACTCTCTATGTGTGCTTTGCCCAAAGTTGTGCCTCTCAGGCAGAATTATACCACATCAAGAATAGTGCAGTGAGTGAGAATGAAGTGGAGTTGATTTGTTTTTCTATTCTTCCACCTGTACATGCTTCCTGATGCTGTTATTGGCTGGAGATGCAAATCCACAGCCCATATTTTGACACCCAGACAGTCCCAAACACAACAAAGCAAGTTATATTGCTAGGGAAGAAAAGCCTGCTATCTGATACTGTGGGACATATTGATGCTTTTTTTGTTATTTTCTTTCATATTGTTAAACATTAAATATATAAAATGTGCTGTGAACAGTCAAAAACTGTGAAAATCTATCTTTTTTCATTGTTTTCTTACTGTCCTGAGTGTATTTCTCCCCCCTTTTACAACAAGCCAACAGTCTCCATATCCGGCATAAGAACAGGGCAGTATTAACCATGTGCTCACAACCAGTGTGTGGTCGACCTTGCAGCCTCCTGTAATCTGGCCAATCAGAACAGAGGGTTTTTGTTTCGGTAGGGGGCCTGAAACAGACTACTTTCAGCCGAAGCCCATTTTAGACATGAACCAACGGGCTTCGCAGCACACCAGTGTGAAAGCGAGGAATTTTTAAAACTGCAAACCAAGCTAAACTATCCCAGATTCAGAATGAAAATATGGAATTGGAAATATACATTGACATACAGTACATCGTCTTTAAACATACGATATCCCTACACAGCATAATGTGGGTGAGAAACTGTAGCTGTAAAAGAGCCAAAACGAAAATGAAAAACCATAGAAACCATATAGGCTGTATAATACGCATCACTGTGGAAGGTGTCACATCATCCAACCTCATGTACCACCCTGACCCAAAGTGAGAGAGATGTCAAACTGTCAACTGTATTTAGCCAGCCTGTCTCTCTGGCCTTGGACTCGTTCACCCATAGCTGTATTTATTCATGCATTTCAGTGTCCCAGTGACTAATACCCTTCCTCCAAGTGGTGGAAGGAATATGCATGAGGACTGCATCTCATGGGAGGTTAACAAAAATTTATACAGTTTTTGAAATCTTGTTTGAGCTGTCATGTGTGGATCTTGTATGTGATCCTGCATGGCCAAGTTTAGCATCACAAACCTCCCAACACTGTAACAGGAGGATTTGACTAACAACAAGTCAATATTAAGTAGGACCACGATGCCTGTAGGAGTTATGCAGGAGTGAAGAGTATGTAAAGTTGATGACTTCCCACGATGTAGATGTTGATACAGTGATAATGCTATGTTAATATATATAAATGAATGTATAACTAAAATATAATGCAATGCAATAACATAATGATGCTGTGGACTTAGGAAAGATTTCCCTATCTGGACCTCCTTAATAATCCTTTAATACTTAGAAAGACTGTTGCAGTCACTTCCAAAAGAATTTCTCTCAACAACTACACACTGCAAAAAAAAAAAAAAAAATCATGTTTTTATGGAAATAACTGGCAGCTGTGGTTACCAGAACAATACTGTAAAAAACACATCAAATCATAAATATATTTATGAAGTAAATATGTAGATTAAACATTGGATTTCAGTGATATTTACATGTTTAATATGTAAAATGTATTTTTTAATTACTTTTTATATATTTTTTTAAAGTATAAGAATAGACTGTTATTTCAGCATTATGGTCTTGCAATTTCAACAGCATCACATTGTTTTTCAATTTACAATTTTATTTTCTCAAAACACAAATCTGATTTTGTTAACATACTCTTCCTGTAAAAACTACAGCTAGATTTGATTTAATCATTAACACAAAAATCTTTTTGAATGAACAACATTGCATTGTATTTTTCTTTTTTCTGCTGCAATTTTATAACTTTTTGGGAATAATTCTATTTTTTTTTTTTTTTTTTTACAGTGTAACATTTTTGATTTGTTTTCATTTATTGTTTTGGCTCTTTTTTGCTCTTGTGTGCTTTGTACTTAAATCTTACTGCTGTAAACCTGGAATATCCCCTTGTGGGAGTAATAAAGGGATATCTTATCTTATCTTATCTTATCTTATCTTATCTTATCTTATCTTATCTTATCTTATCTTATCTTATCTTATCTTGTGTTGAATTGCAATAACAGACTCTTCCCCAGTCAGAACTCATACATAAATGCAGTGTGCTGCTTAAATTACATTAGGGCCAAGCTGGTGCTGTTAGGGACTCTTAATCAGGGCTAGAAGGATAATATCAGCAGTACTGACACTAGTTGCCAACTAATGAAACACAGTATTCAGCAAACAAACACAACAGACTGATTTTTCTTCTGTCAAAACAGTCTCTAAAAGTGTCTTCTCTTTTTATCTGTATAGATTCTTTTGGTTTCTCTGACACTAGGAACACTTTGTTTGTAGATGTGTGTTCATTACTGAGCACCCCCCCTCACATAAAACACAGCGAGATCTCTCCTCTGCATTTTCAGTGGCTTTGATGAAGCCAGCGTTTATGCTCGTCCTTGTATTTTCGCTTTGGCAGCACGCACGTGATGGAGGGAGAGAGAATCACATTAGTTGCGCTGAAGTTTACCTTGGAGAGTACAATCACAAATTCAGGACTAGGTTCACTAGAAGCAGTAGAGAGCCCGACACACAGTATATGAGCACGACGGTACAGTACATAGGAAGAACGCTCACTTCATTTCAATGAGGAAAAAGAACTTATGCATCATACCGTTGTCATTTTTTCTACTTTGCTGGAAGGTGAAAAAATAAATACATGTCTGTGACTCATTTTAGGTCTTGACTGTGAGTTTGGGAAAGGCAGGTTTAAAGCACAAATATATCTTGATATAATATGAAAGTATTGCAGATTCTTCAGAAGCATAAGAGCACCAACCTCACTTAAAATTATTAGTAGGAGGAGATGTTATTTAACATAATTACATTGGTCTCTTTTTTTGTTGTTTTTTTTTTCTTTTTTTAGAAATTATCTGCCTCAGATTAATTATGCTGTAATTTACATACTTCAATAGGATGAAATGGAAATCACATGACCAAAGTCCTGGTTTTTGGATGTTTCCAGTGTATATGGTAAAGTGTTATAACCAGTGTTGGGACGGTTACTTTTAAAATGTATTCCAACACTGACAGAATTGACAGAATTCATGCCCGAAAAATAATCTGTATTGTAATTCATTACTGATATCAAAAACGAATGTCTAAATTGCTGTTACATAATATGTTGACTGTTGAGTTTATATCAACAGTTATTAAAGTCATTTTTGTTGTTTTATTTTTCTTTACAATTATTCAAATTCAATTATTGTGGAATTATTTTTGTTTTCCGGTCATCGGACCCTGGCAAAGAATGTGTATATGGAACCAAAAACTAGGTGTGCTCTCATTGGAGGAGTAAAATTCAGCTCCAGGTGCATCTGCTTCTGCCCAAAGACACTGGAATTATTCAAATGTTCTTGTTTTTGGGTGATTACCAAATGGCTTTGGGTGAGATTCAGGGACTTTCAGTATTGAAGGTAGACCATAAAGCAGACAGTCCTTCTGCTCCATGTTATAGGTAACAGAGTTTAGCCCTGGTCAGCCCTTAACCTCTGTTTATTCTCCATTATCTTTGTGTTGTGCACAGGTATTGAATAGCATAAGGCATGAACCTCCACTCGTCTCTTTGGTTGTGAGGTTGGTGTACTGTGGTTGAATAAATAGACTGAAGGTCTGCACCTGGGAGATGTTGGATTTTTTCTCTATTAAACTCAGAAAATGACGAGACATTTTCAAGCATTTACTTGCAAGGAGAAAAAGATTTGACAAAACAGCAGACAGCCAGGTAGCTGTGTCAGTCTTTTTCTAAAGTAGGAATCGGGACATTCACTCATTTATAGAAGGAAAATAAAAAAAATGTTTAGGCTAGCTGTTACGAGGAGAGGTGGATCACCATGGAGCCCTCTTCTCTAGTGTCTTTTGTCCCTGAAATTTATCCTTGAGTAAAAAAAAAACACTTAATAAGTAACATGGTCAGCACATACTTGACCTGCATGAGAAAAAAATCAGTATGAAATGAAGAAACACAAGCAATAACACTTAACCAAGTAATATGATAAATACTTGTATAAAATAGAACCATCAGAGATCAGGGTTCAGTTTCTCTAAGGACCTTCTCTGCATATTATTGCCATCAAAATACAGGCAAGGTTTTAGTCAAACATTACATTAAAAGACATATGGCATATCAACATACTCACTGTCACCTGAATGAAACTAATTATAGCTCTCTACACAAATTCCAAATTTCTTTGATCATCTTCTCTGGCCTAGGTCTTAACTCTTTCCCCCTCGGACACCTACTAGGAACAATACGTATATATGTTACTTGGGATACCCATGGAACATACTGTTTTTCCGGTGTTTTGTTTCTTTTTCTAGTGGCTACAATCATCACTGCTTTGCAAACTTCAGGAAAAACTGGTGAACATGTAATCCTACTGGTTGGCCTAGTATGGGTTGTGGTCACCTCTACCTTTCACAGACTCTGTTACATTTGATAAATGGACCCTGTTCTAATGGTCATCAAATCACATCTTCAGTGATATAACAGAGGTGTCAAAATTCATCATTAAGGGTACGAGGGGTTGTCAAATGTCGTCTTTATGGAGGAGAACCAGTCCCCAGTAGCTCAGTTCCTTGGAATCATTTGCCTGCCTGTTTAACAATTCTGCTCATCGATTCCGCTCACGTTGCACATGCGCGATGACATCACATACTGCATTGTTTTGGTTCAGAACGTAACCGCCATGGCGTCCAATCACCACACGTACTTTTCCGTGCTCGGTACCAGTCTGCGGCTCCATGCCACCAGATCAGCATCATTGGTACCAGTCCGCAGCTCCACTCCACTAGTACCATGGTGGCTCCGATAGTAAATAGGAGCAGGAACAGTATGTAAAACACACTATGTATCAGGACATTACTCAGATACACTGTAAACTTTGATCTACAGTACTTCAACATGTATTTTACTGGCATAGAACCTGATCCAGTTTCATCTATTATTTGTGCATACTGTAACATTTTATTTTCTGTGCAAAGATGGAAATATAAAAGACAGTTAATGCAAACAAACCTGTTTTGTACTCTTATTCCCTCACCCAAAGAGAATCAATAAGAGAATTGATAAGGAATCGGTTTGATAAGAAGAATCGATATGGAATCAGAATTGTTAAATTCTTATCAATTCCCATCCCTAAGCTGCAGTACTGTTATGTACTTAATGTTTTCCTTTGAATAAGTATCACATTTTTATTTGTATTTAAAAATACTACGATCCCACTATACCTTTTTAGACTGAGCCTTTGTCTCCAAAATGCCTGTTATCCTTGTCTTATAGGTTAACGTTTGCCTCTGAATACAGTTAATATATACATGTGTAAGAGTGTATACATAAAGGGTACATCTTCTGAATAAATATTCTGCTTGAGAGAATAACAGGTGTGCTGCTACAGAAATGAATAGCAAATGAGAAGTGGATATGCTGAGACTTGAGATGAAACTAAACAGCCACATGGTCCTCAGCAGCTTCTATCTGCCATACAAATCCACAGCACCTGCTGAAGTCCCCTAGGAAAACCAAGGCAAACTTTTCTCACAATGTTTCAATGGTTTTATCCAGGAGTATACGAGGAAAACCTGGCAAGACATTTTTTGGAGACAGAAAAAATCAGGCTGAAAGAATTAGATGCAGTATGTTGTGTAGTTTAATGTTTGTACATGTTGTCTATAAACTATGTAGTAGTTCAATGTGAGCTTTTAAAATATTTTTTCCATCAGATTTAGATTCAGTATTTCTTGGACAGGTTGCTCAATGACACTCTAGGGCTAAAATTAGCATAATGAACATTGTTATTATATAAACTGGAAAGCTTTAGTATCAGAGGTTCTTGAAATCAATACCATTTGAATGATGCTAGCAATGCTTGCAGTGCAATGCAGATTCATGTGAAAAATGAGTGTTAAAGATAAAGTATTGAGTAGTAGAGTTAAAGCATTGAGTAGTAGAATTAAAGTACTGTGTAGTAGAGTTAAGGTATTGAGTATTAAAGTTAAAGTATTGAGTAGCATAGTAAATATTGAGTATCAGGGTTAAAGTATTGAGAATAAAAGTTTAAGTATCGAGCAGTAGAATTAAAGTATTGAGTAGAAGAGTTAAATTATTGCACAACTTTTTGACTGTTGCACCCACCAGTTATTTTCACCCTCAATTAATCTGTTTATTTTTTCTTGATTAATCAGTTACTTGTTGAAAATGGCCCATGATGTCGTCCTCAAATGTCTTTTTGGTCTAAAACAACAAAGATCTTCTGTCTAACCATCAGAGAGGAGAAATTAATCCTCATAATGTTCACATGTAGGGAACTGCAATCAGAGAACTTTGACTTTTTGTCCTTTAGACTAATTATCAATCATAAAATAATTGCCAGTAAATTTAGCAGTTTCTAACTTAATCACTCAATCATAGGTCCTGATGTGGGAGCTATGCGATGTAGCCTCCTGCTGTGAATGAAACAAAAATGTATTTTAGCACCTGGAAAAGGCCCACCTAACAAACAAAAAAGGAAAAAAAGTCAATATCCATCTTACTGTACACTGCATTTTAGATATTTTTACAGCCTTTTCTTGCATCAGACAGTTCACATCTTTGAGATGAGGCTCAAAAATAGAGCCTAGTGGCCGAATCACACTGAAAACTACCAAAAATGTTCTAAATATAGTGTATGCTTCAGCTTTTAGATGGATCAAATGTGTTTAGAGGAGCTCTCCACAGTCATATGCTACAGAGCTTAGCTTCAGCGGCTGCTGCTGGTTTCGTCTGATTCTCCCTCTTCAGTTTTTCAGAGCCTGTTATATATAGTTATGAAACTAGTTTTACCTATTTAGATATGTCATTTAAATGTCTGGTTTTTGACAGCATCTTTTAACCCCGCCCCTCTGAAGGGGAGGCAAGGGGTATTGTTTTTGTTTTGTAACACTCTAGCAGCAAAGCTATTGGTTGAATTCATACTAAATTGGGTTTGTAGATTGCCAGTGACCCAGAATATCTGATTACATTTTGGGAATTGTAGGTCAAAGTTATTTTACGAATTTTAAACAAAAAAAAACTTCCATGTACTTATAATGGGTGAAATTTCAAACATCTGTAGCGGCAAAACTATTGGTTGAATTCATACCAAACTGGATTTATTGAACGGGTGATGCTAGGACCCAAATGCAGTACGAGAGGCAATGGTCCAGTTTTAACAGTCTTTATTACCCAACACACAGATGAGCAAGTAGGCAGGCACAGTTAAAAAAACAAAAATTCAATTGTGACAACTTTAAAGTCACTGAGCCAGAAAGGCAAAACCCCATCCAGGGCAGAGAGTTCATCAGGGGTTCGAGGGGTAAATCCAGGGACAGGCAGAGGGGTGGTCAGAAGACGGTGAATCCAACAGAGGCAGACAACGAGGAGACAGGAGACTTGGTCAGAACATGGAAGGCAGATCAATTACCGGATGTTTTGGAGAGGGGGGGGGGCGGTCCAGGGCTGAAGATGGGTCGTTTCCAGAGGAACAGGCAAACAGGAGTAACCCATGAATGACGGGCAGACAAGAAAACCGGGGACAGGAGAACAGGACTAGTCTTGGTAAAAACAGGTCAGTACACAGATAACAGAAAAAACACTGGCTGAATCTTCCAGGAGTAGAGGAAACGACCTAGCAAAGAGGTGAGGGTGGAGAGGGTTTAAGTAGTCAGGTAATGAGTAAACTGATGCAGGTGAGTGACAGCTGTCCTGGGTCTGGTGATGAGTGGGTGTGGCAGGGGGTTGGACTGAGTGAAGACTGGCGGGAACAGAGAGAGAGAGAGAGAGAGCAAGGAACAGACAGAGATCTTACATTTAGTGAATGCCAGCGACTAAAAATAAATGTGATCACGTTTTTGAAAAAATAGGTCAAAATCAAAAATGTTTATAAATTTCTTTAGTCTTTTTTTCTCCTATTTACTTAAAATGGGCAAAATTTCAAATGTCTCTAAAAACACTTTTTTGTTTCAGTTTACCTCAAACTTGGCTCACAAATAGAGGATATGCTGACATCACCACGCACATTGCCAAAATAAGGTACAATATGTGTGAGGGGCGGGGTTTGTTGTGCCTGGCACCACTTGTTCATTTCTGCTTTACATGTCCGCTAAGAAGAAAAAAACAGAAATAAATGCCAGTAGGTCATGTCACATTTGAAGAAGTATTTTACAACAATGATCTAACGGGAGGTTGGAAGATGTATTTACTCAAATAATAATTTGCAAACTGAAGTACCTGTCTCTTCCTCCTCTTTCTTCCTTTTTTTTCTTCCCTCCTCTTTCTCTGATTCTGCCCTCCCCTCTCCAAAGTGTGATGCCACTGGATGTCTTTCTATCCTTGGGGGAGCGCTTTACATAAACAGCCAGAGCTGGTAGAGAGCACTCTGTATTGAGCTCTCAGCTCTTTCAATTTCTGTGTTATAATAGCTTTCACAAACATCATCAGAAATCCTCCACTGGCAATAATGGACCCCTATTCAACTGCTGGCTCACACTTATCCCACCAAGTGACATTGGCTGGTCTTTTGGACATCCTAGATAATATTATCTCCCCTGCCCATGCAATCATTATATTTCTGCAACACACATATGCGATGTGAATGATCAGTAAATACACACATGCACACAGTCATACAGAGAGTATGCATGTCTGATGCATGAACACAGACTTCTGTAGGTGCAGCAATTAACAACATGTGCACACACAATTTAACCCGCACACAAATGTACAAATATTTGTGCAAATAATGACAAAAAATAAGAGCTGCTGTAGCTATCAGAGTCTTTTTCACTGTGTTATTATCCTAGAATGACTAATTTCTCTCCCTCTACCCAAGAAAGCAACAAATGGGCCAGTTATTGAAAGGGTCTGTATTTTGTCTGTGTGTGGAAGAGGGTTTTCTAATGGAGGTAATCTTCCTTAACATCCGATGACTCCTGTGGTGGCTTTTAGAATTTAAAGTAAGCTTGTGGACTTTATGAGCACTAAAAGTGAGGGATGAAAATGGGAGTGACACAACGATGGGTTCTAATGAAAAGCAAGATGAAAGGGAGAAGAAAACCAGCCGATTGAGAACCTACTCACTCATCATGTTTCTTTCAGAATGTAAAAAGATTTTATATGTATTTAAAGAAGGGTGTATTTCAAATGAAATTATGTTTTGCAATTTATTTTATATCCAAATAATAAAGCTTTTTTTTTTTTTTTTAAATCAGTTTTTGTCTTTGTCTTTGGTCCAACCAAAAGAGGAGGTCTTACTTAGGATTAATGTGAACAATTTAAAGTATGAAATCGTTTTTTAGAACAGATTTATTTTGGTTGTCCTCTAGCTATTGTCAAAGTATTACAATATTGCTGTTGAGGTAGTTGTTTGACTGAGATATATAACATTTACTGGAACTATATGCTTATTGTTAAATGAGAACTTTGCATTATTTTTACCTTAAACAGTTTCAAGGTCATTGTGATGGTTAAATGGCCTGTTAGGGGGAGAATGGAGGCCCTCCACTTTCACACTAGCACCTCTAGGGCCAAATCTGCATCGACCAACTTCTCTACCCCGTCCCTGTGGCCTACATCTCATCCAGGTGGCCTACATCTCATCTCTCATGAGAAACCTCATGGTTTACGGCACTCCAACACAAACACACCCCCAGCCAGGTACGGCCAGCTAGCTGTAAACACAAGTCAACCATGCCTTCATTTCACAGGCGTTAACCACGGCAGAGCCACCAGAGGAAAGGAGGAGGAGGAGGAGGAGGCTGTTGTTAAAGGATGGAGGAAGAAAAGAAGAGAGTGTGACCAAACCAGGAGCCTGCCTTGGTCCAGCTTTTGCAGAATGGTGAGAACTGAAAGAAAAAGAAGCATAACAATGGGTGCAGACTTGTTGTTGTTGCTGACCTTAAGCCTTCGTGCAGACAGGTTCCTGTCCACACATCTGCCCCAGGGCCTGATTTGAGCCAGATCCAGCTGGAGCAGGATCCATCACGGCCAACGTTGGATCTGGCACCTCTATCATTGCACCTGGCACCTCCATGAAAACATGTATTCCCCATCTGAGCTACACAAAAATCTTATCTTCAGATGCATTTTATGATAAATTTTAAGGGAGACATGTTGGAAGGATGTGTAGCCCAGGGTAAACGGTGTATACCCACTTCTAAATACTCCCTGATGCATGCCATTCAGTGGTGAAGCCCCATGACCCGCCCCCTCTGTGTCTAATTGGCTAGTACTCGCTGCCGTCACTGAACAGATTAATTAACTTTAGGCATGGTGCCAGTGACACCCCAGTTGATTGACAGGTCACGGCACATCTCAATGAAAGAGTTGTGGAAATGTGAATGAGAAATGCCAAATAAACAGCTTTCTAATGAGTGACACATTACGGAGAGAACCTACTTTGATTTAATACGTAATTCTGAGGTAAGCTTTATGATGGTCTCTAAATGAGTCACTGTTTTAAACTACTAGAAACAAAACTGCACATTTAGGGACATTTTTCACCAATAATTAAACTGAACGTGTAGGTTGACGTCATGACAGGCTAACATTATGCTACGTTTTGCCTCATGTTAAATACATTTACATTCATGTAGCTGCTATTATCCCCCCGTTTTGTCATTCCCAGCCTTGTGTTTTATTGACCCACCATTTTATAAGGGTCTCAAGTTTCATTTTCTTGTTGTGAGAATCCCCCCCAAGTCTTAACAATTCATTTACCCCTCCACCTCCCTCTGCATTCCAGCACTGCCACTTTACAAATTAATCACTGATCCCCCCTGGCCATCCACATGAACAGGTCACATATTCACATGCCAGTTGTGGGTGCAGGGACAAGCGGTCTGAGGTCTGCAGCTGCTAGCACGGAGCTGCTAACATTAACCGCAGAGCTTAAGAGCAGTTCCGCATCTGTGACCTCCTCTGTGAAGTAAAAACAAATGTTAGAAACCTCAATGTCCAGCTAAAGTTTCCCAGTGTGTCCCGCTCAAGTCGTATATTCGATCAGTATTTTTATGGCCTTCTTGTCGCCAACATCATTGAAAACGAATGCACCTGTTTGAAGGGGGGGAGGATTGAGTGTGGGTTTTATGTACTTTGTAACAGTAGGAGGCGCTCTATAGAGAAAAATGCTACAAAAACAGTGAAGAAGAACCAAAACAGTAAAATCTTACCCAGTTTCACTTTGAGCTTTCAAGATAATGCTTTACTGTGCTGTCCTCACTACATGTGACTGTGTAGCTAGACAGCCAGCGAACAAAAATAAAGCAGAGTCCAAACAAGGCTTTCTTTTCTCACTTGGAGGTTCTCCTTTATGTAGAAATATTTCTTCCTTATTTGTAACTGTAACACAGAGAATACATACGATTACTAGCAATGCTATACAATGCACTCTCATAGCTAGCTTGAATACAGGTGAACAGTATTTGCACACGTTTACAAGACGTATGGACCAATATTCACAACTTAAATTGTGTCTACACTTACAAAGACGAATGTTTCCCAAGGCTCAAAACATGAAAGCACCTTTAGCAAGTAGATGAGTTAGTTTAAACTTTTAACAACAGAAACTAGACATTTTTCGCTGAACGTAAACTGTTACGTCAAAGATCATCTTTAGACAGAAGAGCACTCACTGTATACAACTGCAGCGCACAATTAACACAAAGATCCTTAAAAGAAGCAACGTCTCACTCTTATCAATTCTTAAACAACTACATTTTTAACTTATTTTGACCAATTTTACACTTCTATTTATTTATGATAAACTTATTGTAACTTATGAAAGTAATTTATACAACTGATGAAATAAGTCGAGACCTTGACCTAAAGACATCACATTTACCTTGTAACAAAACCTTGAAACTAACACCTTTTAGAGCTTGTATGTGTATTTTCTTGTTTGTTTGCTTTTTTGTCATGTAGAGACATTGATGTAAAAGTTATTTTTCATTGTTGATTCTTTTATTCTACATTTTCTTTGCTCTGTCTAGTATGTTCTACTCAACTGATCAGACTGATTTATCAACTGACCTAATGTTTTATGTTCCATATAGAACCAATGGGTGTTTATTGTACAAGCATAATATACTTTGATAACTCAGGGAAACCTTTGAGAAAAACGTATGCTCATCTTCCTTCGTCTCTGTTGGCCATGCCTCCCACACAGCTAATCTACTTGAAGATGGAGGAGTTGAGGAAAGAAGAAAAGACAGCAACAAAAAGGGATCTCTCAGGGCATTTCATACTCTGTGAACTTCACCGACAGAATCCTACGTTTCTTTTAAGAAATATTTTTCAGGAGTGTTTATTTTGTTAAATTGTATATTTCTTTTGAGGGGGGGGTCATATTTCATCTTTATAAGTAGCTTCTCATGATGACACAGATATAGGAAGACAGACAAAGACCAAACAGATGGCTAGGAGAAGCAATTTTCGCTGAACAGAGCAAAAACACAATGGAACACAATGTAACTGAGGACATTACATTACCCTGCACATCTCCACTCCTCTCTCAGATTCTACTGATGCCTGAGGGAATGCAGTCCTGGTGAAGACATTTGTGCAATTTGTCTACTCAGGATTATTTTTTTATCAGTTTATTCTGTTATTTAAATATTTCAGTGAAATGGGATTCAAAACCGCACACAATTCAAATTACAACATTTTGTTCAGCTTCAGTTTAATTACACAGTGTCAAAGAAAATCAATGATACACATGTTTTAAACCAAATGAAAAATGGCTGAGTGAATATTTACTCTCAACACAATCAGTATTACAATATTAATAGTGTATGTAGAGGAGCTGGGATTTATTAAAATATATATTGTCCCATGGGGATAAACTGTTACTTGAGAAGTTGTTTTGTGCTTGTTTTAATCACAGGTTAAAACACGTTCATGTCATGTGATGCAAGTGAAGAGCTGACGGTGTAGAAATACAGACTTGACCTCTTTGAACTTCTCACAACTGTGCAAAAAATACATTAAAGAACATTATCGTTTTATGGCGAACAGTGACATGAGATAAAATTGGTAAAACCTGCAGAAAATGCATGTTGTCCTTTCTCTCATCACAGAAACAAACGTGGGAATAAAATGACTATTAACGTTATGTAAACTGTACATGTTGGGCTAAATAGAGGAGGTACAAATGAAAGGAAAAGGTTAACTAATGTTGTAGTATGGCAGGGGTCTCAAACTCATTTCAGTTCAGGGGCCACATTCAGCCAAATTTGATCTGAAGTGGGCCGCACCAAGAAAA
>JAPTGZ010000009.1:14008657-14020987 GCA_029814645.1 Fowleria isostigma
AGAGTTCCTCAGACGTTCAGTAGAACACCAGGGCATCACCATTCACTCACCAACTAAATAAAGTTAGCGTTAGGATCCTAGCAGCTAGCAGCCAATAAGCCTCAGCTTGTTGGTTACCTGTGCAGCTAATTGAGTCCCCGATCTCTGGCGTGTCCCATGCATCTGGAATCCATTAGTGGGAACGGATCTCACCAGGGGAGACCTGGAGATGTTTTTGCATCTTCGTTTACCACACAACAAAAAGTCGGGGCTATATGCTAATGTTAGCATAGTGTTGCTTTAACATTAGCTGCAGATCTAAAGAGCAGATCTGGTTATGTGACCCCCACTGTGAAGTCAAAACAAATGTCTGAAACTGTAATGTTCAGATAAAGTTTCCCATTCCATTGCGCCCCAGTGTGCAATCACTATTTTTTGCCTTCAGTGAAGACAAATGCATGTTTGTAGAGGGAGGGTTGGTTATGATAGTTGAATAGTCCTCCGGGGAGGTCCGCAGAAAAAAACACCAACAAAGAAGAATGAAACCATCAAAGAACAAACCGGTTAGCAGATACCGGTAGCTGTCACAAGCCTAGAGCGCCCTCTGGTGATAGGTAATGTCTACTCCTTGGTTATATTGGTCAGTGTGAAAATCACACTTAAGAACATGTGAAATTATATATTTTAGCATAAATAAGTCACACTGAAGTATAAGTCACAAGACCAGCCAAACTATGAAAAAAAGTGTGACTTATAATTAAAAAAATACGGTAGTTCTTTTAAAAGTATTGCAGCTTAAGTGGCAGAGAAAGAGGCAATGTTGGAGATGGACTGTGGACTGCTGAATGCAAATAGTTTAACCGACCAGGAATACCAAAATGCATAAGCACACAGGTTTATCAGGAGTGAAAAGTAACTGACAAACAAAAGTGAAATAAATAATGAGAGAAAAACAAATGAACTATATACGGTGGAAGCATTTGTTCCTGTAAAGTCCTGGCAACACATGACCAAAAACTGGTCCAACCAGGAGGCAGTGCCTCTGTGTTGCCTCTGCGTCTCTGTGCTGTGTACTTACAATCTAGAACAGGTACGCATTAAGGCTCTGCGGGCCTTTGCATTACCATCCAAAGTGATGGCAGAGGTAGTGACACGTGATGTCCGTGCGACTATAAATTCAGCTTTTTTTCAAAGACCTAAACATCCACCTTTGACCAAAAGCATCTACTGATTTAAAATGTCGATTCCTCTTTGAAAAGCCTTATGGTCAGGCAACTTAAGGACAGACTTAAACCCATAGTTCAGTCTAAGCTGCCCTAGGAGTAATAATGCTGGGGAAGTATAATGCACTGAGTCCTATCATCCATTTCTGAATCATGGACCACTTTTTGTCTTAACTGACAATGTACAGTATTTAGTTTACTTAATCTGTTCATCACTATTCACCCAGTGCCCAGTTTTCCCTACTCCCCTCTGGGGGAGTGGCTACTGTTTCAGGTGGAGCTGCCTGAGGTCCAATGATGATGGGACCCGATGTGACTCATTTAAGCCCAGTCCTGACCTGTGACCCCAAACCAACTCCCTCATCTGTCTGGTTGGACCTCCTCATGTGCCCCCACCCTACTGCATCTTACAGACTGAAACTACAGTCATGGCCAAAAGTTTGGGAATGACACACAAGGATTATTTGCTTGCTTGATTTATTTAGCAATAAAAGTATTTGAAACCAATATAATCTTTTAAATTATCTGTCAATGTACTTTAGAAATGTACATAAATTACAAAAATAAATAACAGGAACCAAATTTTATAAAAAACAAAACTTGTGCTATTCCCAAAACCTTTTGCCATGACTGTACATCATCAAATGGATCTCTTAGTTCATCTACAGCCTGTCCGTCCATAGGAGTGGATCTCTTCTTCACTGTGGTTTTTCCCGAGTTTCTCTTTTCCCACTGGGTTTTGGAAATTTTCCTTGCCGAGATGGAGGGTCTAAGGACGGGGGATGCCCGGGACATTAATCCATTTGCTTTATACTCAATTTCCTGAGGGCTCTGTTCAAAGGATCAATAAAGTTCTATCAAATCAAATCAAATCGAATCGAATCAACTGTTTATTTGACTGTTGCTTAGTTTTACATTTAATAAATTCTGTAAAATCTGAGAGGCAACCTTGTTGTGATACTGGGCTCTACAAAAAATAAAATTGAAAATTGGATTAAATTGAAGCCATGAATCCTATAAATACATGTAAATAATTGGTGTAAAATGCAGTTTGTCATTTTCTCATGGTCATCAGATATGACACATTTGGACGTTCAGAGGGTCTATAGTGAACTTGGAAATGAAGTTATCTTCTACAGCATTGAGTCACCAGTAAAACCCATGGAGTTGGATCAATGACAGTATATGGAGATGCTTTTTAAATGTTAAATTATTGATATATTTTGTTGATAAAGTCAGTTTTTCTTCAGGTTTTTTTTTTTTCTGTTTCTGATACAATATCCCTCAACTTAAATCTGAGCTTCTATGAACATCTACATGATGAGTCAATAAAACCATGGGAAAATAAATTATTTTCACTGGAAGAAAAGCTAGATTTAGTGGATAATATAATAAAGGGTGATGAATCACTTAGGAAAGGTTAAATGGAGAGAAACATTCAGCTGTGGGAGGTGCCACAAAAGACACTGAGTCCATATGAGTTAAAACTCTATCTGTTGTAGCAGTAAAATCTTTACTCAATTCATCCTCCCCTTTTAATACTTAGGAAGGCACAACCTGCTGTGCTGCAAGAGAGACATGGTATTATTATAAACACACAAACACAGGCAGTGCCATTGAACTGCCAACCCCTGCAGGACTGTGTGCTCTGTTTCAGATGGGTTCGATGTCTGTTGAGACTGAACCAGGCCGGCTACACCCCTGCTATAATGGGCCTTATCTGACAGAAGGATTAGTGTTCAGCCGAGCAAAAACACCATTTAGCCATGGTCAGCTGGGAGGGCGCTAGAAACCCCTATGTGATGCATTAGCTTTGTGATCTCTTAGCAAATGGAAGGAAACAGGAGCGCTCTGATTTCCCCTCATTACTGTAGCACATATTTATTAGAATTAAGGACAAACGGGCTGAACGTGTAAGAAAACGTGGACAGTGGTGTTAACTGAGTCAGCTTCGCTATCCTTGTGTAAAGACTTGGAGATTAGATGCAATAGGCCGAATGAAATGACGGTGAACCTGGCTGCTTTGTCTGTATGAATTATTCGCAGGTGTTAAGATTAAAGCAAACATTACAGCCAGCAGTTCTATCTAAGAAAAGACAGCACTTCGCCTGTGGTTTTCTGTTTTTGTGGATGAGGCTTTGACATGGATCAGTGGTTTATCTTTTGTTCCACTTCAAAGGATCATCTACCATTAACTTCCATCTTGCGGTAATTTGGTGGAACATTTGAGAATGCCACAGTAATACTTTAAGTGTTTAAATATATTTTCTTGTTTGATCAGGCATTTCCACCTGCTGTGTCGAGAAGGGATAAAAGCCTGGAGTCATGGGGATGACTACTCTCCAAATATTAGTTCTTGCTTTTATTAGAAAATAAAACAGATAAAAATGTCCAAACTTATTTGTGTTACACATTCACAGTCTTCACCACAGCTGCAAGTACGCCAGTGGTGTAGTCCAGGGCAGGGTTTCCTAAAGTGGGCTACATGTACCCCCAGGAGTACTTGGAAGAAGTCCAGGGGTACTTGAAATTTTTTATGCTGAAATTTAAAACACAATAAATACATTCATATAATCAATCATCTTGTTTAAGCTTTGGTAACATTTTAACACCATTTCTATTTTATATTGTTCAAAATGTGTTTATTTGAATAGCTCAGTAATTTTAAAAAAAATATATATATATATTACAGTTAAATATATGTTGTTGTTGTTGTTGTTGTTGTTTTTTTTTACAAAGCTTTCAAAATATAAACCAACACCTCTGACTCAGGAACACATTTTGCCAAATTTCTTTCACTCAAAAATACTGAAGTGAGAGTTGGGGTACTTGGCTAAAAAGTATATTTTGGTTAGTACTCCACTATAAAAACTTTGAGAACCACTGGTCCAGAGTATATGCCAGTACACAGCGGGTACCTACTTATTTTTCAGTCAGCATTGCGTATACCCACTTCTAAATCTCCCCGGTGTGCACCAGTCAGTAGTATGTGAGCCAAATTGCCCATTTTTTCCCCTAGGATGGTGAAGCCATGACAACCGGTACACTGTGCCTCTAATTGGCTAGTACTCATTGCCTTCACTGATTAGATTGGTTAACTTTAGGCATGAAGACTAATGAGCCAATCAGATGCAGAGTAGGGCGGGCAGGTCATACTGAGGAAATTATTGTTCTCCAGCACTATCCACCCCTGGAACCTGATTGGACACCTTAGGTGCCAGTACCACTCCTGTTGATTTACAGGCCACTGCAAGTCTTGTTGAAAGGTGTGTGATTATTGAAAATGTGAATGAGAAAAGCAGAATAAACGTATTTCAAGTGAGTGACACATATTGAAAGAGCCTGCTTTCATGGAATTTAGTATTCTGAAGTTTTAAGGTGGTTTACAAATGAATCACTGTTTTAAACCACTGGCCATGTGACTGCACATTTAGAGGAGAAGAAATGTTGTCGCGATAGTTAAACTGTGTGAGTAGGCTAACGTTATGAAAGGCTAATCCTATCTTATGTTTGCCTCATGTTGAATACATTAGACATTTATGCAGCTGCTTGTGTGACCAGTAAAACCTACAAGCTGCTCCTGATCAAGTCATGATCTATATATCATAATACTGGAAGGGTTCAGAGTGTGTGTGTGTGTGTGTGTGTGTGTGTGTGTGTGTGTGTGTGTGTGTGTGTGTGTGTGTGTGTGTGTGTGTGCATGTAGACATTTTTAGCTGGCCAGTTTGGTACCTACAATTGAAGAATAGTGTTGTCTCCACATTAAATATCTTGGCAAGTTGGTAGGACCAATATTTTCAGGGAAATTAGTCATTTTGGAATACAATTGCCTTACAATCACAGAAGTGCAACACTGCATGACGGGAAATTAATTTAAAAACAGGAATGCCACATAAAGCTACAGTCCTGACATATTGGAGACAGTTCTGGAGATGGCAAGAAGGGGCAATGACTCCTTAAACAAATGTTCTGCCCCCTCAAAACATAATTTGTGAAGTTTCAGGAGGTAGGGAAAAAGTAAATGCTTCACAACGAGAGCTGGAATTAGGAATGCATGTTAAATTTTACTTTCACTTCTGGACATACTCACTGTGAGGTATGAGTGGCACAGACACCCCCTACCCCCCCCACATATTAATTTATGACTTGCCATTTGCATTTTTAAAAAATACTTACCAAACAATTTTTATGTCAATACTTATACAATATAAACTAACATCTTTTCCCATATCCACAGCCCATGGTTCCCCACAGGTCACATACTAGTTATTTTATAATAGTGAGCAAATATTAACAGAGTTTTGGGTAAACTAAATAGAGTAGTCTTACATGTCACTGTTTCTAAAACGAAAATGTTTTTCTGGACTGCTTTTTTTTTAAAAGGCAAAAATTGAGAGCATACCCACTTCTCCAGGGACACCACACCACAGACGTACACATGTAACAAACTGAACAAAGAACACAGGTTATTACTAAAAATTACCAGACATTTCTGTAGTGCATCACTGCATCGCTGTTTCTATAGCAACAATTAACTTCAACTATCTGAGCTGAAGATAATGTCAAAGCATGATCTCCTGCATCCGAAAGAGTAATCTGTCACAAACAATAGATTGTGCTCCACAGCCCTACTGGTTTGGAACTGACAACTTTGTGTAGCAGCTGGCGTTCCTTTGACCCCGGTGTTGAGCTGCTCTGTCTGTAGACTGAGCAGCAGTGATTCATCTTCACATGTTGCCCTTTACCTCAACTCCAGGAAAGGATCTGCACAGTCTACCAAGTTGTGAAGAAAAAAGAAAAAAAAAAAAAAAACCCACTTTGTTTTCAAAAAAGGAAACAATTTGCAGCACATCAGTATCTGGCAGATGCTGTGCACTTTTGCTTTTGGGCTTCTTGTATCATAAAAATTCCAATTCTATCATCCTGTAGTCTTTGTTTAGCAGCACGTACTTGCATGTAAAAAACAGTTTGTGCCAGAGTTCTTTTTCCTTTTTTACCTCAACTTTTAGTAAGTGTTTGACAGTAGCTGTATGGATTTTTCCTTTTCGTCTGAACGGAAAACTGGCATTGTTTCACAAAATTGTGCCAGTGGAATCAATGGATGGTGATTTGCTCATCATTTCTCTTCTTTCTTTTTTATGTAAGACAAGTCTCTTCAGTAATATGCAGCAGCAATTACCAGAATGGAGAGTTGTAAATTGAAATGGTATAAAGCAATCTTCAAATGAATGACTTAATAGGAGATTCATTTCCTTCCTTTATTTTCTTGTCTTTTGGAAATTATTTTCTTGAGCAGTAGAGATTCTCTTAGGGAACTTCTGCTGCTGTGACATTATAAATGAGTTTCTAAGTAAAGAAATACAATACAACATGTACATTTCCTCATTCCTGTGCACTGTGGTGTTTGTGGGAGTTTATCAGGGTGTGCAGAGTGATGTGTGACACCAGTTTCATCCTAGCACATATAATCAATCAGGTAAGGAATTGAAAAAATAATGTGCTTAAATCATTCTCTTTGAACAAACACTAGCATTTTTTTTTCTTTGAATATTTGTTTCATCATAGTCCCCAAATCCTTCTGCAAAAAATTCTTCTTCCTTACATTTGTTTATATCCAAGTCAGCTGAGATTTGCCGCTTTTTTTTTGTTTTGATGCAATGAACGGCAACCCTAGCAAGTTACTATTGATTCTGCAGGCTTGATGAATCAATCATCTGCCTCCTGCAGGTATGTACTGTACATGCTGAGTGAAAATAAGATCCTTTTTTCGCTCCATCTCCTGCTGAGTTCCTCCTTCACTGATCTCATCTGAGCCTCTCCAGAGATATCCATTATCTTCTACTGTCTATAGAAGCTTGTCACACTCTATGCGTGGTATGTTCCTAAATCAGCTGCCGCCACTGGAGACGAATCGAAAGACGTGAGAATTAGCATATCCTACATTAAGCACTGTTACTCGGAGGGGCTGCAGTACACTGTATGTAACGCCTATAGTGACATTTTTGATTTAATTTTTCTTGTCAGCCTCAATGATGTTCAATGGAAAATATCAAGAACAACTGAAAACTAATACTGACATTTTATTTCATAAAATAAGAAAGGAAGGAACAACATCTCTGAAATACTGTGTATGTGACAGCAAATAATATGATAATGCCCTCCACAGAGGATCGGCAAAACTGTATCCACTTCAGCTCTCCACCTAAAGAAAATTTCCTATTTGAAGTGGCTGATACGAACAATTACAGGAATCGAGACCCCTTTGTTGTTTCTTGTCTGACAAAATTTCCCAAAGGTGTTTTCCTGTCACAGTATGGAGCCCTCCATTCTCCTGTTCCTGTCAGTCCCCCCGGGCCCAAACATGGACGTGAAACAACAGCCTTGTTGTTCAAACAGTGGAAATGGTCAAATGAAATCAGCAGGGACACCGAGATCTTACCAGAATTAATTATAGAAAAAAACCTTTCTCTGCAAGGAGAGGGAGTCTTGGAGGCATCTGAAATAAAATGAGAAACTCTCTGTGGCCTCTCTGTGTAAGTGTACAAATATATATATATATATATATATATATACTATATATTTGCAGCGTTCACCGTGCAGGTGTATTTTAAATACAGTATTTTAATGAGAAACTGCACTTCTGACAGTATGCATTTATATTTCTCATTGCGTGTCCATACTCATATCGCACAATATTATAAGTTATGAGTGTTTGAGGTACAATACACACCATACTTCAATAATTTACACTTGTTCAGAAGAACATTGTGCAGCAGATGTAGTAGTGTTTTACCTCTCAGAAGAAGGAAGAGAGACAAACCAGCACCCTGATCTGAGTTCATATGGGTGAGGAACACTGTTGGATGAGAACTTGTCAGTTTAATCGATCAAATCAAGCCGATGACAAATGTCACCTCCATTAAACAGACCTCCCCTTCTCAGGAGCCTGTGAGACTGGGAATTGGGTTTTATTCAGACTAAGATGGATGGATCACAGCAGAATTAGGAGCTGCATATACAACTGAAGTCTACATTCTGGTGCTATTATCTGCCATTGTTCCTGTGTATTTTACTTTCATATCACAGAACCCACTTACAATCTAAAGCATCAAGGTTTAAGTAAGTCCACATAGACACCAGCTCCAGTTCTTCCAGTGGAGTTACCTAATTCAATTTCACGATGAATGTAATCCAATGAAGTTACATCCAAATCTACTACTTACTGCCAGACACTTATAAGTTCAATGCAACAGTGAACTATGCCAATTCAGCTGGTCATGTCCAATGTGGAAACCCCCCCCAACACTGCAAATTCAACATAAGCCTTTTTTATACAGCATTTCTGTTATGGTAATATTTCACCTTGATTTTGGAATGACATCTGTGTAAATGAAATAGTGGATCATTTAGTCCCACCCCTGTCACAGCTTCATAACGCCTCTGGAGATAGATCAGAACTGTGATAAAGGTGGAATTATAATTCCAGAACGCTGTGTATAAGTAACACCTCTTATTCTGCAACTAAAGTGTGATATTTTGATGACTTATTGTGTGTGTGACCCCCATGCTGGGGGGGATTTAAAATGGGTGCAGGCCATGTCCAGTAAACAAACATATCTATGCCACCAGACAGATATCAAACTGGGGAGATGTCGAGATTTGCGGGCTGTTGTCGCTTCAGATGGAAGACACTATCTATAGTAACATTTGGCGGCTGTGGCTCAGTTGGTAGAGTGGGTCATCCAATGACCAAAAAGTTGGCAGTTCAAATCTTACCTCCAACTGTCTGCATGTCAAAGTCTCCTTGGGCCAGACACTGGACCCTAAATTGCTCCCAGCAGGACTGGTAGTGCTTTGCATGATGGCAGTCGCCCACTGGCATATGTGTGTGCATGAATGGGTGAATGTGAGGCTTTGTAAAGTGTTTTGGGTACCATGAGAGTGTAAATGAGTGCTACATAAGTACCAGCCATTTCCCATTTTCCCATTTGTGGAACGGTGGAAGACTCTAGAGCGGTTAGTAACGCCGCTGTGCTCGTGTATTTCTGATGCAGAAATGGTATGTCACACTATACATTGCGTTACTGCCCCTTTGATTCCAGAACACAGGTTTGCTGTGTAAAAGTCCAGCCTGTCTCACCTCTGTTACATCTTAAGTTTGGCTGTGGAAATCAATCAGTGGTGACAAAAAGGCCTTGCCTTTTTTCTGGGATCTCTGTGTATAAGTGGCTACAGTTTTCTTTTGAAATCAGTTCTTTGAAGTCCTATCCAGCTCTCTGGTGCAAGCATACTGGAAAGTTCACTTAAATCTTAAAAAAAAAAAAAGATGCCATGCAGTGCTCGTGCTCAGTGTTAAAATTTAGTGATAATGCTACTTTTCAAGATCCACCTAGAATCATAAAGTGGTTCAAATATGACTGCATGTTTTTTAGAAAAGTAAGCAAAAGGCAACCAAGGGTAAAATCTCTCTGAGGAAGTAGCATCCAAAGTTGTGGTGCAGTCCTGTTTATTTTTCATAGAATTGTTTTTTATTGGCCATGTGTAAAATGTTGAAATGCAGTAAATTGTTACTTTTCTAGAAGGGCCAGGAGTGTGTCGTCTTCACAAAAAGTTGTTGGGATGAAAATACCATCTGTGTTTATGCAGACCAGGCAAAGGAGACTGTTAACTACTCTCTCACTTCATTTTCTCATCCATCCATCTATTGTGTCTTCCTAGATGGCATGAATGAATTACATTCTTCGTGTAAAAAAAAAAAAGCGCTACCTTATGTTGAGATGGTGCACACAAAAAGGCCTGGTACAACACACCACACATGACGACAGATGCTGCTGTCAACCGCCATGAACATTAACAAGCTGCAAAGAGAGTCTAGCACCTTGTCAGGGTGCTATTCACACTCACAGGTGAACAGTATGTTGGAAAAAATGTCACCAGCTTCATGTAGCTTGGAGCTAATATGAAATTCCTCAGGTTGACATTGATCTTTTTCTTTCAGAGGAAACATTACTGACAGGAACAGACAAGAGCTCATAACAAACTGTTATGAGCCAATCACTGTCCCTGTCAAACATGATTTCCTTAATACAATCCTGCAGTTTTCCTGTAAAGTCAGTATTATTTGGGTCTAGACACAACGGTTTTGTGCAAACAAACAGTTCTGTGGATCCAAGTTGATTTATTGGTGATTCTGCTCTCATTTACAATGCAATTAGAAGTCTGCACAAGTAATCATCACTCCATTTACGGAGCACGGCATGCTTGAACAAATTATTGATAAATCTTATTGCTCTAAAATGAAATTCTACCCAGCCACAACTTTTGAGGCTAAGTTTTCCCATGGGGCTGACTTTTGAGAAATGCCCTTGGCACTCAAATTTGTATTAGCTGCTTACAAAGAATAGCCTGTTTGGGTTTGTCCCCTGCTAATCTATCAGCTCCGATTGTTGTTCTCTCTTCCTTCCCTGTTCTTCTATTTAAATTCCATCAAAAAGCATATGGCTTAATATAATAAATATTTGTCCTCTAGTCAGAAGAATGTACCCTCAAAGGGGGACTGGAACTATAAATCACAACAAAGAGGCCATCCCAAAGCACAGCCGTGTGCTCTACTGTGCTGCACTGCACCCACTAAAAAATTCTTTAAGCAGATGTTGCACAAAGCCAGAAAAGTCTCCTAACAATAGTTTTTCAAACACTGCACTTCATTAATTTAATTAGTTTGGTCAAGTCCACTGAGGGTGAAAAAAATTGCACAACATTGATTAGCATTAATTAATATTGATTGGGATTAATCTAGTGGAACATGCGGGAGCTTAGGTGATGTCCCGTGAAGAAATGCCTGCATCGACTCATTTAATGATCACCATCCTTATTCCAACAGGAGGATGTTGACCAGAAGCTGTGCTGCATGATGGGGAACAAGGGTTTTGTGCAGTAACTGAAACAGATGGGTAAATTATTCCATGGATTGTAGCAGTAATAGAATAACATCTCATTTTGAGAAATTAAAGGGTAATATAGACATGTGCTGATTCTCTGTTATACTGTGGAAAACACCGTCTGAACTCAATGCAAATTGTCCATGTAGCTCCAGCAAGTGTCACAAATCCAATTAAGTGGAGTGGTAGAAAGCTTGGACAAGAAGACTCTCAGTATTTGTTAAGTTAGCGTTCACCACATGAACATCCTGTGGTCAATTTAGATTCAGAGGGATTTTAGCTTACACTGCTTTTATTGGAGTATTGGCTTTAGTTTGTTGTGTATTTCCACTGTGCTAAAGGGTATGTGTATTGTTAAAAAAAATTAAATAATGTTTTTTTTAAATTTAACATTTCTTTGTGCAAGCTTTTTAAGAACATTTTTAATGCACTTAAGAAGAAATGTGGACAAAACAGACCCTTTCAAAAAGTGGTGGCTGGTTGTGTGTATTTTAAGCCTGTGTCTTCTTGGATGTTTATCATTCTGTCGTCTCTCTTATTCTCTTTGTATTGTTTTTTAATGGATATTTTATCTTCAGTAAAGACTCTTGAACTTTGTCTTCTAAATGCTCCTACAATAGTTTCTTGTTCTTATTGAACATTTTTATTCCCTGGAGTATTGTTAAAAAACAAAACAAAAAAAACATTTAAGGGGAAACAAGAAATAACAACTAACACTGTAGCTGTAGGTACAGTTGCTTTTGTTTCGTTTTTGTTTGTTTCTTTTTTTCATTATGAGTCCAGAGAATTAAGTGGACCCATCCACAAATCTCACTCACCCTAAACTTTCAGCTGCAGAATCCAAGCCTAAAGCAGTGGTTACAGCAACTAAAACAATGTGTGTACCCATTCCACTGAGAAGCAATAAACACATCCTTCTGGAACATCGTCTGTAGTTATCAATTCAAATAAATCCTTCACCCACAGACCCTGCACAGCAGAATTAAAAGTTGACTCAGGGGAAGCAGTGGTGTATGGCCAGCCATTATGCTCTGGTAATTTGATTATACTGACTCTGGGCAGCATGTTGTGCCTTGCTCCTGGGGCTGGAAAATATCAAATTAATAATTGCAATTGACAGGCAGTCCATATGTCACTGTGTCGAGTTAGGTGGTTGAGCTGATGGTCTGTTTGGCTTGGGGGGGGGG
>JAPTGZ010000009.1:14228482-14244538 GCA_029814645.1 Fowleria isostigma
ATTCTCTGTTTTAACTCATCCAGAGTTCTTGGTCGAGTCGTGTACACTTTACTCTTGAGATAGCCCCACAAGAAAAATTCACAAAAACGGACAAATCTGGCAATCTAGGGGGCCAGGGAACGTTACCAAATCTTGAGATGGCACGGTTACCGAACAATTGTCGCACAGCCTCCAATAATTGCCGTGCAGTGTGTGATGTCGCTCCATCCTGTTGAAACTAGATTTCTTGAAAGTGTGGAAAATTGTTTAATTCAGGTGTAACGAAGGATTGTAACATCTCTACGTAACGAGTCGCAGTGACAGTGACTGAGATCCCCTGTTCATTTTCAAAAAAATAATAATGGCGGAGTGTTTACTTGCTCGAGGTCACTGTCTCGCAGTGCTGCCACTTGCTCATGCCTGCCAATACGCACTTCAAAAATTCCCGTTTTTTTTTGGGTCACCCTGTATAAAAACCACCACTGTACCTATCACTATCTTCTTGCAGTAGGACTAGCAGGGTGGCTTAAACAGTACTATTAGTACCGTAAAAGTAATTGGAATCCAAAAGTAACTGTTGAAAACTACTGGATTTGTGCTCTGACAATGTTCCCAAACTGTGAGAACTGGTTTGCTCTCAGGACAATGCTCCTGGAGTTCCTCAGCTAGGTCCATAAAGATGTTGATGACGAACAATCACCTGAAGACCCTGTTATAGTCAGAACAACCTCCACTTGAACCCACTTTGAAAACTTCTGGAATAGAATCCAGAGGACGATGGATGGACCCAAGACATCCAACATGGCTGAGCTTCTTGAATATTTCCGTCAGGAGGAGCATAAAATCATCCAACTGCAGTGATGGAGAGAAAAGACATGTGAAAGCTGTCATTGAAAATCAGGATTATTCACCAAGTAGTGATTTATCAACTTTTCCCAAGTTACAACATTAGTATTTTGTTCACAAAATTATTGGAAGGAATGCTTCTAGGACCCAAAAAAGTGTTTGAGTATTAGTATTAGTATTGTATTGTTTAGAAATGAACTTGTCTTCTTTACATTACTTGAGGTCTGAAAACACTGCATATTTTGACCATTTGCCGTGTTTTACAAATACTTGCTCTAAATAACAATAATTTTTTTCATATGGAATTGGGGAGAAATCTTTAGTTTAGAGAATAAAACAAAAATATAAATTTTACTCAAACCTATATTACCTATAAATGGTAAAATCAGAGAAAGTGATGATTTTGCAGTGGTCTCTTATTTTTTTTTCCAGAGCTTTAATTTTACATTTTACAACCAATTTTACCTTTTTTGGGGTTTATGACATCTGCTGTTTGGCAAACATTTTTATGTTTTTACTCTGAAGAAGTATTTCAGTGCTTCTCTTCTCTCCCCTACAGCAGCAGCAGTTGCAACACTAGATACTGTGAGCATCATTTGTGCTCGTGTTTGTGTCTATCTGAAGTCTTGTCATTTATGACACTAGTTTACTGAGCTAACATCTGTGCAACACTACATACTGTGTCAGCTTAGTTAAAGGAAAGTTAAAATCAGTAAAATCAACAAAAAAAATTGGCTAGACACAAACAATAACTGAATGGCTTATGGATAAGATGCATTTCAAATATGTTTCCAAAAGTAGGTCTTTGTACAAGGGCCAAAATATTAGTTGTGTCTATAAATGTCAAGTTCAACCCATAAAGACCTAGTGCTAATTTTGTGTCAGTTCACAAATGACTTTTTCTCACTAGCTTTCATAAGTAATTTATTACCATTTATTATAATATTATCTTTTGTAATTTGCATTTTCCACTGTAAATCATGTATTTTTCCCTATTCAGTTTTCCATTTTGACTTAGATGATCAGGAAAACTCAGAGTAAATTCAAAGGTTATTATATCAAAATACAAAAATTATGAAAAAGTCACATTTTTAGTAAAGATATCAATAACTGAACATAAAACAAGTGTGTCCATCCACTGTCATTTGTTAAACTCCATGGGTTTTACTGGCGAATCAATGTTGTAGAAGATGACGGTGTTTCCACATTCACTACGAAGCCTCTGAACATCCAAATGGATCTTATCTGATGACCATGAAAAGATGATAAACTGCATTTTACACCAATTATTTTCATGTATTGATAGGATTAGTGGATCAATGGGTATGAAATATTTTAGATGAGTCGATGCTTTTGTTCACCAGTGGATGTTTGGGTCTTTATGGGTTAAACGTTCTCCAGGGAACATTTACTATGCAACACTAGATACTGTTAGAGTAGTTGGCTAATGTCAAAAACAAACAGTACAACGCAAACTTCACAAGCACACGGGCTGACTTAAGTTCACGCAAAGGTTGTGTATGAGTCAGCTTTTTATTCTGAGAAAATGTCAATAATATCTCCCCATGGCTGAGCTGTTGCACCATTGTAACTATTCTGACCTGCGTACTTAAGTTCTGACTTGTGGTGATTTAATGAGAGGTATAAAGATCTTCTTTTGAGATGCACCATGACCAGGAGAACAAATACAAGGCGTCAGACTGCAAAGGACAGGGCACAGTATGCTACGTGGGAGAATTTGCACTGTGATCTTGACATCCACGCATCGGTGAAACTTGTGGGTGCAGGAAAGACAGCTTCTGAAAATGTCAGTTCCTTTTTCTATATTTATCTGCTCCAGCTACCCCCTATGCTTTGTCACTCTTTTATTTCATTTGCACACGACTCAAGGGGTGTTTTGATGTCTGCTGGTGAGCCGTCCAAACGCAGCTGAAGGTCCTTTTTTTTTTTTTTTCAGTCTATATCTGTTTCACTTCTGTTACAGCAACTCCCTGTGAGGACTGCAGTCTGTTTGTTACTGCTGCTGTCTCTGATGTATTTGTTTCATAAGGCAGTGAATCAAACCTAATGTGTTTTCACTTTTCAATTCTTAAAGCACAGAAAGTGTTATTATAACTGTATAGCTAATACAAGTGGATTTCATAAATAGCTAATGATAGATTACATCTACGTATGGTATCATTTACCAATCAGGGACTTAAGTCTGGAACAGGCTACTTTCCATAATCACTACCCACAGGGACCCTGGAGACAAGATTTCCTGGTAGCCTTCCTCATAATATGCATGAAGTTTACTTACTGCAGTGTATAAAGACAGTAGTGCTTATTAATGCCTCAGCGCTATGGAAAGGAAAAGATAATGAGAGTGTGTTGTGAGGCTGAAATTGAAAACTAAATGGGAAGACTGTGGCTGCAGAGGTTGGAATTGGACATTTCTGTCTGTCTCAAAGAAAGTAAAAGCAATGGAAAGCAGAGAGGCAAAAAAAACTTAAAAACCCCATAAGGTAAAAAAATAAATAAATAAATAAAGTTGCTGAGTGAAACAGAGGGAGGCCAGTCTTTCACTGTTTTACAGGATCAGATATCACATCTGCTGAGGATACTTATTGATTGGCATTAACAAAAGACTAGCATGCTTGACTCCATTAGCTGACTGGTTGCACTCTTTTGTCGCTGGATTATATCTGGGTGTTTTATCTGTTTTTGTGTATACTGTAAAAGTGGAAGTGTACATGTATATTGAGAATCTTTTATCTTTAATTTGGCCACTAGAGCTGGTTGTCAACTAATCAGATAACTCATCTACAGTTTGAAGTTTCTGTCTGTGAGTTGACTAAAATCACTTTGAATGTGTCTGTTGAGAAAAACTTATTAAGTTTCAGGTCATTTTGCCAATGGTTCCAAAAAAAAAAAGGAGCAACAGACCAAAATGCTCTTTTTCATCATTTTAGTACAAACCTATGGAAGTGA
The DNA here is from genome assembly GCA_029814645.1 of Fowleria isostigma. Lineage (NCBI taxonomy): Eukaryota > Metazoa > Chordata > Actinopteri > Kurtiformes > Apogonidae > Fowleria > Fowleria isostigma. Next base: position 14,232,278 of record JAPTGZ010000009.1, read on the forward strand.
TTGTAAGAATTCTGGAATCAAGGATTGGTCACACTTTTTTGATGGATTTGAAGGTCATTAATTGACAAAATATTGTTAGATAACTTTACATAATCTTAACTACAATCTAGTGGATCCTATATCTATATTTATTTTTTAAATTTTGTTTTTAGTTTTTGTAAGGCTCAAAAAATAGATCAACTTTTATTGACATGAGAGCCATTTAATCACCCCCAACTAATAGAAATCCAGTATTTTTTTTTTTTTACTTATAAGCTAGAGCACTGTTAAACTGCACTGTAACAAATTTCTGTAATTTCTACAGTAAAAAGTTACAGTAGCTTCTTGTTCTAACAATTTACAAGGTGTAACTGCATATTGCAATGTATTAATAATAATAAAAATGGATTAGATTTTTATTGCGCTTTTCAAGACACCCAAAGCGCAAGCATTAAGGGTAAAATAAATATTTATGGTAACTTCAAGAATTTCATGGCACAGGGGAGTGAACCCATTATTAGTCAACAAAATAATAATATGAGTCAAGTGGTAACTTCATCCAATATAATTTGACCGTGTAGACATCTATTTTGACTCAGTGTGTCATGTAGACATGTCAAAACCAGCATTTTAGTAAAAATGATATTTCTTTATTTGTGTGTGACTGTAATTCACATTATTTTATTTATTTTAGTCTTGTTTCATACGAAATATACGAGGTTGTGACTCAAAATGCACTGTTCTTGCAAATGTTACCTAGTGAAAAACTGTTAAGTTAAGCTAATGCTAGCTGTATACATTTGCCCCGTTTGGAAATGCCTCCCATAGTCCAATCTCCATTAGCATCGTTAGCGCTATTAGCACAGCTACAGTCAAACTGGAGTAGTCAAAACTAAAAAACTAAAATACAATTAATGATTGTTTCTAATATAAAAGAACAATACATTGCTTTAATTTGTATATAGCAAAAACTTTAAAAAAATATCCAGTCATATACTGTATTTTTTTCAGTAAGTAGCAAACAATTTTACAGCACTTTACTGACAACTTTTTTTGTCTCATATTAACTGCAAATTTTAGAGGAAATGTGTTACAGTGTGAACATCTGAGTCAAAGTAATGTCTAAAAACAATCATTTAATACATGGAGAAACATCTAGTTGATTGTAGATGTTATTTTAGTTACAATTTTTCCTCAAAGTTAGTAATTCTTGTTGAGGGAGCCTCATTTTAGTCACCATTCACCATCAGAGCTAATGCCTGCACATACTGATGTCTTATCACCACAGACTATTCAGCCAAACTAATTCATCATCAATCTAAAATGATTTTTAAAATGATGAGGTTCGTATTGTTTTCTCATAATAGATAACAGCATGTTATAAAAAAAAAAAAATGGTGTCAATCAGAAATGTAAACTTTTGAAATGTGGTGTTGTCATCAGTTTTGCTGGTTCTGATCTAAAAAAAAAAAAAAAAAGAAAAGAAGTTTACTCTTGCTTTCCAGACTATCAACAGATGTTTCACTTCTCACACTTTTTCACAAACAATGTCGGGCACCTTGTGAAAACTTAACCAAATTTGATGTGACACAACAAGATGTACAGTATTTGAGTTGTATTTGGGGCAGATGATGCCTGTTTACTCAAGTAATGACAAAACTTAGTGGTTTGACATTCTTTTCCAAGAAGAACAGCTCAGGCCACAATTGGGAGACGGATGTCCTCTCTGCCCCCAGTTTGTTACTGAATACGTTTAAACAGGTAAAGCAATACAAAGCCACAGAGGCCTTTATACACTAGGTGGGCTCCCTCTTTAAATGGATCTTGTTTCTATCATAATACCACAGTCATATGGACAGAAGGGGGTCAGTTTACTGGAAGACCACATGTCTGAAATAATCTGCCCTCAGAACAGAGAGAACCCTCTCTGAATACTCCCATATTTGCCAGTTTTACTGCCTGTGTCTGCAGTTTATGGGGTGAAAGTCCAAAAATATGTCATCTGTATGGTTGTCTGTAAATGCACAAACCACTCATTTAGTCTAAATTATAGTCTGTGGCTGCACCAAAACAACATGAAGTTTCTTCTAAAGCATGATGTTTGCATTTTAGGTGTTGCTGCCTTTGCATTATTTTGTAAAGGTATGTGTGTGTCGCATATGTGAAATTGCCTCTTGTGACCAGACCACAGGGGAGTCCTTGTTTCCATTTACTGTAAATGCGAACAGCTTTGCATAATATGAGCCCACAGACTCGGGGCCTGTCAGTAGCATATGTTCTTCATTTACTACATAGAACTGTCACAATTATTACAGTTCCACCTTATCACAGTTATTTGACCTAACTACAGTTGTTTTGCATAACCCAGATAACCATCTACATTCACCTGGTATAAACTTACAAAAATATCATGTTTCCATCACCATTTCTGTATTATTTTCCACTGTGTGTGATTTCGGTGTTAAATTTTGACTCAGAACACCATCATCTCTTTTGTTCATCTTGAGACTCTTTGATCTTTATCAGTACCATGCTCATTAAAATACATAGAATTCATATAGTATATCTAAGTGAACAAAAAAGAAAAATATTTTATTAATGTGTTCTGACATTGAATCCCAACCATTAGGTGTAAGGTATTTGTAGAAATAAATTATTGTTAGTAGGGGTGTAAGAAAATATCAGTTCTGGAACTCTTTGTGCATATATCTGGTGTGATTTAATTCTTCTAGCAAATAAAGTTAAAAAAAAAAAAACCTGCCTTTTTAGCAGTATCATGATATATTGTGCCGTGATCCTAGCATTGTGATTTGTATTATATCACCAGATTCTTGCCTGTACACACACCCCTAATTGTTTGTAGCATTTCCCAATGAATCCTTTAATAAACCACCTGAATTTTAGTGAATACATAAACTATTATTCAGTTGTTTGTATCAGATGGAATCCTGGACATATGGGTCATGTGTTCACACCAACTGGACAAACAGGTGAAGCCAAATCTAGTCATGAGATCATCTCAGTGTAGGTGGTGTTACTTTAGCAGCAACTGCAAGGGTAGGTGGATTATTTATAAATCATATTCTCATATTGTCACACATCTGCAAGGCCTAACTGTTGTGCTTATCCTATAAGGGCATTAGATCAATAGAAGCTCATTGAAATTTTAACCAAAGTTATTTGTACGATTGTTTATTAAAAACTAAATGTCATTAGTATGAAATCCTAAGGCTTTGTTTCATGCTAGTATCATGTCCTCATTTTGTTCCAGTATGTTATCCATCATCACCACTCCCAGCTGGTGAGGTTAATGCCTCTTCACTCACTGTTTCTAGTTTCCAACCAGTTTGTGTGTCTGCCGCCTGGTCCCCAGCCTTCCTAATCGTTACGTCTGTGTAGAGCAACTTTCCTGTCAATCATCGCCACAGTGGCAGTTTTGTTCCCCAGCCTCTGCCCCCCCCACCTTCCCGTCAGAACCCCTCAGTCTGAGGAACAGAGGACAAAGGGATGACGGATGGGCGAAGGTCCCTCACAGGGAAGTACAGTATAGAAGGTGTATGCTGCAAAGGGTGACAATGAGCACATTCAGGCAGACACAATACAGTGCCACGGCCCTGCAAAGCCAGCAGCCTCGAGTGCGTCCGAGCATCAGGCCAGCACAGCCCCCTACAGCAGTCAGCCAGCAGCCACACAGAGCCAGGGGTAATCACCGAGGCCTGAACAACACCGCTATTGACTGGAAGCAAATAAAATAAAAGAAAAAACACAAAGCAGAGGAGGAAGAATGTGGACATGTGCACAGGATGGAAATAAAAAAAACCAAAAGTGCTTTAATAAAGAGAACAGATAAACAGGTGAAATGTAAGCACGTAATTTGACAAAGAGTGAGCAAAGTCTTTCTTTGCTTCATGCCGTCATCTGGCTGTGAGTCCCACCAGGCCACCACGTGTTGCTGGCCAGTGTGGATCCATGTTCCCTGTGCCTGCCTTCTGATCAGTAGCCCAGCCATCCGCTCGTTCTGTGTGCCGGCTCGTCGCTGTGTGAGTGTGTTTATTTTAGAGTGTGACTCACGCTTCCTGTGCTCTGCCAGTGAGGCAAAGCTCTATGGAACAGCAGGACCTCCGTTCATTCTCAATTCTTTCTTTCTCTTTCTGTTTCTCTCTCTCTCTCTCTCTCCCTCTCTCATGTTGCTCTGCTGATAGGCCTAGCCTGAGTTCTGCGTAATGCGGGGGTTTGCTTGAATGGATGCCACTCTGCAATTCATTTACAGATGCAGCAAAGTGGCACTCGAGCTGAAACTGGAGGAATTACATAAATGGGACATGTTCATGGAGGCAGAGGGTTTGTCACTGTGGAAGAAGGCTGCTGTATTTTCTTCATCCACCACCACAATAATATAACTTTGCTGATAAGAAGGTGATAATTACAAGGAATCGCCTGCAGGGTTCTGTGTGTTGCAGGGGAAAACCCCATGTAAGACCTGTTTGTAATCCTATCTATCGGCAGCGTGCCACCTCTACTGGACGTGTGTGACTTAGAGAAACAGACGCCCTTATCCTCAGTTTGTAAGTCCATAATTTTGGTTTGTCACTGGTGTTGGCGACTGTGATGCAATTTAAGGAAAAAAAAAAAAAAAAAAGTATTTTAGATGTTAATCATGCTTCCGGAATACAAATCTGCTGCATCTTCCTTCTTCTCCCATTACATTTGTACAGTGGAAACATTCCTTTTGTGTCTTCCTCTTTCTCTCTTTCTTCATCACACTGTTTTTGCCTCACCCCCATCTCTCTCTCTCTCTCTCTTTCTCTCTCCCTCTCTCTCTCTCTCTCTCTCTCTCTCTCTCTGTCTCAGCAACACACCCACTCAAACAGTCATATCCGCTCTCACTCTCTGGCTCTCCCTGCTTGTCTCACAGTGTCTGTGGAGCGTCTCTGAGGGGGAAGACCAGACTGTTCTGTCAGGTAATCTAAACTCCGTCTGTTTAACTCTCTCTCTCTCACTCTCTCTCTCTCTCTCGCTCTCACTCTCTCTCTCTCTCTCTCACACTCTCTCTCTTATTTACAGTAAATCCATCTCCGTCTCCTGTCTTCTATCCAATTTTCATCTGAACCCTCCCCTGCTTTCCCTCTTTTCTGTCACTCCACTCATCAGTCATGGTAAATGTGTTACTTAATTATTGCGGCTGCTCCACTTGTGAGGAAGTGTATTTGCATTTAATCATTTATGACTGCTAATTTCACTTTTTTTCACAGCATGCTCTCTCTGCCTCTCTCTCTCTCTGTCACTATTCTGACACTTTGTTCAGTTTGATGACTGTGTGAACGTAAGAGGTGTAGAAGTATTTTAGCTCGCCGTGGGGTGTTCCTGAGCTTTGTGGACATTCTACATTTTTAATACACAGATTTAGTAATAGTTATAAACACTTCCCTTTGCTGTATATACTTATATATTTCTGTCCTTTAAGAGTGCTGCTTCCTCCTTTATGCGCCTTGAGGTTTACAGCTTTACATCCTCTTCATTTAGTGTAATATAATGTCGACTTTGTACTACTATATTGCTAATTTTGCACTTTATAAATAAACCCCCTGACTACATTTCCACTGTGAGGACAAAATGCATCACATCTAAGAGGGGATGCAAACCCTATTCAAGGAAAATACATTACACACTGTTAAATCACTTAGCAAAATAGACCTAAATGTAGATATTCACTCACCCGTACCTACCACTTCCATGCATTGATTGTGAGTTGTGTCTGTCATACGCATAGACTCAGACATGAACGACAACCACACGCTGCTTGGGCTGGCATAAAGGGTTAAAATGGCAACCTGCAGTTTAGTTGAAGTTGTGGTCAGTTTGTTTTTATGGTTGATTATGTCACCAGAGAAGAAGGTTTTCCTCTGCCAAGCATAGCATTAAAACTCTCTATGCAATCTTCTGGCACTGTGGAGGTGTTCATTACCCAGCTCTGCCATGACACTTGTGTTTGACTTAAGACTGGTATTGACCTGCGGTTCAGGGGCTTTTGTTTAATCAAAGTGAGCCCTGTGACGATTTCGAGCGGCCTGTTTTATCAAAGCGCTATGAAATCCCTCTCTATACACCCCTGTGCCTCAGAAGTGCAGCAATCCCCACACACCCTGCATGTTATTGAGAGAGTCTGAGTGAGGCTTCTGGTATGTGGTGTTTTTCAGCCGTCGTCCTCCTTAACATACAGCTCCTTCTGACAGCAGTGAAATCCCTGGGTGAGTGTGACTTGTGGGTTCTGAGGTTTTACACTTAATAGCATCTGGTTGTATCTTCTGGGTTTCTTTCAGTCACTTCTGCAAAGCCAAACCATTATTTTTCCCACTGCATTTCTGTGATTGACTTACCATCTGCAATTTGGCTTCTGGATTTGAAGGATCACTCTCTTTATATTTGGTTCTGATCGATCTAAAAGGACAATGATTCGACTTTCCATTTGCAGTTGCAGTTCTGCAGCACTTCTCGTATCGATCTCTGATTCTCCTTTTGAGTGTATTTATTTATTTATTGGTGTCCGAGTCGTCGCAGGGTGGACTGTACACACTCGGCTAGGTGTCAAGGGTCATGCCAGCTTGTCAATGCATGCAGAGGCCAAGCTTTTCCCTCCTCACTTCCTGCTGCCTGTGTGCGTCTGTAGTCAGAGAGGATGCTGGGAGATAAATTTAGACCTCCAGCTCCCTCTCCATCTGCCATTGCACAGAGTAGGCTGGTTTCCATGGGAACCTGCACCGGGCTAGCACCAGTACCAGAGAATGAGGAGAGAGAGACTGTGTGTGTTATAGGAGGATGTGACAGCAGATTTTTAAAAAGCACTTAAGTGGGTTTAACTGTTCTCATGGCAGAAGATAATTTAATGTTTAGCCCATATTTTTATCCATCATTACCAGCTACATGAATACATCTGGGTATTGATGAGAAAATGAACACAAACTCTGCTAGCCGTACTGCTGCGCATGATAATGAAGTTTTAACTGTAAAATTGTAGCAAAGCTCCTGCACTTCTTATTGTGCAAGAATTGAGCTAAATATTAGATTATGCTATTTATAGTTGAATATAGTCAAAGCAGCAGAGATGACAAAAGATGATGGTGTGTTAGCATGTAAGTGACAACATGTGTGTATATGAAATAGATGTAGTGAGCTCTTCCGTGTGTCAGGCTCCCTCGGGTACCTGCATCATTGCCTCTTTCTGCTGACAAAGCCTTTTTGCGTGCACACATCTCTGCACACATCCCTCACTCATTCTCTCGTCTTCTCTCTGTGGACCAGTCATTAATCACATTTTAGACGCCGACACCAGAAACTAGTTCACACAACAAATTGATGCATCCACTGTGAGACTGTTAGGTGAATTATCATGTAGTCGTTCTAAACAGGCAGACGGTGGATAACTTGGGGAGGGAGGGGTCTACAGTGCCTCGATGTTCACAGCCTGCTGTTATACAAACTGCTTCTAATATTAGCTTTTGTCATTTTGATCCGATGCCTCCAGTCAAAGAACATACATCGTATAACATCTGCATCAGTGGCTTCCTGTTCACACCTCAGGTCTAAAAATAGAACCGGCTGAGGAACGCCCTTGTCCATCTCTATTGATGAGGTTAAACAAATTTACATAACCTATGCGTTAAGGTCATATCATTTTAATATTATTTTCACCTTCGTGCACCTGTTTGTAGTTGGTTTGTGTAAGGTCGAGTGAATGACATGCAAAAAAATCTCATTTTGACTCTTATAATAAGAATATGAGTAATTTCCACAGGTGTATACATCAAAAAAGACATGTGAAGAGTATAATTCATGGGTAATAACATCTATTGTAAGATGAGTCATTTATAATTATTTGACTTTTTCAAAGAACTAACACCGCTGTAAATCTAGATCTCATGCTGTGATTTTGATAATGATTTGATTCAAGTTTATCCCTAGTTTAAGTCCATAGTGTTATAGGCAAACCACTATAGATAGAGTTATTTCTGCAAAATGAAGATGATTCAAAAGAAAAATCCCTCATCAAACAGGAGGAGGATCAGCTGAGTGGAAGCAGAGTGGGTCACCTCAGGTCACTGCCGCTGATTGGCTGGTCAGATCTGTCAGACTCGATTTAGCGCTGTTAGCGTGGAGTACAACTGTACCCTGTATGTGCACTGTAGGGTGTGCGTGTGTGTGTATTTTAGCTTAATGTACACTCGACTCTGGCATTTCTTTCCTCGTCTTCCTGGCAAGGCCCTGACTGCGTGTTTCCCTCTCTGAGCTGGCAGTCTAGACTGCCATGAATAATGTAAGCAGTGCTCTCTTCAACCTTAAAAACCATCTAATCGTCCTTTTTAAATCCTGCATCAACAGCTATGCCAGAGATAATTAAACTCACTCTGTGATAACCAACTACATGAACAAAGACATTTATTACAGACATGTTGAGGAAGATGATTCATTAAGCTCATCTTTTTTTTCCTCCTGTCTGGTCCATGTATTTTCTATGCACAACATCATCCTCACTTCAGTTTTATGCATTTCTCTACCCGTCCATGTCTTCTGTCTTCTCACTCCTGATGTCACACAAGTCTAGTGGTATTTATTGCCATTGTAGGTTTTGTATCTTATTAAATTGTGTTAGAGCTGCACAATATATTGTTTGAGCATCGTCATGGCAATGTACATGTGCACAATAGTCACATTGCAGATCAGACAATGTAGGAGGCAAATGAACTCAATGTGTTCTCTAATTTCAATCCATTTTCACCAATTACAGTCATTCTTAATCAGTTTTGCGTGAGTCACTAGTAACATTGAAAAGTAAGCACTGAATAAGAGAAAATCACCAAAACGAAGACTTGATGCTAAAATGGTAAGTGCTTGGTACTTATACAGTACTTTTCCACACATTAATACCTAAAGTGCTTTAGAATACAAGCCTCACATTCACCCATTCACACACACACTCATACACCAGTGGGCGGCTGCTGCCATAAAGACACTACCAGGCCTCACTGGGAGCAATTTAGGGTTCAGTGTCTTGCCCAAGGACACTTCGACATATGGACAGTTGAGGGCGGGATTCAAACCGCCAACCCTTCAATCATTGGACGACCCGCTCTACCAACTGCACCACAGCTGGAAAAAAAGCAGTGTCAATTATCCGGAATTATTTCGGCTACAAATAGGATGATATTGAAATGTGTGTTCGGTGTTGACAGTGCCTTACACCTGTTGTCACAATGGGAGTTAACACAACTAATTTATTTGACCATTTACATCAGCACCACATGGCTAGTATAGCCTCCTGAATATTTTTTCATATCGCAATAGTTATCACATGTGTAAAAAAAATTGCAATGTAAGTTTTTTTCAATATCATGCAGCCCTAAATTGTGTGGCAAAAAACATGCATCAAGTGTGATATGTAGCTCTTACATGAATTCCACTCCCTACAAATCCCACTTACTTACATGTAACTCCAGAGTATCTCAGCAAATAGCCCAAGACTTAACACAATCAAGGATAATCGCATATATAAGCAGAGGCTGAAAATCCAGTTCCAGAAAGTAAAAGTCCCACCATGTATTGGTTCTTCTACCTGTTCACTTAAGACAGGTGAGTCCACTAATTATTCAGTCTACATCAGGGGTCTCAAACTCCAGTCCTCGAGGGCCAGTGTCCTGCATGTTTTAGATGTTTCCGTCTTCCAGCACACCTGACGGTCGTTATCAGAATTCTGCAGAGCTGATGAAGAGCTGATCATTGACTGAACTACACGTATGGAAGAGGGAAACATCTAAAACATGGACAGGACACCAGCCCTCCAGGACTGGAGATTGAGACCCCTGCTTTAGAGAGTTTATATATATATATATATATGTATATATAAATATAGACAGATTTTTGAGTTTATATATGTAACATATAGACTTCAGTGCGTTTCGGTCTGGACGCCATGGCGACTACGTTGTGAACCAAAACATTACAGCGTACAGGTGACGTCATCTCGTAAGCTACTGGGAACCGGTTCTTTTTGAGAAGCGGTTCTTGATTCCCATCCCTAAATACAACATGATCACGTTCCAACGACAGTCGGTTTTAAATCTAAGGGAAAAAAATAAGTCGATAATTCTGAGCAGAGCTTGAGTGACAGCGTACGAGTAATTAATACTGTGAAATTAGAATTAATGACACTGTTGCATGAGTAATCAAAGCCCAAACACGGCATTCAAAGAAATACTAAATGAGGAGTTCCAGTAAAATGTCGACGCTAAGAGCGGCTGAAACCTAATCTCTTCAAAATCAAATTTCACTCGAGCCAATAAAACAAGACAGCCTCCACAAATATTGAAAAGCTTCATGTGTTCATGAGTCTAATCCACCTACAGACGCAAAATGTTTTCCTCTGAGCCGACTTTCCCTTAGAAAACCGTGTGTGTGTGTGTGTGTGTGTGTGTGTTTGTAAAACTATACATTATGGGGACATGTCTTTGAATACACAGTCTCATTCTGGAGACACCAACATTTATGGGGACATAATACGTGTCCCCACTAATTTTTACCTTTAAAACATGTATAAAATGTCCAGAACTATGTCTCAGGTATGGATTAGTTTAATTATACTGGAATAAAAACAAGGATTTTTGTGTATATATGCAAATTTGACATGTCCCCACTCTGTACTGTATTTTTAATGTACTCTTATTGGCATTTTTATTTGACACTTTATTTGTTGTGCATTTTTAAAATAATATATTAGCTTTTTATAGTAACTATTTTAAGGAGGGGTTGTTGTTTTTCTCTTTTTAGTATTTTTTTTTATCCATATTCTTAAATTGGTGCTGAAGACCTGGGACCTGAGGGACATATTTCATTTCTGTGAATACTGAAATGACAAATAAATTCTAAATTCTAAATCTGAATACCCAGACATATAATCAAAAATGTATTTCATTTCATAATGTAATTGTTCAGGAAATTTTTTAATACTGACCTAATTTTTTGTGGTACTTGTAGAATCACAGGAAAGTGGTGTCCCCATAAGTCAGCTTTCAAGACTCTGTGTGTGTGTGTGTGTGTGTGTGTGTGTGTGTGTGTGTGTGTGTGTGTGTGTGTGTAAAACTATACATTATGGGGACATGTCTTTGAATACACAGTCTCATCCTGGGGACACAAAAATTTACGGGGACATAAAACGCATCCCCACTAGTTTTTGTCTTTCAAACATGTAGAAAATGTCCAAAACTATGTCTGGTGTGAATTTCAGGTATGGTTTTTAATGTACATTTTATTGGCACTTTATTTGTTGTGCATTTTTAAAATAAAACATTAGCTTTTTATAGTAACTATTTTAAGGAGGGGTTGTTGTTTTTCTTTTTGTAGTATTTTTTATCCATATTCTTAAATTGTTGCTGAATACCTGGGACCTGAGGGACATATTTCTTTTCTGTGAATACTGACATGACAAATAAATTCCGAATCTGAATGTGACTGTGGGAATAACTTCAGATTGTTATTATTCTGAGGGGAAAAAAAGCTTGAATTCAGAGAAAAAAGGAAAAATTTTGAGAAAAGTCAGAATTCTGAGGTTTTTTTTCTCAAAATTCTGACTTTTCTCAAATTTTTTCCTTTTTTCTCTTCAGGGTCTTATTTCTCTCAGAATTTTTTTTTTTCCTCAAAATTCTAACTTAGTCCAGAATTCTAAATTTTCTGAGAATTTCTGATTTTTTTCTTCACGATTCTGATTTTAATCTCAGAATTATGATATTTTTCCACAGACATTAGTCTCAAAATTTGGACTTGTTTCCTGAGAATTCTAACTTTAATCTCACAATTCTGAATTTTCTCTCAGAATTTTGCCTGTTTCTTCTGTGAATTCTGGCTTTTTTTTTCCCCTCAGAATTTAATTTTTTCCCCTCACAATTCTGACTTTTTTTTCCCCTCAGAATAATAATAATTTTTTTTTTTTAAATCAACAATTTTTTATTTATTTTTTTAAGTGGTCCTGATCGTCTTCCGTACTATCACGTCCTGATATTATGTTTTAAACACATGTTTCTTTGCTTCAACAATTAAATGCAGGCTGTCCAGCTGATTGGACATTTTTTGTAATTCCATTAAAAAAAAAAGGTTCATTAAAAAATATCCATTAAAATGTGTTTTTTTTTTTATTCTTAAAAAAGGAATAAAAACACTCAGGAAAAACTCTTGCCTAACGTTGTCATAATTCATGCATGAAAGGGTTAAAGAGTATTAGTTAGTGGCAGAAGTGGG
>JAPTGZ010000009.1:14245206-14259393 GCA_029814645.1 Fowleria isostigma
AGAGCTGATCATTGACTGAACTACACGTATGGAAGAGGGAAACATCTAAAACATGCAGGACACCAGCCCTCGAGGACTGGAGTTTGAGACCCCTGGTCTACATGGATGAGGAGTTGTGCTCATCAAAATGGGCTGATTCAGTGAATGGTTGGAACAAATACATGGCAGGACTTTTACTTTATAGAGCTCGGATTTCCCACTTCTGTATATAAGTATAGCTCTGCAAGTGAGAGTGAGAGATGAAGATGCAAACAGAGAAGTAAATTCTAAAGTTGCTGATTTTTGTTGTTATGCGGCCTAATTGCAGAGTGTTGATGGTAAAAGTCTGCCATAATCAAAGCCTTGGTCTACGTAGGGAGACACACTAAACAAATGATGAGCCCTTAGCACATGTGGAGAAACATGGAGATGGAGCTGAGACTGTCGAGTCATTTCCAAAAGGAAGAGTGATTCTCTTTTTTTTTTTCCTCTCTCTCTCTCTCTCTCTCTCTCTCTCTCTCTCTCTCTCTCTCTCTCTCTACTGTAAACCGCCTCTAATGAAGGCTGACCGTGCAGGGTGTTTTTTTTTAGACATATGGAGAGAGCAAAAGTGTGGCTCATTAAAAAAAACTGTCAGTATAGCCCTGCCACCACTGGCACCTTAAGCTGCAGTCTTCTAATGTTTATTCAGCTGCTGGATCACTGATTCACACTTCCTTCACTTTCCCACATCTTCTCACTTCATTTTTCACCCCATCCCTCTCCTTCATATGCGTGACTCTAATGTAACAGGACCTCTGTGCATATTGTTCTCTCATCTCCTCCAAGTTGCGCTTGCTTTGTAAACATTTAAAGTTGCCTCCGCTCCCTTATTACAACCTCTCATATAGTATGTTATTGTCTTCGTCATTGTGTCCATCATCAGAGAACTCTAACTGTGAGGTGAACACACACAGCGTTGTCTGTCAGTTAGCGCTCATATCTGTAGTCTGACAGGTAGGGGTTGCAAGTAGCGTTGATGTCTTTCTCAGATGATGATTGATAATCTGGATGAGCTTTGGCTGGGACTGTCAGCGGTTGGGCATGGCTGCTTAGTGAAAATGTTATGATTGGCCTCATCCATTGCCAGAAAGTGTTTAGATTGGCTGCCGTACAGGAATCCTGTGTCTTGAGCTGAGACGAAGTGCAGGATTTGTAGTAAGTGGGAAATATTACAGTACATACATCTTGATAAAGGAGTAGATTTAATCATGGCTTCATCTCTAAGTCTTCATGATCACCTAAACTTGGCTTCTCATAAACACAGCTTTAGTGGATGATTAGAAAATATTAAAATGTATCTATCTTGATGAAAGGCTTTACAGTATCATGGCTTCTCTAAAACACTGCACCCTGGTGGCTGTGTAACGGTATGAGGGCAGAGGCTGAATGCCAGTTGCTGTCAGATTCTTTTATCCACTCAAAATACCCCCCCCTTTGCCCCCTTTGCCCCCTTTAGCTTTAGTGCCAGATCAGATGATCATAGACTATATTTCTAACATTTGTTTTGACTCCTTGCCCTGACACTGTGGTCTCCCCTGTTGGTGCCTGTGTTGTGGATAGTGCCTTGCTGGCCCTGAGCTGCTCTGACTCCTACAGAGTAGGCCAGTTCTGGGTCAGATATGATTTAGATATGACTGGTTGAGGAGGAATCTCACTTTAAACATTTTGTGACTTTTTTCTAAATTCCAAGGGAGTTCACAAGCATGTTACAGTAAGTGGAAATGCACAGTCACAAAGATGCTCTTTACATAATTAATTGTCTTTTCAGTAAGCCTTAGTGTTACAGATTTATAGGCTTCCAGGAGGTGATTTACTGTACATTCTCTGCTCATTAAAACTTGAAGCTAAGACAGATGAGAGCAGTGACATGTCGCTGATGTTCTCATTACAGTACTAACACAAATGGCACCACATTACACAAAGCAATGTATTTCTCTTTACAACATTATGTTCCATCAGCATAATTTCTAATCATCTGTAATGAACTGAAGGATTTTGGCACTCTTCACTACTAGCATAAGTTTTTGTGGAGCTGTATGGTAGACCCTGAGAATCTTTGTGAATTGTTATCTTCACAAATTTTGTTTTTTTGTTATTTTGTAGTAATATTTGTAATGAGCTCTTGTGAATACTGGTCAGTAGTGCACGACCTCCCTTTATCTCTTTATTGTCATATTATTAGTTTTATTTTTGCAAAAGATTGTATGAAAGTCCAGTAAAGAGAATATAATAGGTGTAATTAATGTTTCTATTTTGTGACTCAGTGCTTTCCTCTTTGTGCTCTTTTTCTTCAGACCCATTCAGAACAAGTAAAGCTCACAACAGACAAAGACGATGCAGAAAAAGCCTTGGGAGGTGTGTTAGAATGGCTGAGGCTGGACAGAAGCAGAGCTGTTTTGTACACAGTGATGATCCATCTTTACCTGCATCCATGCACCTTCAGGGCACCTTTTAATGATGCCTCATTTGGTCCTCTTGAATAACTTTTGGCCCACGCTGGAAAAGGCCCTTCGTTTTGATTTAAAACTCAATCTGTTGATGTTCCCCTGCCTCTGACCTTCCTGCTGCCATGCGGTTAGCCCCATGAGGCTCCAGGAGCCCTTCCTTCTGCATCTGTGAGGCCTCCTCCCCACTCTATGGAGGCTGAGCCCAGCCGTGCGGCTGAAGGGGAGCGCTCAGGAAGGCAAGAGCAGCAGCATACGACAACTGAGTCCTCACTAGGATCTTGTCCACCTCAGCAGCCCCAGCAGCCTTCAAACCCTCGTCCTGTACACAGAGCCTTGGGCCGCCTGCAAAATCGCCAACCCAAACGCACAGACCTTCTGCTTCGGTTACAGCAGCAGCAAGCAGTAGCATGGCAGCATTCAGATACACCAGGTCCTTCAGGAGGCAGCTTCCTCTCTTCAGCTTCCTCATCAACCTCACCACTACCCTCTACATCCTCGACCCGGGGTGAGCATGGTCATAGGGTCCCTTCTCAGTTGAGCCAAGAGGCTGTAGAAGGAGTTGGGTCACCAAGACGAGGGGAGAAGAAACCCCAAAAACCAGGGAAATATGTGTGCTCTTATTGTGGCCGTCCATGTGCAAAGCCCAGCGTTCTTCAGAAACACATTCGCTCCCATACAGGAGAAAGACCTTACCCTTGTGACCCCTGTGGCTTTTCTTTCAAGACAAAGAGTAATTTGTATAAGCACCGCAAGTCCCACGCCCATCGTATTAAAGCAGGTCTGGTGTCCAGTCGTGATGAGCCCAGTTTAAGTGGACCAGAGGGCAGTGGTGTTGGAGAAGAGCCTGAAGAACCCACAGAGGGAGAGAGCACTGAGTCTGAAGAAGAGACAGGACAACACAAGAAATCCTCCACAAAAGAAATGGTAACCCAGCAGAAAAAATCTGGCAAAGAGGTGCTAAGAAGCTCAGATGAGAGTCAAAGGCCTGAAGACTCTCAGGCTGTCAAGCAAAAATTGGCATTAAGGCTTCGCAAACGGGACCCCATGACTTCTTCAGATGACCCTCGTTCCTCCCTTTCAACTTCAACTTCCTCTCTAGGCCCGGGTAGCAAAGGCAGCACTGAGTCAGGTTATTTCTCTGGATCAGGCAGCACTGACCTGTCTCAAGTTAGCCCTCCAAGTGCCAGTGCCAAAACTTACGCTGAAATTATTTTAGGAAAATACGGAAGGCTTGGAGGGCAGCAGCGCAGTCCCCATCAGCAACAACCTCATTCTTCACTTTCCTCATCTACAGGAACAGATGATAAGAGCATTCCCTTTGCTGTACCCAAAACCCAAGTAATAGAGCACATTACCAAGCTCATCACCATCAATGAAGCAGTGGTAGACACTAGTGAGATTGACAGTGTAAAGCCCAGAAGATCTTCTTTGTCCAGAAAGAGCAGCATGGAGTCACCAAAATTTACTACCCCTAAAGATCCCTACTCATTTGACCCCAAAGGAGAAGCCCCTGGTCCTAGTGGTTTGAGACACCTCATTAATCCAGAGGGAGGTCCTCCAGGTGCACAGGAGCTGTCAACAGTGCCTCTGCTTAGAAGTCACTCAATGCCATCCTCTACCAGCCAAGGAGAACCCTCCACTTCTGGCACCATGTCTCCTAGAAGTTTCCGTCTTTGCCAGTCATTTGATGAGCAGCAAGCAGTGGTGGCAGAGATGAGGGTCAGCCATGCTCAGCGTATGCTCCGACGCCAGCCTGCCATTGAAGTTCCCCTGGGAGCAGAACAAATGCTGGAGGAAGCCAGTCCCTCATTGTCCTCATCAGCAAGAGGCACTGACAGAGCCAGACAGCCAAAGCAGCAATCACAACAGCAACTGCAACACAGTCCCAGCTTGTTTGAATGTGAAGCATGTGGGTCCCTCTTCCAACACAGTGAAAGCTATGAGGCCCACCGAGCCACCTGCCCTGGACAGCAAAAACTGGAACAAGAGGCTGGAGATGCCAGTAAAACCTGCAGGGAAGACCGCCCCCAGATGATGATGCACTATAAGTTTCGAGCGCTGGCCATGGCTGTTAGGAAAAGAAGAAAAGAAGAGAGTTTGGAAGAGGATCCTCCGAGTTCTGGGTCTGCAGCCATGTCAGGCCTTACTTCAGTGCCAACCAGACCGGAGCACAGCCAGGCCCACTCAGGTATGTTATTGTATCCCCCTCAGGATCACATACATTTCTAATAAGACCATCCTGTAACAGAAACAAATGCGGTTTCCCTTGTGTATACTCTAACTGACATTCATGAACTGATGAAGAAACACATGCATATATAAGAGTCAAGTAGAATTTATATTGAACTTTTTCAACTTATTAGTGCAAGTTCTTTACAAGAAGACTCCAATTAAAAAAAAGCCACCAATAACAAAAATAAAATGATTAAATTTTACTCTGATTAAACTACTTTGGAAAGAAGTTAAGGATTAAAAATACAATAAATAAAGATGACACAATAAATATTAACAGATCAAAAAAAATGTTTATATTTGTATCTAAAGAACAGCCAACGGTAACCAAGAGAATGTCACATGATTATTCCAAAACATAATTTGTACAAAATATAATGATCTTGTACATAATAAGCTGATCTGTTGTTTTTGTTTGTTTTTTTTAGGTGTTTCCTTACATACTGAGCCAAAACAACAACAACAGCAGGACAGAAAGGGTGTGTCTGTCATCCAACACACAAGCTCTTTTGAAAAGCAAGAGAGTATATCCATGGAAAGTCAGGAACCAGACCTCAGAGAGAGTCAGCAAACACAACAACCCGAGCCAAAACCATCACCCTCTACATCTCGCCTCATCCGCCAGCCAAACATCCAAGTGCCAGAGATTCTTGTTACCGTGGAGCCTGATGCTGACATGCCATCTGTGTCACCACCAGTGACAGCATCTTTATCCAAGGTACATCATATTTATTTTTGCCAATTTTGTGCCATTTAACTCCCCTGTTTTTTAACCTCAAGTGTTTATGTGTTTTAAGTGGCTTCTCTTAAAGAGCATGGTTAAATGGTGAATTTTTAGGGAAAAAAATTTTTTTTTTCATTTAACTTCACCTAAAATAAATATAAGCAGGTAAACAGTTTTTCTTGTGTCACATACAAGATTGAATTAGTGAACTGTTAATCTGTCCTAGGAGACAGAAAGAGTGGAGGAGTTCCAGTGGCCTCAGCGAAGCCAGACTTTGGCCCAGCTCCCTGCAGAGAAACTGCCACCCAAGAAGAAGAGACTCCGCCTGGCAGAAGCAGCACAGTCCTCCGGGGAGTCTAGCTTTGAGTCTCCATCTCTGCCTCGCAGCCCCAGTCAAGAGAGCAACATTTCCCACACTTCAAGCCTTTCTGCTTCTTTTGAAGACTCAGCGAGATCTGAGCCTGTCGTCTGGGTCTCCAGTAGCCAAAGCTCCCAGATGTTGATGGTGCCATCTGCTGCTCACCAACACCATCAAAGCCACAAAGAAATGAGGCGCTCAGCCTCAGAACAGGCCCCCGCCAGCCCCCAACAAACAGAACAGACCTCTGAGATCAGGAGTAAGTCTTTTGACTATGGGTCCCTGTCCTCTCAGCTATCTGCCTCCTCCTGGAAAGAACGAAGAAAGTGTCTTCTTGTAAAGCATGCTACCTTAGGGGAGCCAGAGCAGGAGGAGGGGGCTGGTGCTTCTCAGTTATCCAGAGCAGATAGTCCAAAGCCCGGGCCTTCACACTCAAGCCACCATCCCCTCTACTCTACAGATGAAAGCTCCCGGTTCAGCCTGGAGACCACAGGGAAAGCTTTACAACTATTGCCGCCACAAGTCCTTCCAGTGTCTCAGGACATTCTCCCTTTGCACCCCCGAGGCCAGCAAGTGTTCCCCCAAGAATCACTAGCCCATCTACTCCCAGTCACCACTGCCATTTCTGAGGTACTATCCCACCACATTGTCCATAGAGCCTATTTACATTCACAAGCAGCACCTCCACCTTTACAAGTACATCCCACTCATATTCACATGGCAGAACGGCTAGGTATACCACTCCATCATCTTCCATCTTTAGTTCCTCACCAGTTCCCTTCCAGGACTGGAGCCAGCCCGTCTTTGTATTTACCTGTTCCATCAAGACCTACAACATACACCCCCTCTCCTCCTGTAACTGTAGACAGACAGCTGTCTCCTGCTGTCACCCAGCAATCACTTGTAACCATTTCTTATCATGACACACAGCCAGTTATTGCCACCTGTCTTGCACAGCTCACTCCAGTAGTGTCCCTTGTGGTTCCAGTGCGCCTCCAGACCCATATACCTACCTATGCCAGTGCCATGTATACTACCCTTTCCCAAATCCTGGCCTCCACCCGTTCCCAGGAGCCAATTTCTTGCACATCGATGGTCATTATGAGCCACATGGAACGGGACAAGATGCAGAGGTCCTACTTAAAGGTCCCCTCCCCTGATGTCAAAAGTTTTTTTCCATTTTCTTGGTCTGCGGAATTGGCCTCAGGATCTGAGGAGGGGTATGGTCCACTGGGAGCTGGAGGAAGTAAACGCATGCTTTCACCTGCAGCTAGTCTGGAGCTCAGTACAGAGGCCCAGCGTCACCAGAAGAGAGTGAAAGAGGAAGAGGAGGGGGAGCAACATAAAGCCGGAGAGGAGGAGGATGTAGAGGAGACGGCGTCAAAGGGGGGAGAAAGTAAAGCCACTGGGAGGAAACTGGAAGAGGAAGAGGACAAACATCTCAAGAGTGTCGAGGTGACAACTGTGAAAGAGGAGAAAAAGGAGCAAGTACTGAAGAAGCATAATGTGGAAGAAAAACAGGAGGAGAGGGAATCAACTGAGGGAACAAGTCAAAAAAAGGAAGAGGTGCCGGTTATGGAAGTGAGGGGTGAGAGACCAACCACTCCTTCTTATCCAAGCCTCCATACGTCCACCTCAGTCAACTGGTGCTACCTGAACTATGTCAAACCCAACCCAGCTGCACAGCGGGACCCCAGAACATCTGTTTATTCTACCTGGAGCGTCAGTGCTCACAACCCCAACCTGCCTGGCCTAAGCACTAAGGTGGCCTTGTCTCTGCTGTGCTCGAAACAGAAACACAGCTCAGAGACGTACACGATGGCCACAGCCCCAAACCCAGCAAAAAGCAAAGTGGCCCCGGCCGGCAGCAGGACTCCACGTGTGTCAGAGGTAAACATAACCACAATACACTATACCTTCACTATATCCACTTTTGCCAGCATTATGTATTTTCTGAATCCCTCAGTGAAGACAATGACAGATGATATTGACAGCCTTGTGCATTCACCACTTCCTGTAGTACATATCCCAATTAAAGCTTTTCATCTATTCATTCACTGACTGATTTTGAATATAATATTTAAAAAACAAATAACAAAAGATTTATATAAAGAAAAGGAACATTCGAAAAGAAACAGGATGAAGTTTAATTTATTTACTCCCGCCCCTTACCTCATCTTTCTACTTTTCATAAATTTCCATGTCAAATACCATAATTCAAAAAACTAAATATTGAGCTTAAAATGAGGAATATAAAAAGACCACTTATTGACAGCCTAATTAAATATATTATCACATTTGATAAATTATAAATTTCTCTAATCTTAACATTGTTGGAATTGTTTAATATAAGTACACATGTCAAGATATATGGGTCAATATATCATTGAGGAACTTTTGAAGACCATGGGATATATCTTGCATACATCTTTAATAAAAGTAAAAAAAATAATAAGAAGAATTTTTTTAGATGCATTATGATCATGTCTTTAAAAATTCCATAATTTTTTATTACGGAAACAATCACTTATTAATGAATGATTAATAAATAATTCATAAATGACTAAATATACTAAAATGTCAACTAAATATCCAAATTTAATAACAACCACCTTCTAATTAGCTAAAAAATATTAAAATGAGCTTATTCAAAAATGACTTGGATTTTTTTATTTTTATTAACTTGAGATAATCATGACAGATATTTATTTTTTGGCAATATATCAAATTTAACATTGAAAATAACAAATTGTGTCTGTGTCCGAGAATTCAGTTTTAACTCAGTTAACTATTACAAAAACACCTCTGAAGGAAGTGTGTCGATTTCAAATCACATGACCTGCTCCACAGATGTCATTTCCTCCTTAAGAAAACACTGGACAGACTCACACATATGCTCTTTCTCCTCTTTATGAGTTATTTAATATAAAGTAGCGTGTGAGTCAAGTGTGTATTTATCACACTCTTATGTCAACAGTGTTACAGTAATATCTTTATAAATAACTTTACATTTTAATTTTACTCAGTTGTATATATGATATTTAGAAGAATCTGTCAGTAAAAATGCTGTCATGTGATGTAATGATTATGTTGATTTTAGGATGAATTCAGAAAAAATGTCAACTGTACCTGTCAACTATGGAAAGAGAACTCAACAAGTCCCTCAGTTATATATTGACATGTAAATGCTTTGCCATTTGTAGATATTTTATTTAAGAAATATACTGACATACAACTTGATATACACTTATTTTTTAAGAAAACAAGAAAAAATGGCAAAGTGCAGTCACTACAGCTAAGTGAACTGGGTGAAAGATTCCAAACTTTTGGTCTAATTATTTAGACTTCAAGCACAGATGCTGTTGACTTGAAGATCCTGTGCTTTCTAATAGGGATGTTTTCTCTCACCAAACCTCTGCTGACTGCAAAACATTTAGCTATATACAACTTATTTACTCTACACCCATATTTTAGACATTTTATTTGAACTTATTTTGGATTTCTCTGTTTCTTGAGTGTAGGTACATGCCACCCCACCCAGCAGCCTCACTGAAGTGAAGGATCAACCACATCATGAAAAGGAGGAGCAGAAAGCGAAAAGAGAAGAGGAAGAACCTTCCACGTCCAAACAGGGCGAGCCGTCTCGTGTTCGCATCTTTGAAGGCGGGTAAGAACAACAGGGAGGCTGTATTCTATTTTAATATTTGAGAATAATGACTGTGCCTCATTACGCAAGTAATCTGTTCTTCTGTTACCAACTGACGCCTGATGACAGCAAAACAGCAACTATAGGGAGCAGACAAGAGCGCACAGAAAAATACAGTAACAGATGGGAGGCAGTGAGGCCCGCAGGGACTTCATTTGTACCTGCAGCCAAGCTTTTTCCTCTCACTGCTGGCATGAATGTCAGTGTTTTAGAAGTGGAGAGATAGTAATGTCTGTCGAAGGGGAAAACACTCTAACTTCACTTTGTGTGTTGCTCATTAGTACCTGTTTTTACAGCAATATAAATTACTGAGAGTATACAAAGACATAGTATGAAGCCAACTGCATGTAGTTGTATAGCTCTGACTGTCATATAGGTATGTCTGCATGCATGTGACTGTCATTACCTGCTACACACATGCATATATTCTCATATTTGTGCTTTCCATAAATGTCTGAGTGATCTTTTCCAGTGCAGCCTGTCTCCTCTCGAGGTTTGCTGTGTAAATCTGTTCACACTGTAGAAATATGCAAGATGGAAAATCACAATAGTAGACGGAAAGTAAAAGGGTTAACAGTGAATTGGGATTTTCGGAGCAGACAGATCATCTTTATATCCTTAATATGGATTATATGTGTTTTTCTAATATGCTTGTGTCAGTGTATCTATGTGTGTCAGCAAAATACACATCAAGGCTTGTGTTTTGCATTAATGTGCATCCTGATTGAGTGTGAAGGAGTTGTCTGCTTAAAAGAAGATAAGGCAGTAATTACCAGTGCTCATCATTTGCAGCCACACATTACACACATTTAAGAAGTGATTTTCCATAAACAGCCTACAGCTTTCTCTCCTCTCCCTCCTGTTTTGTCTCTATCATACCACTCCTCTTATATTCATGCAGCTTATTTAGTGACAGTAGAGTACCAACTACGTTTTATTTTCTTCCCCAGCATAAACTCAACGTCCTTTCACATTCAGTGTATCTGCTTCTTCTGTGCTTTCTCCATGCATCATGCAAAATAAGCACAGTGACCCACTCTGGAAAACGCCTTGTATTGTGACTCTTTTAGGACTCAACGTCCCCATCTCCCTCTTCAATTCACGACTGTGTGCTCATTTTATTTTGCAGAACAAACAACACTTTTAGATATTAATATTCATCTTGCCACTTTGTTTATGTTCCAGAGACAGTGATGATTTCGTCCAGGTCCAATTTCAGAGATGCCAAAGGGGCTGGCTGCCAGGCTCTGGGGTGTATTAGTATGACACACCTAAAGAAACAGATACGGGATAAAGGCAGCTTTTTCCACTACTAAGCATAGCACCGTGGCAGCAGAAGTCAGTGGAACAGCAGCTTTAATCCATTTCAAATAGCACCAGATTAACTGTTTCTCTCTTGTTTCTGTTAAAACATATATATTGATTTTGGTGTGTGCAGTTAACATTGCAGATTTGGCATAATACTGTAACTACACTGATGAAATGTGTGTAACCTCTCCTTTGATTAAAGTTGTGTTAGGAGGATTAGCCGTGTCAAATGTCTTTGTGGCCAAATGGTGATTGAAGTATTTTGCTTCAGTACCTGAGGTACTGCCTTTTATTGCTGTTCAGCTGCTGCCTCTTTGAAATTCAGTGGCCTTATCAGTCAGTCGCCGTCTGGTTGGAAGCAGTATTCTCTATAACAATATGCCACGGTGGTCATAAAGCTACAGAACAAGCGAGGGCAGCTTGTCGGTTGAGTGTACAGAGAGATGTGCTGCTGATTTAACGCCCAATGTGTGAAGTGCAACTTCAGTCTTGTTTTTCCTGAGATGCGGGAGGATATTTTTAGCAGTAGCAAGAAATACATGCCAGCAAACAGTAGCCAGTCACTCAATGAATGCAGCACAATGCCACAGTTGAGCCTATTTTACAGTCATGTAACAATTTGTTATGATTTGCTGTTGTTGGTTCTGCCGTACAACAGGGCGCATTCACAGCTTGGGCTCTTGTTGATGTGGTGTGTGTCCTGTGTCCTGTAATTAAACACAGGCTGCACACACTGGATGTTTACAATTCAGAATGTTTTGTACATCTCTTCATGAGTGGTGAGTGCAGATAGTTTCTCATAGCGGGACAATTCATTCAAATATAAATTATCTGTGGTCCACTGTGTCCACAAATAGCCCATGGGCAAACATCAAGATTGTGTATAAACAGTGTTTTTATAGACCATACCTAAATGTGTTGCTTGATTTTTATATATAGTGTCTATTTTGGGTTGTTGGCCATAGCCAGGCTTCCCTTCCCTCTCTTAAGTCGCTGCTGTTGTTGGCAGGGCCACAGCACAGTAGAATGGATGTTATTCTCTGTGTGCCCAGGCGGCTGCTGAGACTGAGTGCTGCTGGGGTTTTGGTGGGGCTTCCCCGGCCTGCCTCCATAAAGACAGCCTTGTTTCCCCGTTTGACTTGTAGGTGTAAATGTTTTTGGTGTATTGGCGTGCATGTATTTGCACTTCCATGTCACTGCCAACATTAAAGCCGCTCTAATCAATACTCTCACATATTCAGTGTATCAAATGTCTACATCTAATGTGAAAGGGCTCATTTGATTTGACAAACACAGAGAATCATCATCTGAGTCAGTCCTCCTCTGCTCTTCTATGCACTGATTCAACCTGTTTGTTGTATTTAGTTTTTTTTCAGTACTTAATTAAAAATACTTTGTGGACTGTCTGCTTCCTGTCTACTACCACACAGCAAAATAAGTTAACTAACCAGTTAACCGGGTAGCATGTAGCTGGTTAGACCTGATATTTTTCAAAGCAGTGGGTGGAGATGAAAACTGAGCTGAAAGTAGAACTAGAACTTGGAGTGAATTCTAATGTTGCTGATGTGATATTAGAGGACACAATAAGACTATTATGCTTTAGGCTTTTTTTTTTTTTTTTTTGCTGACATGGTAATGACTTTTAATCGTCATACAAATGAGTGGGATCAACTCATTTATACCAGAATATAAGTCTAACAATAGTTTAGTTAAGCCCATACAGTTCACATAATGACAGAGAAGAGCCATGTATTGTGGCTTTTGAAAACTCAAAAAGAAAAACTGTTAGGCCTGTAGGGATTTGTAAAGAAAAACTAAATAAGGCAGATTTGACATAAATAATGTCAATGATTCTGTTACTGAAAAGAGAATTGAGTTAATGATAAGTAGCAGTAAAAGTTGCATGATTAAGGTGCTACAAGTTGGGACTGAAAGATCGCCAGTACATTCTCAAATGATGCAAAATGATGTGAAAAACTGATAAAAATATGACATTTTTGTTTCATCAAGCTGTTTTTATATGGATAAATGAAGATAATTACAGTGATTATTATTCAATATTCTTGTGATGCATTTATGGTACAATAGTGGCAGTGAACCCGTTTACATGCACACCAATACTTTGATCATTATCTGATTTCTGGTGTGATCCGATTATTCCAGTGGTCATGTCAACAGGATAATCTGACAGATTTATCTGATAATGAGAAATCAGATTAACACACCTAGATTTCTCCTCAATACTCTGATGTCGTCATTCATGTATACAGAGTACAGTGGTCCCTCACTATATCGCGGTTCACTTTTCGCGGCCTCGCTGTTTTGCGAATTTTCTTAGTGCAATTTTGCATGCTTTTTTTTTTTTTTTTTTTTACAGCGTATGAACACGCATCATGTTCTGCGTCCTGACTGTCAATCAATCCCCTCTGTGCCGTGTCTCCTGGGGTCCATTTTATGAAGCAGCTTCTTCAAACTCTGAGTCTAACCCTGACTCTGAGTTGATCTACTCTGAGATAGAAACTCTGAGTTTTGGGTTCCAGAACAGCTGATTTGAGTTAGTTTAATCAACTAGGAGCAGTTTCACCTGGAGTTAAGCAGGTGCACCACCACTAAAAAAAGACCGCATCAATGGAGCTCTGATTCGACAAGTTACTATGGCAACAGGGAAGAGGAGGGCTGATTTTTCACCCCGCTAGAACTGGAAACTTGAATCTGCTCGTACAGCGAATTTGAACATGTTTTAAGTAAACAGCGCAACACGAAGCAGCTGCAGAAGAGAGGGAGACGGCGTGGAAGAACATTGCTGCTTGGGTCAATGCATAAGTTTAAATGTAGTCCTTTGAATCTCAGTAATAATACAGATGAATGATGAATGAGGCACACTTTTCTGACTGCCCTTCATACAGTTACTCAAGTGTCTGCATCTGATATTATACAAAAAACTGACATTTACCCTGAAATGAGGGAAACTCAGGGTTAACAGATGCAGAGTTTAACTAAACCTGCTTTATGAAATGGACCTGGACACACTGAAGGAAGGTAGAGGTTACGCAGCTGTAGGCACCATTACGGAATAATGAAGAAGGAGGAAAATAACATAAGGACGACAGCAGCAATACATTTTAACAAGGATGCAAAAAGGGTTGTAACTATCCCCAACAAGACCATTGTAAGACACTACAGCGGAGCAGACAGGATGAAGACGCACGGTCAGAGTAACTGTGAAATATGCGTGAGTCAATATTAATAATTTAATGTATCCAACCTCGTAGGTTGATCATTAAAACTGAGTTTATTTCTAAAAGCTATCATAATTATTTATAGGAAAACGTTTATGTTTTTATTTCTCAAACAAATATTTGGGCCTGAAAACAGGTTTTGATCTTTGGTT
>JAPTGZ010000009.1:14289380-14300154 GCA_029814645.1 Fowleria isostigma
ATCAGTAGATGTTTTTGGTAGATGGTGGATGTTTGGGTCGTTATAGGTTCAAAAAAGGTCAAATATAGAGAAATTTTCATTTAAGAACTGACACAAAAGTAGTGTTGGGTCTTTATGGGTTAATGTGTGTTGCTGTTTAGTTTGAACTTTTATGAGCGTGAAATGTGTTGAAATTCATAGCTTGTGTATTTTTTTGTTCTTTTGTCTGACTGGTTTATTAAACTGCTGATGAATATCAATCTGCTGAAGGTTTGTGGGGGGTCTAACTCATTTCTTCCAGGAGCCGCATTCAGCTCAATTGGATCTCAACTGATCAGTAAAATAATAGCATCATAACCTATAAATAATGGCAACTTTTTCTATTTGTTTTAGTCCAATAAAAAACACACTGAATTATAAAAATATTTACATTTACAAACTATCCTTTCACAGAAAGTATGTGAATAACCTGAAAAAACTGAAATTAGTAAGAAAAATAAGTGCAGTTTTAATAATATTATGCCTCAACTTATCATTTGGACATTTGCATTAAATACAAAGTTACAGGAATATTTAGTAACAGGTATAACATTGTAAAAAATTTGGAGTTTGGAACTAAAATAAGAATTTTTCATTCATTTTCTCATTTGCTCAGGTCATTGTTCTTCTTGATAATTCTTTGAGGTTCAACTGGACTAGTTTTGTTTTGTAATGTTTTTCCTTCAAAATTGGTGATTCAGAAAATTAATGTACAGTACTCTGCAAATGTCTTAGTCCACTTTCAACTGTGTTGTTTTCACAGTGTTATTTCTAAGTCTCTGATATAACAAGAGAATACAAGGACATATCTTGCATAGAATTAACCCATAAAGACCCAAGACTACTTTTGTGTCAGTTTCCAAATTAAATTTTCTCTGTTTTTTAACCATAAAGACCCAAACATCCACCATCTACTGATATAAACTGTTTAATCCCTGTTAAACCACTGACACATTGAAATAATTGGTGTAAAATACAGTTATTCATCTTTTTATGGTCATCAGATATGACTCATTTGGATGATCAGAGGCTCCGTAGTTACCATGGAAACACTGTCATCTTCTAAAACATGGATTGACCAGTAAAACCCATGGAGTTGGATCAATAACAGCGGATGGACACACTGGGGTTATGTTCAGTTTATGACAGATTTACTAAAAAAGTCACTTTTTCTTCAGTTTTCTCTGTTTTTGACATAATAATCCTCATTTTTACTCTAAACTTTTATGAAAATCTACATCATTAGTAAATTAAATGATGGAAAAAAGCGGATTTTCACTAAAAAAACAAAGTTAAAGATAATATTACAATAAATGGTGACAAGAAAAATTTATTTGGGAAGTGACACAGATGTCACACTGGGTCCTTATGGGTTAAAAACCTGCATTATATGAACTAAATTGCTACCACAGGCACCTACCTCTGTTTGTATGACAAAAAAAAATCACCCAAACTCTAAAATCATTTGACCTGTGTTGAATGTAACCTGTTGTAAAACACCAGATCAATGCACACAATATATCATCTTCTCATAAAAGGTCACAAAACATGATACAAGAGGAAGTCACACTAAATACCAGACACTTTGGTCTATTTTTTTAAATTTTATTTTGAATAATCATTTTTCCTTCATATTCTATTTCAGTTGTATCTTCTAAACTTTGATATGTTATTATAACATTGCTGAAACAACAGACCTACTGATCCAAGACAGTGATTCTCAAAGTTTTTACAGTGGAGTATTCCCTGAAATATACTTTTAGTCAAGTAACCCTGACTCTTGCTTCACACTTTTGAGTGAAAAAATTTAGGCAAAATTTGTTGCTGTGCCAAAAACATCTGTTAATATTCACAAAACTTTGTAAACAAACAACATGTATTTAATTTTAATATGTAAGAAATATTTTTTTAAAGTAAAATATAAACCGAAAAGCATTCAATCTTTTATGGATAAAAAAAGTAAATAAATTGGTTAATAATTAATAAATAAACCTTTCATCATCATCATCAACAACAACAAAAAATTACTTAGCTACTCAAATAAGCACATTTTGAATAATATAGAAATGTTCTAATATTATTACCAAAGCTTAAACAAGATGACTGACAATAAAACTATTATATGAATGTATTTATTGGGTTTTATATTTCAGCAATAATTTTTATTATTTATTTTGTATTCAGTACATGTTGACTTATTTAAGGTATTTATTTTTTCCAAAAAATTTTCATCCCGTGGGCTTTTTTCCAAGTAGCCTACTCCACTTTGGGACCCCCAGGCCTAAGACATTTGCACAGTGCCGTATTTACTAAGTTTAAATTTAAACAACTTCACTTCAATAAAGAAGACTCAGACATTTTCAATTTAAAAAAATCGTTTTCAAAAGCATTTTTGGGGTCTCAAATATTCATTTATTTATTGCATTCAAACCCTTTTTTTTATTGAAAAGTTGTTGGTTTTTTTTACATTGAAGTGATTATTGTTTTGATTGAACAATAAAGTTTTGATTGAAGCAATAAAGACCCAAATCTACCTCCATTGCAGGCTCTACTCAAGGCTTCAGTCCGAGTTATTTATATCTCATTAAAGTGATTAAAGTGATGCGTTTAAGTACCTCCTCTCCATGCCTCAGTATCACGGTGGGAAGCTGGATAATATAACGGTATGCTCCTCCGTCCCCCGCCCCCCCCTATCCCCACCGCAGATCAATGCATCAGCAAAGCCTGGTGGGTACTGAAGTCTTCCCAACACAAAGCGGAGTCGTGTTTGCAACGCCCCCAGAGGAGCCTCCGCCTCCGCCGAGAACTACCAGGACCAGGATGCTCAGCTCCGGATGGTTTCCGGTAAGTGCGTAAAAATGTTTGGACCGGGCTTTGGAAGAGGGGGAAAGTGTGAGGAAAGGTGAGGAAATGACCGGGCTGCTATTTTTACATCGGCCGTAACTAATTTCAGAGGAGGAGGAGGAGGAGGAAGAGGGTGAGTCAGGACAAGAGGTAACATGAGGAGCAGACTGAAGCGCACTGACTGTTGGTTTGGAGGGAGGATTCCTCATCAGACAATAAGGTTGTTGCGCTCCAAGTTGGGCGATGCAAACCGAGCCGATACTGCCAATAAAGAACCGATGTACAGCATCGATCTGACATGTGGGGGTGTGGCGGTGGGTGGGGGTTTGTGTGGCTGCTGGTGGATGCACTGACCGGGTTTGTATGCGTCTGTTTCGACACCTTCACTCCATTTTGCACTGATGCTCTGCAGAGGAGTCCATGCACAACAAAGGATGTGTGTATGTGTGTGTGTATGTGTGTGTGTGTGATCTGGGATGTTGGATGGTGTGTGTCGAATGAGATGCGTTTAAAATATCCGCATGTTTTGGGGGGTATCTTCTACATTGCCCACACAGGGATAGCCTATATGATTGGGTTGTGTCATTTATTTTTTTTTTTTAGGCCTGGATGCGGACCGGTTTCCAATCAGTGCACTGTGGAATCCAGCTTCATTTTGCATGTGCGGATGGGTTTTGCGTCTAAATAACGCGTCTGATCTGAATTGCGTCAATGTGTTCAAAACGCGCGCATTTTGCAACCGTAAAAAAAAATGCGCTCCCGTAAAAACTGCATAATGTTGCAGCATGCGTTGTCTCCCTTATTGTGAAATGCATCCAGTGTGTGACCGGATGTTGCCGCGTGTGCCGTGACAGACTTGATCGTGGGCTCCCATTCAACCCATCAGCATCTCCGGTCCACTGGCGCGAGATCCGCCGTGCGTGCGCAGGAGGAGGCAGGTCGGAGCCGGAGCCTCCACACTCCGTCCGTCTGCAGCCGGGACCACCAGCTGCTCCATCTGATGCTTTTCTCATCATAGCACCGACTCGACTGCTCAGGTAATTTAGATTTTGCCTCGGGAAACAAGCGGTTAAGTAATAGTCTCATCTCGGCGATACAATTAGAAATCAGCGCTCCATTTAGATCTAATTAGGGCATGGATTGTTAGGGCAAAGATGGAAGACGTGATACACTTGGCTCTTCATCTTCTCAGCAATGACTGCGGTCCTCGGCTGTTGTATTAAAGTGTGTACTGAGTCTACGCAGATCTGCTTTTTTCTCATTTTTGTACAGTTGTCCAAGGAGAGTGTTTTTGTTTTTCAAGGACATTATAAAACACTGGATGCCATGAGGAAAAAAACAGTATTTTTTCATTGCACAAGTCTTGATGAAAATGTTTTTTTCAAAGCAAAAGTGACACACTGCCAATCTTAAACCCAGGATAACTGTTTTCATAAGGCTAAATATCCTTTTTTCTTATTGTTTGTACCAGTTCTTCCAGGTATAAGTCATGAAATTGATGCATCTTCTGGTCAGGGGCTGCCCTTCCTTGTTTATCCGGTCCATCTTCTCTGGTTTTATCAGTGCTTGCCCATGACGTAATATATCTTGAAGTTAATTTTCTCTTTGGAGAAATGCTGCCTCATGTCTTGTGTGGTAGCTCATTCCACTTCCCACTGGAAGCCCCCTCTTTAATGGGCCATTAAGAGGCAACCAAGATGGTTAAGCTGTCAGCTGGGCCTGATTGATTGAGTTAGACCTCATATGAGACTGATGGGAGATTCCTCTATCGCTCTCAGCTAAATGCTTCTGCTCCACCCCCATCCTCCTTCACACTCAGGAGGCAGAGATGGACATCCAGGCCTCGAGCTGGAGATGTGAAATGAGCATACGTCCAACACTTTCCCCTGAGTTCTGCACGATCTGTTCCCTTTTAATGTAGTGAACATTGCATTATGTGGTGGACGGTAGTGCTCCATCCCGCTGCAGTGCAGTGTACACACAGGTGGAGGGACACTGAGAAAAGTTTAGCAAAGGCAAGGAGCATTTTGGGCTCCTTGTAAAAGTGGGCCACCGGTCCCTGCGGTGAGTGGTGCTTTTCTGGGGCAGGCTCGATGATGACGCTCACCCGGCCCGGATTGGGAACAGACACCCTCGTCCATCCATTTTGGAGAGGGGTGTGGAAACTGCACTGCTCAGATACGCACTGCAAAGGGCCGAGCCGAGAGTCCAGGTGTGCTCCGAGTCCTCACAGCAGCCACAGACCTATCACTGGTACCCTTCTGGACCATCCTGTGAGTACTTCTAACATCTGCCTTTGTCTGTGATACTGTCATTTGTCAGGACTGTTTTGACACTGGAAGCTCTAATGATTTTCTTCCACCTCGCTGGTGGCTTTTGTGCCCAAAACTCGAACCCAGGAGTGAAATGTGAACTGCTATTTAAAGATGGCATAACTCAGCCAGCTGCTGCTGTTTCCGCTCCCATCGTAATTGAATCAGCTCTAGTAGAGTGCGCCAGTGAGGGTGTGTGCGCTCCACAGAAGATTATACAGTCGGGACTTCTAGGCGGTCTTTACAGGCCACTTTCACATACCTGATTGGTGCTCCTATTCCTGGTGAGTGCATTTGTGGGACAGAAGCTGGGACGAGGACAAAATCCCAGCTGGTGACATCTATGGTAAAGCTATCATCTTTGAAAGGATGTGGGTTCATAGAGCATCCTGATTGTATGGAAGTCTGAACATGATTATAGTATGAGGAGAGATGGATGAGGCTGGGAGGTCATTTGTTCACTGTCAGAATAGTGAAACTTCACAGCCAGACGCTCCAGTCATTCATTGCTCATCTGTGTCATGTCGTCTTTGATCTGGTTGTTTTGGTGAGGTGACATGACTCGTCTGCTTCTGTAGTGGCGGCTGACAAAAGTCTCTGAGATCAGGTCTTCAGTGTCAGTGGCAGAAATCACAGTGGGTCTGGACAGCGTCATCACTTTCATATTGATCTGTCCTGTGCAACTTCGAGCAGGGAGAGGGTTAACAACTCAAAAGGGAACTAGGCCATCAACATCCCTTTTTTTTTTTACCGGCGTGTTCTGAGGCCGTGAGCTTGACAAAAAAACACCAAGTGAATTGGTGCAATATTGGATCATGGAATGTGTCTGCTCAAGTTGGCTCTTTGTGGACGGCCTATGTTGTATTTAACATCAAGTCATGCGTGCTTTGATGCATGTACTGAAAACGCTTCAGTATTTGTATCTCTACCCCCTCACTGCCTCAAATCTGCTCTTACTTTCAGACACCAAAGATATTTTCTCTCTTCCTGCCTGGATAGAGTGAAACATTCCACGCTCTGCTCGATTATTTTGAGTCATCCAGCCAAGGCTGTGGCACTGGGCGGGAGTGTAAAAAATTTCATCTCCAACCACGGATACATCTGCCTGCTGCCGGTGGTGTTAGGGTTGTCCTCCAGTCTGTTTCAACGGCTAGCCCACCAAAGCTATGATTACTGTTAAGTCCTTTCTAAGTAGTTTCAGACAGGACTGTGGACGATCTTCAACATTCTCAGTGTTTTGACTTCTGTTTGATGTAAATGTCATTACACAGGCTTCTTCTTTTGATGGGGAACTTTACCTTTGACCTTGCCAGTAAATTACCCTGCAAGAGGAACAGAGAATAATACCATCTCACACATAATTATAATAGTTATATCACAGTCGCAGACAGAGCTTTACTTCATTTTTGGACATCTATCATTAGCTGCATTTCCATTACCCTCAGAAATGCGCAATAAAAAACTGGTAATGGAAACACAGGAATTTTGCAAAAACTGTCAAAGATTGCAAAAAAGTTTGTACACTCCCATGAGGCGGTATTTGAGATGTTTCGATATGGAAGTTTAGCGAAAAACACATTTTGCGCATCTTCACTAGTCACGGGCATGACACTTTCAGTGCCATGAGAGGTTCAATAACGTAACAGTTCATTAAATGTTGTCCAGGTCATTCAGAAATTCTGGATCTGCAATCGGTTGGTGAATTCTGTACAGTTCTCTCCCAGAAATCCATTCTGTGAGCCCGCTGTTAAGGACTTTGCCTTGAGAGTTATGCATGGACGCACCTCTGTCTCTGCGAGAACTACGACATATCACGAGACTTCACTAGACTCGCGCATTAGAAGCCAAACACTCTTCAATGGAAACACCTGCGAGTAGCAATTATACTTTGTCGAAATTGTAGAAATATTGCTTTTATTTTGCACAAAACTGTAATGGAAACCCAGCTAGTGATTCAGTCATGTCAGACTGGCCGCCTGTGCTTCATCGCAGATACCATCATCAGTCCACTGGGGATTTTCCTTCTATCTCCCTATTTATTGAACATAATGTAAGCCCGCAGACCACGGCTGCTGCAATTTGTTTAGACCAGGAATTTGCTGAAATGTAACATGATATGGAGATCGAGAAAGATTACTTTGCAGAGAAACTGTAGGAATTTTGTGGTCTCATTTAGAGTCACAGTTTGGTCATATGCAGTTTTTAAAGTGATAATTACAACAAGCAGAATGTTGGAGCAACGTTATATTGCTTTATTTTTTTTTCATCCCCTCCAGAAACTTGGCTTTCATATACTGCTGCATTGTTACTGCAAAACTGTATATGAAAGCAAGGCAGGGCTTTCCTCCCACTACGAGATTTCAATGCAGCACCTGAGTGTTTCTGGCAGCATTTATTCTACAGAAACAGAAGAAACTATGCTCTGCTGTGAATGGAAAAGATATTATCAGTCAGAATAGACAGCGTTCGCTATCTGTAAATAGTGTCTTTAAAGTTTGATGCCATCTTTGGGTCACAAAATTGAAATTGTGCCTTGAAACGGGTATTTTATAGAGAACACGGAATCCTAACTGATTTTCACCATTTACGTTGTGTGTGTGTAAGTTCAGTAAGTAGAGTTGTACAGTCGCGTAAAAAATGATTAGACCATCAAAAGTCATCAAAAACAATCAAGTACTAACTCCTGTGTGTACCGTGTGAATAAAACAGACAAACATGAAATGCCTAAAAGCACCATTTGTGGCAGTACAGAGTAGGGCTGCATGATATTGAAAAAACAGACATTGTGGGGTTTATTTTTACCCTCCGATATATATTACAATATAAAAAAATACTCAGGAGGATATAATAGCTGTGTGGTGCCGACGTAAATGGTGAAACAAATTCGTTGTGTGACCTCTTGTGGTAACAGGTACAGGACACTGTCAACACAGAACACATGTTTCAGTATCATTCGTCTTGTAGCTGAAATAATTCCAGATAACTGACGTTTCTTATCTTTTTGGTACCAAGTCTTCGTGTTTTTGGTGATTTTTCTCTTGTTTGTTGCTCATTTTTTAGTGTTGTTACCAGCAACTCCCTCCAAACCAATTAGAAATGATTGTTATTGGTGGATTGCTGCTCACAGTGTGTGTCAGTTACCCTTAAAATTACATGAGAATACATTGAGTTTATTTACCTCCTACATTGTAGGATTTGCAATGTGACTATTGCTCACACATAGATTGCGATGAGGACGCCCAAACGATATTATTGTACAGCTCTGTTACACACCCATAGCTACTGATGTAAGAACTTATGTGATTTTGGTTATTATCAAGAAAACCATGGAAGATGGCTAAATATCAGCTCTTAAATTAAACTCTTATGAGTTAATTTTTTGTTATCATTATATTTGTCCAAACAAATGTATTTTTTAGTTTTACCAGGGATTAAAATGAATAAGAAATTGAAGAAAACATAGGATGTACTAATTATTTTTTCTGCGGCTGTATGATATGGTGAAAATGTCCTGTTGGGATTATAAGATGCAATATTGTGAGTGTGATTTTGATATGAGAAATACACTTATTACACATTTTAAAATGTCAAGTTAAAACTTCTACAGGCCTAAAGCATGCAAAAAAAAAAAAAATTGTCTTGTTTAATACACTAGCTCTCTGTTCAGGGTATGAACCACAGAACAGAAACTGAGTTTATTTTTGCCATTTCTGTAGCTAAGTCAACCTAATAGCCTCCTTTTAAATAGCAGTCTGCTTTGATTATACAGTATAAATCCACAGGCTGATATTTTATCCACAATTGCAATCATTCAGTCTCACAGTATAACATGATTTTGTTCTGCACTGAAAGCTCAGCCAGTTTTGGAACTTCTCAGTTTGTGTTTTTTTTTTTTTAATGTTTTGCTGCCAATGATGCAGTAAAATCACAACAACTGAAAACAAGCTCAAATCATCTCGTAGCATTTTTACAGCAGAACCAAAGGGAAAATCTGTTAGACAACTAAAGAAACACACCTGTCAAAGCTGATGAGCTCAGAAAGATGATGTGAAAACTGCAAACTGTCAGAGGAATCGACTCGGCGCTGTAACTCACTGAGCTGCACGGTGTTTACGCCGTCAGTGAGCAGATTTCTTTGATTCCTCTAGCTGTCTAAATGTGGCCATAATATGGCTGTCACATCGCCTGGAGGGCATTACATAACAACAGACTGTAGAAAGTAGGAATACATGCTAACATTACCTCAAATAATCAATAAGTGAGTAATAACTTGGCCAAAACAATAATAGGAAAATAGTGGCACATTTACTCAATGAATAGATATAATGATTTTTTCAGGTAATAGAAGAGTTGAAGATGCAAAACTATATTTAAATGGAGTGGAAATAGAAAGAGTTTACGAAACAAAATTTTTAGGTGTCATCATAGATAGTAAACTGTGTTGAAAACCCCATATTGAGTATATTAAAAGTAAAGTATCCAAATCTATAGGCATACTGTATAAAACAAGGGACTTACTGAACACAGACAGACTATATATGATCTATTGTTCTGTGATTATGCCATACTTAACATACTGTGTAGAAATTTGGGGAAATGCAGGAAAAACTATTATAGATACACTGGCAAAATTACAAAAAAGAGCAATCAGAATAATTATTAAAGTAGGATATTTGAAGCAACTAATAATTTATTTATTTAACTTAAAACCTTAAAATTGGAGGATATTATAAATATTGATTTATAAAGTAACAAATAATATTGTTCCAAATACCACTCAATATTTTTTTAAATTCAGAGAAAGTAATTATAATTGAAAGGATCTTTTTATTTTTGAAAATATGAAAGTGAGGACAAATGTGAAGTCCAGATGTATTTTGGTTGTGGGTGAGAAATTATGGGATGAACTTGATGATGATGAATTTAAGTTGCTCACTTTTTTGACAAAGTTTAAAAAATGCCTTGAGTATAAAATCATTCATGAATATTAATTTGAGATGGTAGATCTGTTTTTCTGTTGTTACTGATTCTTTTGTTATAATGAGAATGTTTGATGATGTTCACATTTAAATGAATGTGAACAGTGGATCAGGTGAACAGAAAAGGCATCAAATAAGCTTTTGCTTCTAGTCTATTTATTTTTTGCTTGTGATTGTTGTATTGAGTGGAATGATTGATGTGCAGACCAAAATAAACCATTCATTCATAATCGATAGTGAGTAAAAACTTAGTCAAAACAATAACATGCAGGAAAATAGTGGCAAATTTACTCGATAAATAGACATAATGCTTACTAAATTTTTTTGATGTAAAAGATAAAAAGGCAATGCATTGATATCAGCACTTCTGCAAATTGATCCTCTATTATTCTTTCATTTTGACACAAGCAGATGTTAACATTTCCATTCTCACCAAACAGGTCTATGCAACAGGTTTCGTAGGTGTGGGAAAGACAAGGTTCCTCAATTTGTCAGTTTCCCTCACATTAACGTAACGTTGATCCTCATTGTTGTACTGAATGTTCCCTAACAGCCTCAGTCTGGTCATGCCAGGCTTGTCTTCCTCTCTGAACTCAAATCACAGTTAACGTTGTCACCACC
>JAPTGZ010000009.1:14403669-14414738 GCA_029814645.1 Fowleria isostigma
AAAAACAAGGGTTTACTGTAATCCGACATTTTACTCCCGTTCAAATGCACTAATTCGGTTACAATGTAACTATCATGCTTGGCAGAGGTCTGTGCTCTCCGAGTACTTTTCTAGTTTTTCGATGTGATACTGTGAAGAAATGCTTGAAGTTACAGTTTTGTTTGTTTTTTTGTTTGTTTGTTTTTTTACCTGTAATACATTGCCGTATACAGTTACACCTGGTAAATTGTTAGAACAAGAAGCTACTGCAATTTTTGTAGAATTTCTGTAGAAATTACAGAAATTTGTCACAGTGTTTCTCTTAAAATTAGTAATAGTTAAGGACTGACCTAAGTCCTCTATCTTGCATCGATTGCAAAGTCAGTGCTAAAAAAATTACCATTTCTTCACAAGTAAATAAATCAGATGCATATTTGTGATTAGATTCACATTAAAAAGTGAACACATCATTTGTGTTTATGTCACACATGCACAAATTTAATTACGATGAGTACTTTATAAATTAGGAAAAGCATTTAGAAGGGATTTAAATATTGCATCTCATAAAGTATGAAGAGTAAAACATGATTTATTAATGGTTTATACATCAGTTTTATTGTGTCCAAATTCATGCAGAGTTCTTTAATGATCCAAGTTGACAAGTGCTTTGAAAGACTAATGGTGAGTGAAGCTCAATGTATTATTATCATTGTCTCCCTGCAACACTGAAGTGGCAGAATGAAAAAATAAGACACAACGCAACCTAAATACATTTCTAATTAATAGCTTATTAGATAAAAATCTGCAGTTAATTGTTAAGTAACCATGATTTTACAGTTACAAATATCTTTTAACATTCTGAATTGGAACCCTAAACAAAAGCACTGCATTTAAAACTTGTTTGTCATTTGGGGATGTGATGTTAAAAAAAAAAGGATGACCTTTTCTCAAGTTACTATAATGATTATTTGCCCTTTAAAGAATTCAGGATGATTCAGTGCCAGCTTCGAAAAACAAGAACATAGAAAAAGTGCAGTGTGTTTTAGTAAATCCTCCACATACAGTTTATATCCCCAGGTGTTAAAAAAAGATTAAGAAAAGGAAAAAACAGAGTTGAAACAGAGTCCATGCTCTTCACTATAATCGACTGAAATCTACCTAATAAGCTGCAGTGAGACAGTGACCTTAACCAGGAGGATTTCTGGAGAGCAGGAAGTCAATAAAGCCGATGATAAGAAGAAGATAAGGACATGGAGACTGTCCCAAAGGGGAGACTTTTAAGTCGATGTACTCCAAATAAAATGTGTTTACTGTTTTCTCATTGAAAGTAAATGGCACTCAGCCAGGCACTATTCAGGCTGTCGCTGGATGATAGCATTTGGGTTAGTTGCTTATGAAAGCCATTGACATTTGAGGCTCTCTAAAGGCTGTGGCGCCATTCAGACTTAACAATGACTCCCTATGAAGACTCTCCAGGCAGTTACTTGAAAATCTATCGCTGGGCATGAGGCCAGTTCCTTAACAAGTAGTGGACTAATGCAGTTGCACGGGTTTGGCAGCATTTGAGTTCGATTCCATCCAAACTAGTACCAAACATTTTTTAACATCATTATGGCTTGGAAAGAACAGCTCAACAAACAAACAAAAAAATAAATAAAAAAATACTGTTGTTTTAATGAAAAAAAAAGAAACTGGCAGCTGTGGTTACCAAAACAATACTGTAAAAAACACATCAAACCATAAACATAGTTATGGAGTAACATGTAGATTTAACATCTTAAACATGTATATTTAACATTGGATTTATGTGATACTTACATCACTGTTACACTAAAGTGATCTAGTTTGTGGA
This sequence comes from Fowleria isostigma, assembly GCA_029814645.1. Taxonomy (NCBI): domain Eukaryota; kingdom Metazoa; phylum Chordata; class Actinopteri; order Kurtiformes; family Apogonidae; genus Fowleria; species Fowleria isostigma. The sequence continues at coordinate 14,405,501 of JAPTGZ010000009.1, forward strand.
GTCAATTTAATGTTTTAAACATGTGAATTCAACATTGCATTTCAGTGATATTTGCATGTTTAAAATGTTGAAGTTACTTTTTATTACCTTTTTATTTAAAAAAAAAAAAAGTGTGAGAAATGAGTGTTATTTCAGCATTATGGTCTTATAATTTAAACAGAACCTCATTGTTTTTTTAATTTACAGTTTTATTTTCTCAAAACAATAGAAATACATAATTTCTACATACAATTCTGGTTTTGTTAACATACTCTTCCAGTAAAAACTACAGCTATATTTGATTTGATCGTTACCACAAAAATCTTTTCAAATAAACAACTTTACATTGTATTTTGACTTTCAGTTTTTTATGTTGCAATTTTGCAACTTTTTGGTGTTAATTCTATGGCCTTTTTTTTTTTTTTTTTTACAGTGCAGCTATCTGCACCAGTTAGAGAATTAGAATTATGGTGGAGGGGTAGGGGAATTAGATCTGAAATGCAGGAGGCAATTCCCAGATTGCAGTGACAAATAGATGTGTTGCACTCTGGAGAGAAGATTGCATTATATGATCTAGTTTCTGCAAATGTAGGATTGACAGAAGCTATAAGGGGGATAACAGAAGATGATAAGATGAAGCTGATGATTAGTGCTGCAACACTGGGTTGTAACTGTGACGTTGATGTCAAAGCTCTCTGGCTTTTAAGCAGCAACATGAAGTAAATTATTGCTGTGCTAAAAAAGAGAACAGCTGTTTTAAAGTGGAAGAACCCTATAAAGGTGCTTTTTTCAGTTACTGAACATGTAAAAGTAGCTTGGATTGTAAAAGATTATTATTTTTTGAGATTGTCCAGAATAACAATAAAAAAAAAAACTGCACAAGCTGCATGAAATATGACAGAAGAGTTTATCAAATGAGGGAAAACTTGTATGTTTTATTGAAATCCAACAGAAAGTCACTTATTGTGATGCATAAAAAAGGGGGTGTGGGTGGGGGGCTAAATGAAGAACTCCAAGGCAAGACTTAAAAGTGGGCAATTGAGCGAGTAATTGCAGTACAAGCTTCCTGTTTTCCTTCAAGCACTAATGCTGTAGGCCATGTGATGAATGAGAGAGGGCCGACTGCAAACTAAAGCTCTCATTAGATTCTTGTTTATGGACTGGTGTTTGACAGAAATCACATTGCACTGAGATTAGTCATCCTAGAAAACAAAAGTGAGAATGGACAGGGGCTGACTCAGAACAGCAGGGATTCACGGAAGGGTGTTTTTTTAAGGTGGTATGAGGTGTTAATCGACCTCTGAATGCATCACAGCTTTGTTGACGCAGTACAAACAGGACTCATCATCGATCGTGGGGCTGTAGTTGTAAACAAGATTGTATTGGCACAGTTTTGCCAAGCGTAATTCTCTTAAAATCATGGTAACATCAACACAACTTCAGTGTTTATATCATTAGTGATCACGTGGCACTGAGGTGTTTGTCATCGGCAACCCTTCATTTTGAGGCCTTACCATTTAAAAAAACTTTTTTTGTTGTTGTTAAAAAGTGCAGTCTCTAAGGGAACTGACGGGCTTGCATGATTCTCCAGCTTTATCCAATTTGTTTCCTCATTGAACTACCCACTCTACCAGCCCCCGTGATTGTCCTGCCCAATAATAAAACTTTAAGTTGGGTAAACCCAGGCCGCTGTCTCTCTTAGAGCAGCACAATAACTTCTTCTGAGTCCTAGGTTTTTTTCCCCTGCCATACAAATGTAGAAGTAATTTTATCCAAAATCTTAAATGTGGATAGAGGTATCCTTATAGGGAAGGCCTGGAAAAGATATGAGGTGAGGAAGGATGTTCACCTTTGTGGCTTCTTCTCTACCTAATAAGGACAGGGGGAGAATCTCCCAATGCACCATATAAAGTTATATTTTAGAAATTAATTTATTGTAATTCTCACTATACAATTTTGAAGTTTGAGGTGTAATCATTATACCTAAATATTTAAACCCTTGAGCGGGCCAATTAAATGAAACTATTTTATTCAATTCTTTCGGTCTATTCCCTACCAACATTAATGTCTGTGATTTAATCTTGCTCACTTTATACCCAGACACCAAGCTACTCTTCCCCAGGAAATACAAAAGTGCTGGGACACTGGGTTGGTAACATAGGAGGTATGCCAGAAAAGTTCCAGAACAGATGTCACAGAAGATATATTTCAAATCCAACCTACAAGTTTTCCTCTGCAAAATAATGCCCTTGGAGTTTATAACTGTGATCTCAGCTCTCTGTAGCCATTGAACTTTTTTCCACATGTTTTGATAACTACTGAACAATTGCCAGAAGGATCAGCACATGCAAGTGTGTCAGGACATCCTCCAGTGTCTTGAAAATGAACCAGACTTGCTAGAGAGTCATCACCGGTGATGAAACATGGATCTTCAACTATGACCCAGAGACCAAATGCCAGAGCCGTCAGTGGGAAAAGTTCGACATTGCCAAGGCCAAACAAAGCAAGACAGTCGAAGTCCAAAGTCATGTTGATCGCATTCTTCGATGTTGGGGGCACTGTGATTTCTTTCCACAGGGCCAGAAGATGAACTAGCACATCTACAAAGAGATCCTACAGTGTTTGCTTGATTCAGTGCGCAAGAAGAGGCAAGTGTTGTGGCAGGAGAACTTGTGTCTGCTTCACCATGACAACACGCCTGCTCACAATGCCCTAAGCATCCAACAGTTCCTGGCCCAGAAGAACATTGCCACGCTGGAGCTACCTCCCTACTCACCTGACCTGGCTCTGCAGGGTTTGTTCCTCTTCCTCAAGCTGAAGGGGTCATCAAAAAAACCCATTTTGAAGACGTGGATGACATCAAGATGGTCATGATGATGGAGTTGCGGGTTATCCCGGAATAATCCTTCCAGGAGTGCATGGAGGCATGGCAGTGAAGGCTGGGAAAGTGTGTTAGACCTCAGGGGGATTCCTTTGAAGGGGAAAACTTGTAGTTTGTATTTGAAATATATCTTTTGTGATACCAGTCCTAGAACTTTTGTGATGCACCTCATATAATGCAATGTCGTCAGCATATAATGATAATTTAAACTCTGTTCCACCCACTGCTGCTCCTTGCAATCTATGATCTTCTCTAATTATTTCTGCCAGTGGTTCAATACTAAAATCACAAACAACAGAAGGCTGAAAATCAATGTTTTGAAACAGATTTCTGCTACATCAGTGTTTGTATTTTGGCTGAAGTTTAAGCTCCTGTGAACTACCTTTTGTAATATTGTGACTTTAATCTATTTAATCTGTTTATATCAAACCTAAATTGGAATTGAAGCTGGGTTTATTGGGTTGGCAATTTTCAGGCCAAAAACAGGCACAGTAATATGAAATGTAAATTCAGTTTCCTAATTAAAACCGAAGTGTCCTCTCTGAAGTGTTTTTAACTATTATGTGTGGAAGATGTAGCAAAGCCAAAATACATAGACACAAATACAGATATAGATGAGCTTTACTTGTCCCCAGGGTGAAGTTCATTATGTTTACGTAAAATTACAGTTGAAAGAAAGAGATGTAAAAGACACAAGACAAAACAAGACAAAAGAAAGGTTTCCAGGCTTTATTTTTAGTGTGCTTTGAAGGAGTAATTATTTTTCAGCCAACTTTTCCTTCTATTGTATAAATATACATTTTGACACAATTTTCTGTACTTACTGCTCTTAATATTGATAAATTGATCATTTTTGGTATTTTTTTACATTTGAAGATATAAATACACACACAGTCCCTTTAATAAGGACGAGACTGTTATTGACCCATAAAGAAGCATTTATTACTTTAATAAACGTATTTGAAAATTTGTTCACTGGAAAGGAAGGAGATAAAAACTGAAACCTGAAAATAACTAAAGCTTCCAGATAAATGTAGTGAGTAAAAAATTTAATAGTTGCTTCTGGGATGTAGTGGAGTAGAGGTATAAAATTGCACAAAAGGAAAAATACTGAAGTAAAGTTTATGTACATCAAATTTTTTCTACAAGCAAAAGTACAGTTTTATTTCTCCACTAGAAAAGTGAGCTTATCAATCATGAACTCATTGTGTTCGGCTGTTCTAATCAATACTGTGGGACATTGGTAAAAATCCTCCAGAGACTGAGTTTTCTTCACTGAACTTTATTGCTACTTCACACCCTGTGAATTATTGATAAGTTCAGATTCATGCGGTTCTGTAACCATAAAAAATCAAGGACATAAATGAATATTGATCACTCGTGACACATTAAAACACTGCAGCCTCACTCAGAATACATAATTCACCCTGTTTTTCTTCATATACATACAATATTTCTGCTGCTGGGATAAAAAAAAATAGCTGATGTAAATCCAGTTAATGAGTTGGTGTCTATTAATAATGACTCAATATTGTAAAATCATGACAAACTTTGACTAGTGTCTCCATGGGGATAGAGTGCGTTCTATTAACTATTAAAGATGTACCATTGATTTAGGTTTTCAGTGTCTGAGCAAACTTGATATTTTTATAACGTCAGTCACATCATCCCACTGCCGCCTTTCACTGACATAATCGTGCACATCTTATTTGTACTCCTAACAGCATATGCCATGCTTCCAAATCCACAGCAGTGGTATTACACATCTAAAAAACTGCTTCACAATTTTTCCAATAAAAGACAATTAATGCAAAGCAAAAGTTCACTATGGTTAGAATTCAGTTACTTTGTTGAACACATGCCTATCCTGTTGATCCATATCTCATTGGATTTTTGCTCCAGGACATCACTAATATGCTACAAATTTATAAATAATCAATGAATCACTTTCTAATTGCATCCGTCTTCCCGCTCCAGGTGCAACAGGAGGTTTCAATGCTGATGTTTCAGTTTTCAACTCTCTCGTGACTCTCCAAGCTCACTGAGCCCCTCGCTGAATAATTTCCAGTACAAGGCGTGCAACATTTCCATGAGAATGGCCTCAGCCTCATTACTCATGATAATGGTGTTGATAATAGCTGCCCAAAATGGACATGACATTTTGGCCGTCATTCAGAATCATTTGCATTTTCATATTGAAGAAATTGCAAAGAGTAGCAGGTTTTTGTGTTTCTTATTCAGAAATTACTCTTTCTTTTACTTTTATATTCTTAACACAACCCATGGAAGCAGTATTTTTATTTTGTGTGATTATGTGACATCTCATTTTTTCCTTGTTTAAGGGCTCAATGTGATAAGATCTGAGGTTGGCTTCTGTTTTAACTCAGTCATTAACATCTGCAAGCTCTGTGATGGGTGCATATTCATTCTGTGCAAATGCAGACAGCTTGCCTGAAGGTTTGGATTTGTTTGATCAGGTGGAAATGAGTTTTCCCACACCTCACCTGCACTCAGAGCAGACAGAAAACAAATGTGTTTTCATAGCTACAAAGGTACCTCATAACTTGTGTGTCTCTGTGGATGCTGCGGTTAAAACAACAAATATAAAGTTAATTTAGGAGAACCTTAGCATATGTGTGATGGAAGAAACAATTATTATGCAAAGCTCAGACGTAAGTTCTTAGGATCCTGTCCTCGGGCAAAGGAAAGTCTGGAAAACAATCACGCAGAAGTGGAAACCTGCAGCTTGTCCTTAAATGCTCTCTCATAGGCCTCTGCGGCCTCATCTGGTGCAGGTCATTTCACCCAGGATTATGCAACCATGCATATTTGATCAGGTACTGAACTCCCCTTGTGCCTCATGCTGATAAATACTTCTTTTTCCAAATATCTCTCTGTTGCTGTTCATACAAAATTTTTCTGTCAGCTGAACCAACATCTTCTGTCTACAAATATCAGGTCAAGACATCAAACAGGGAGAAGAACCTGCACCAACCTGCCAATCTGAGCGGTAGAAGTGCTGCTGTAGTGAGGACTTTGTCTTTCCTAAATAAATAAATGAATAATTTCTAAACAGTGGCAGTCCTAGACCATTTGGCACCCTAGGCAACTTTACTGGTGGCTCCCCCAAAAAAAAAACACACACAAAAAGACCTCAAGTCCAAACAACTGCACAGTTATTTAGAAAAAGATATTAAACATTGATACAATATGTGTACATTTCTTCCAAATGAAATAAAATAAATGTCTTCTATAATTCCAAACAAAACAAAACAAAACAATAAATGAATGTTTTCACCTTTTTTCAGTAAAATAGTGCAACTTCTTCATTAAAAACACAACAGGAGCTGAGAAAAAAGTGCACACTTAAGAATCTGAACATAAAATCAGAAAACTAATCATAAATAATACAATGTTGTGTGTAAAATTATATGATACAAAGTGTGACCCATATAACATGTTCAATAATCAAAATATAGAAGGGGAGCGCCATGGCTGAAATGGCTAAGCAGTCGGGTGGAGAGTCGGCACCTGTTTGATTCCTGGCAGAGAAACTGACTGGCAGAGAGATATTGGTTGATGTGCCCTTGAGCAAGGCACCTAACCTCCCCAGGTGCCCGATACGGCTGCCCACTGCTCCTTAGCATGCAATACCTGTGTGTAATATACAATCTAGGATGGGTCAAATGTGGAGGAAAAATTTCAGTGTAAACTGACAATAGAGATTATAAATAAATAAAAAATATTGTACAAAAATAAACAAAAACAGGAGGTGAAAACTCACCTCAAGTAAAGATTTCTATTTGATGTTTTATATGCATGATTACACTTGGATTTCATTGCAGTTCTTCCTTGCTGCATGTTTGGTGCATGTTTCCACTGGGTGGCGCCCTATTCAACTGTCTATATCGCCTGTAGGAAGGACCGCCACTGATTCTAAAGCAAAAAGTCAGGTTGATCAAGCATTGCACTATTTAGTTACAGCCTGACAATTCTTCACATCAAATGCACTTCATCTCTGCGCTTTGAGCGAGGAAACAGCATTCACTTTCTAAAAGTAGAAATAAGGCAACCAGGGCCATGGGGGGGCAGAGTTTCAGATCATCTATTCCTTGACTCCTCTGTGAATTTTTCAAGCGATTTAAGAAGTCCTAACCCTGATGCTTCTATCAGCCACAGCAGAGGTAGAGGTGAACATTTAACATTTACCGCTCACTCACAAAAAGGGATCAAAACATCAAGCTTTCAAATAATTTCATTTTGCTGAGGTAAAATATTTAACTAAAGTGCTGATTAATTTCTTTCAGCAGAGAATATTGAATTCAGTTTTCACATTTTGAAATACTTTTAAATGCTATAGCCTGAAGTTTATTTGAAGTTTAGATTCTGTGGTTAGATCCTACAGAAGTATTTAACAGAAAAACGTGAATATATTGTGAATCCATCGGGGGTTTTCATACATCAGGGGTTTTCTGTGGATGCAGCCACGCAGGTTCAAAGACACCAGCAGGTTGCCAGGGTGCAGAGATGGCACGATTTCAAAGGACAGTTTGGAGGCTTTAGAGGCTGCAGATGCTCTAAACTGAAAACTTTCATAGGGTGAAATGTTTCTTTGCAGCAGGTTGACACGAGACTCCATGTCATAACCACTTTTAAGACGCATTTCAAAGCAGACAAATCACAGAATAACAGGGCTACAACTCTGGCCCTTTGCCATGGAACTAGAAAGCTGAAAAGTTACAGTAATCTTAGAAATACAGCTCTGGAAAAAAATAAGAGACCACTGCAAAATTAACTCTTTCTCTGTTTTTATCATTTATAGGTATGTTTTTGGTAAAATTAACAGTTTTGTTTAGTTCTCTAAACTATCCACAATATTTCTCCCAATAAAAATATTATTTATTAGTGCATGTGTTTACAGAACAAGACCCATAGTCCAAATAAAAATATGCAGTGTTTTCAGATCTCAACTATTGCAAAGAAAACCAGTTCATATTAATTTCTAACCAACACAATACTAATATTTTAACATAGGAATAGTCAATAAATCACTATTTGGTGAATAACCCTGATTTTCAATGACAGCTTTCATGTGTCTTGTGTCTCCACTGTTGCTGCTGGATGACTTTATGCAGCTCCTGACATAGAAATTCAAGAAGCTCTTCCATGTTGGATGTGTTGTGATCATCCATCTTCTTCTGGATTCTGTCCCAGAACTTCATCTGGTGGTCCATCATCCACACCTTTATGGACCTAGCTGAGGCCAGGAGCATTGTCCTGAGAGAAAAAACACAGTTCCAGTAGTTTTCAATAGTTATTTCTTTTTATTCCAATCACGTTTGTGGTACTAATAGTACTGGTTTTGCCACCCAGCTAGTCCTACTGCAAGAAGATAGTGATGGTTCTTGTAGTGTTTTTATGCTTGTCCTTAAATACAGTTGTGGAAAAAAATTATTAGACCACCCTATGTTATCTTCAATTTCTCGTTCACTTCAATGCCTGAAACAACTAAATGTACATTTGTTTCGACAAATTTGATAAAAATAACAAAAATAGTTTATAAGAGTTTAATTTCAGAGCTGATCCATTTTCCATGATTTTCTTGATAAAACCCAAAATCACATAAGTTCTTGCATCAGTATCTGTGACCTTGTACTGACAAAGACAGTGTTTGTAGACATTCCATGTTTTCTTTTCTGTCTGTTTTAGTCACAGGAGTTAGTACTTGATTGCATAACCATTGTTTTTGATAATTTTTCATGGTCTAATTTTTTTTTTTCTGTGACTGTAAGACATGGATTAGGGGTTTATTCAGTAAAATAAGGTGTGCTTTTGTTGGAATTCACCAAACACAGGAATGGAATGGCTGTCATACATGTACACATGCCCATTTCAGAGGAAATTGCAGTGGTCTCTTAATATTTTTTAGAGCTGTATTATGCTGCATGTTCTGTGTGACTCAGTGTCTATGTGTGACAAATTAACCCATAAGGACCCAGTGTGACATCTGTGTCACTTTCCAAATTAATGTTTCTGTAAATTTAACCGTCCTTAAGTGGTTTAACACCATTTATTCTAATATTATCTTCTGTATTTTGTGTTTTTTTAGTGAAAATCTGGTATTTTCCAAGATTTAATTTACTCAATCACATAGATGTTCATAAAAGTTTAGAGTAAATTTTTTTTTTTTTTTATCAAAAACAGAGAAAACTGAAGAAAAAGTGGCTTTTCAGCAAAATCTCTAATAACTGAACATAACCCCAGTGTCATTGATCCAACTCCAAGGGTTTTACTGGAAAATCAACGTTGGAGAAGATGACGGTGTTTCCATGGTAACTACAGACCTTCAAATGGGTCATATCTGATGACCATAAAAAA
>JAPTGZ010000009.1:14453231-14485018 GCA_029814645.1 Fowleria isostigma
TGTGTGTGTTTGTGTGTGTGTGTGTGTGTGTGTGTGTGTGTGTGTGTGTGTGTGTGTGTGTGTGTGTGTGTGTATGTATTAATTTGTGCATAATTATGAATGATTGATCATTTATGGGGAAGGGGTTGGACTAAATTAGTGTTAACGTCTTCCTACTCTTATGTTAAAATATGTAGTGAGCTTGTATTTGTTGCTCTCTGTGTGTGTTATATTTTTATTGACTGATGAGTTGAATTTTTGAGTTATCCTTCTTACATGTTTGAAATAAAATACCCAAATAGGATCCAGACTGGTTGTGTTTTAAGGCATTTCTGGCCTTCACCTTGACCAGGAGAAGGGGAATTCCAGTAACAGTCAGTCAGAATGGAGCTGAACAATGAACATACTAGTTCACGGTCTGCAACCTTATCTACATTTTCCACACTGTCTCTGCGCGGGGTACTGTCAGATACAGTTAGGGCAGTTGAACTTCCTCAGAGAGCAAACTTAATACCCTTCTGGAAGTTCCTTTATAAAATAACCAACATTCAAAAATCAACTATGAGTTATCGGACCAAGATATTTCGGATAGGCTAGAAAGGTCAAACAGGCTGACTACTACAGAACTCAAGGCTCCTGTGATCCGGACTGTAAGATGTCCAAATCTGATAATTTTATCCCCCAGAAAACTAAAGGCTTGTATCCAATGTAGGTTGACACAAGTGGACCAAGGAGGTCCTAAACTGCCAGGAGTTCAGGATAAAACCAGGGACTGGAAAACACCCCAGCCAAGGTACACAACAGACTGACCAACGTCAACACACCCTGAGGAACTGTAATATATAATTGTTTTATTAATACAAAATACTGCCTCTGCTGGATATTTGAAATAACATCTAATGATACGTTACTTTAGCTATCAAGTGAAGGAAAATAGTCTTTTTAGAATTATTTTCCTATGGTCGGCATGTGCCACGTCTTTTAACAATAAACCTTTTGGTAGACAGACAAGATGACTTCAGGAAAAAAGGAACTGCTCAGTTTTATATCAGTCATAAAAACTGACTGACAGTACAAGAATTAAAATTAACTAAACAGCTGGATCACACTAAAGTCTTTGTCATAATTCACCTCCTCTGACTGTTTAATAAGCATGTTTTAATACTTGGAAATGTATTCAAGTAATTAATAGGAAAATCCATTGTGTACATGCAAGAGACCAGAAAACTTTCCTTTGCAAAAATTATTGTATTCCCACCAGAAATATGCTTCCCTGAGGCTTAACATTAGACTTGGTTCCTTTATGTTATTATTTCTTTCTAAATTTGCTCTTTATTGAGATCCATTGGATTAAGCTCTTCTCTTAACTTTCAACACCAATGAGAGTAAATACAGATGAAATGTTTCAGTCTGTGGAGGAAAAGGCAGGGCAGTTTTGTTTTCCTCCACTTGTATCAACTTTATTGTAATTTATTTTTAAAATGTATAGAACTTACCACACCAAGAAGTGGTGATAAGACAGTCAGTCAGCTGTGGACAACGGATTCAAAGCTTAGGATGTGATGACACATTATCGGTGATGTTCATCAAGTCTTCAACAACCTGGTGTTTAAATATTTCCACATCCAATAAAACTTCTGTGCCTGTATTATATTTCACTACAAACATAATCTGATTTTCTTGGAAGGAATCAAAGCTTTTCACTCTCTTATCCACAAATTCTTTTCATTACTGCGCTACGGGTTGGTGAGGTGGATATAAAAAAAAAAACAAAAACATAAAAATAAAAATTTAAAAAAATTAATGAAAAATTTTAAAATTAAAATTAAAATATGTGAACTGAAGTGTGGACTGATGTTCACATATTATTTATGCTGTTGTCAAAACCAGTGATTTTTTGAGTTAATGAAAAAAAAACAATATAATTGTGAAATAATGTACAATAGTAGAAAAAGGTTTCCAGACACCCTTAACATTTTACACAATGTCCAATATTATCATGAAATATTAATGGAAAAATGCACTTTTTTTGTTTCAAAAGGTATGGCTGCATGTGATAGACACAAACAAATGCAGTTTTGTTTTGTTTTTTATTGCTAACGAGAAAAGATCAAACTAAATTCTAACAGTTTCAACATGTCATTCCCTGGATGTGTTTCATTGTCTTGTTGAAGCATCCAGTTTTGACCTTTATGGAACAGAGCATGTGCAGTAGGAGGCATATGGGTTTGGGTTTGGCAGAGTTCAATGACTTAAGAGTAATACTTAAATAAATGGTCCGTACTTATAGAGTGGTTTTCCACACTTTCATGGTGCTCAAGGCTCTTTACAAACCCCTCACATTCACCCATACATTAGGATTCAATGTCTTGCTCATATACTTTGACATGAGGACAGTCAGAGGCAGGATTTGAACCACCGACCCTTTGATCATTGGTCAACCCGCACTACTAGCTGAGCTACAAATATATTAATGTAATATATCACAAATGAACGGGGTGTCCAAAAACTTTTTTCCATTTTATGTTCCTCAGCAACATTTCTGATACTTCAACAGCACTTAAATTAACCTCAATAAACAAAAACAATATATTATGTCACCGCATTTGTGATTGTAAATGTGATCTCACTGAGTACACATATAGTACAGGGTTGTCTCGACCACCGTGGGGGTTACTGAGCCACATGCATTGACAATGTCGAGTTAGCCTCACATAGCCAGACCTATCTTTACACTTTGTCAGCACTGTGATCGTGTTGTAGATGGGTCTGGCACCCTCCACTATCATTCTGGAATTGTATTATCTGAGTTGTTTGTCTAGTTCGTGTTTGGCATTTGGTACAGGATGCTGCAACAGTTATTTGTAAAACAGCCAGGACACAAGTATAGCTAGTGGAAAATGTGCAAATGAGGATGCACAGCGTGTTATTAAAATGAATAAATCCCCACAAAAGAAAACAGCACAGAAAAAGAAGTGTCAAAACTTGTCATTTTCCGGTTGTAGTTGCAGCTTAGAGGTTGTTCTCTTAGATACTGAGGAGAACTTTCGAAGTGATAATACATAGATAGTGTACAGAAAGAGAACAATCCAGCCATTGTGCGACTGGAATATTCCCCTTTATTCTGGCCGAGTCTGTGTCAAGTCAGACTCCTTATAGTGTCAAGTCAAAGCACAACTAGGTCACACTTCCATTCACTTGCCAAAATGTCTGCGTAAGTTCTCATTTGTCCAGGTCATTATTCATCCTTATTTGTTTTGTACAAGAACAAAAACAAGCCCAGTTGTTCGTTGAAAACAACTTGCCAAGCTGAGTGACAACTTGTTCTGGGAAAACCACCTTTCTGCCCTGAGGGGTCAGTGGAAGTGGAAGATGCAGGTTGGGCTGTGGCCCCTTTCTGCTCTGGTTACCATCTCCCCATGCTGTCGACTGGTTCCCCTGCTGTCACCCATCTGTTTTCAGCAGAGGTGTCAAAAGTATTCCCATTCATTCCTTGGGTAGAAGTATAGATACTAGGGTTTAAAAAGACTTCCGTACAAGCTGAAGTATCAACTCAAGCTTTTTACTTAAGTAAAAATATTGGTTTCAAAAGTACTTAAAGTATAAAAGTAAATGTAAGAGGGAAAAAATACCATTTGGACAAAAGCTTAAGTGACACCATAGATGCCTACAATGCACTACCCACCTCCCCAAATAAACATTTTTCTAAAGACTATAATGACTATAATGTTATGTTAAAATGCTAATGTTGAAAATTTGGGATGTACTAGTCTGCCTGTTTCAGCTCATACATGCCCATTGAAAATAAAGGTATTTGAGTCCAATGTGAATGTATTAAAGAATCATATATGTGTACTACTGAGGATTAACATGTGTTTCATGGAGCTGAAGATATGATGACTAGTTGAATATAAGAATTGGAATGGTGCTAAAAGTCAGGTATGATGGATTACAAACAAACCAATAGGGTGTCAAAATGGTATATGTTTATACTTCTCATCCAACCACAGCCATATTCACTTTATCCGGATGGTGCCATTTATCTGGATAGTTTTTTTTATTTGAATGAAAACTAGTCTAAATGAAAGAGGAGTAATGAGGCTATTTTTAAATTATAAGGAGTAGAAAGTATAGATAATTGTGTGAAAATGTAAGGAATAGAAGTAAAAAGTTGGCTGAAAAATAATTACTCCAGTAAAGTATAGATAACCAAAATTTCTGCTAAAGTAAAGTAACGAAGTATTTGTACTTGGTTACTTGCCACCTCTGGTTTCCAATGGTGGTCGCCCAGGCTGTTCTTGGGCGTCAAAGCCAGAAACAGTAAGGTTTAAGATCTGTCACTGCTGAAAGTCATGTAACTTTAAATTTCTATGACATGTGGTTTACAATTTAGGGTCAAATTAGAAGTAAAAAAAAAAAAAAAATTGTTTTGCTGAGGCTGCTACAGTGTTTTTGACAGTTCCCTTGGTTCATGTTAATACACACTGCAGAGGGACATGGTTTGGAGAGAGAAGCTTAACTTTCAGAAGTGAAATGTATACTGGCAAAACAAATCACTGATTTATGTGTTTTGATGAGGCCTCATTTTCCATCTGATCTCAGTCTCAGACAGAGAAGTGCAGTTTGACAGAAATGTTGGTTTTCAGTGGGAAATTGCCATCTTCAAACATTCTCCAATGACCCTGGATCAACATCAAGACATGGAGCGTTTAATGATTTCACTCAGATTAATATCAACACAAAGCCATGGAATTATTATTACCAGATCAGGCTGATGTGCTCAGTGAACTGGTAGCCAATAACCCCCGTCATATACGCAGCGGGAGGCAGATTGTGGGGGTGAGCAGCCAGACGGCGGTGGCGGGAGTGAAGAGCAGCTCTGAGCCATGTGGAAAACTGGAAATGTGGAACAATGAGTTTTACTGGGCCCTGAGTAAACAAACCCACATCAGATTGAACCCAGGTCCTTGTGTATGACTCACTCCCATCACCCGTCGCCTAAAAAAAAAAAAACACCACATGGAGATCTTCTGATATCCCCCCTCCACGAGTGTTGAAGAGCACAACCAGGCCCTTCTCTCAACATTTCACTTCCTGTCCTGTTCAGGAATGCAGAAGGAGGGACATCAGTGAATGGGCTCCACATGACGTCTAACTGTTGAGAAATTAATGAGGGATTTCACATGGAAACCATCACAGAGCTCATTCATCTTCAGAGAAATCCTTCAAATCTGTTTTCAGGATGTATCATTTTGACAAAAACAATCTGACCACAAGTTTCAGTAGATAATCTGCAGCCTTAGACTGTATTACACATGATATTCCATGTAGCTCTTGGATGGAGTTTTTCCAGCTGTCATGAAATTGGAGACGTTCAATTTTCCATTTTTCACAGCACTTTTTAATATTGTTGGTTTCAATGTCTGAAACACTGAAACATAATGAAAAAAAGACAGAACAAAGTGTATTCTTGACCTACTGCCATTAACTTGTTTCAGTGGATTTAATTATAAGCTGTAAACAAAGAGAGGAGAGTGAAAAGCTCACATTTTCTTTTTCTTTTTTTTTTCACAATATTTTCATAGGTATTTAAGTTTATAATAAAAAGTAAATAAAATAAATACTAATATACATAAAGAACATGAATCAAAACAACACAAACACCCAATCACACTAAGAATTGCACCAACTGACATATATACATATAAACACACACACATATATATATATGTATATACACACATATATACATATATATATAACATACATATACATATGTTGTTATAAAAAAAATAAAAATAAAGCAGTCATACTAATGCAAAATAAAGCTGTAATCATTTGGAAGTCATGCCCCTATTTTCAAAATATTGTAACATTCATAAATGTTTCCTATAATTGTACAAATTCCAAGAGTTTTTCTTTCTTTTCAGTCTAATGCACTCTGTTCTTTTAACCATTATTTTATAGAAAGTGCTTCCATGCTCTTCCAGTTCAGGGCGATAGTTCTCCCAGCATGCAACAGTCCAAAGTCCAGCACTGTCATTTGTTTCTTAGTATGTGTAAAATCCTCTGGTATATTCCTAGTATACAAAGTTTGGCACAAAATGGAATCTTGATGTTAAATACCTCAGACATACAGTTGTTGACCTCATTCCAGAGTCTTTGTATCTTTGGACATTCCCTCACATTTTTATTTTAACTTATCTAGCAAAAGGAGCACTTACTATTTTTGTTTAAAACAGAGCAATAAACCATAAAATATATTTATAAGGGTAAATTAAACTGTATAAAATAGGGATACGTTCATGACACCAAAAATTTTGAATAAGCCAAATCACTTATTCATTGATGGTATGAGTGGATTTTGTTGCAAAAATCTGAAGTTAAGACAGTTTTTTTTTTATCTAATATATTAGCATATTTTGTAGATATGACTTTGAGTTATAGAGCAACTAAGAAAAAGGCCACATAAGATCTCCAATAACAACTTTAACTCTAAAAGACCCAGTACTGCTTTCGTGGCAGCTTCCAAATGATTTTTTTTTCCTCTGTTGTTGATCTATCTTAAGTGTTTTATCACCATTTATTTTAATATTACAAGGGAGTGTTGTCTGGCGGTCCCAAAACCTTGCAGCAGACAATCCAGGTTGTTTTCATGGGCAGTACTACACTGGTGGAACAACCTACCGAGCACTATCAGAACAGGGGTGTCCCTGCAGGTCTTTAGAAAGCCTCTGAAGACCCAGTTCTGCAGAGAGCACCTCCTGTCCTAGCACATTCCATGTTTTTTGGTGGGTTTTTTTATTTACCGTTCTACTCTATATTTTTATTGGTAAATTTTACAGCTGTTTTTTATGTCCTTGATCTATTTTGTATTTTATTTTATATTATTAATTTTATTGTGGTGTTTCATTTTTATTAGAGAGAGAGAACTTAGCTGTTGACCTTCCCCTTGTAAGTCACTTTGGAAAAAAGCATCTGCCAAATGCATAAATGTAACTGTAAATATAAATATTGTCCTTTTTATTTTAGGATTATTTCAGTGTAAATCAGGTATTTCCTATATTTAATTGACTGATCATATAGTTGTTCATAAAAGCTCAGAGTAAATTCAAAGGTTATTTAATCAGAAATTGAGCAAACTGAAGAAAAAGTGACTTTTCCAGTAAAATGCATCATTAACTGATCATAAGTGTGTCCATCCACTGTCATTGATCCAACTCCATGGGTTTTACTGGTGAATCAGTGTTGTAGAAGATGACAGTGTTTCCACAGTAACTACAGAGCCTCTGAACGTCCAGATAGGTCATATCTGATGACTGTATTTTCTATCAATTATTTACATGTGTTGATAGAATTAGTGGATAAACCGGTATTAAACATTTTATATTAGTAGATGATCTTGGTCACCAGTGACTGTTTGGATCTTTAAGGGTTAATGAGGTGGTTCAAGATTAAAGTGTTGATTTCAGATTTGAAGCCACATGGATCCTTTTTGTCTTCATAAAAGATAACAATGTGTACATTGTGGTATGGTTGCAGTGTTATGTTTATAAATGTGTGTCTGTGTGGATACATGATGGTAGAATAACAGGCAATAGTTTGATCTTTCCTACAGAGGCATGGGTGTTGAACTGTTGCACTAACATGAAATAAGTTTTATGGTCAAATGAAGCTGCTATTTTGTTCTTTTGAAGCACTAATCCAAGCTGTCGGAACTGTTTTAATAGAAGCCGATACATGTGTTTATGTTTTATTGGATAAATCAGAGGTCATGTGGTGCTGCTACAGGATATTCATCAAACACAAAAATGCAAAATGACTGCATCATAAGACTAATTATGCTATTAAAGCCTTCAGATAAGGATTTGTAAATGTAATAAATAACACACAGTAGCTTACTGATGATAGACTGAGTTGATAGTTCAACCTCACACATTATAGTTTTTGGATGGGGACAGAGTGGAGGATGAGGCGCTGCCCCCGTCAGTGGGTAAACTCTACACACTGCAGCCATTCAGTTGGCCCAGCGCTCTGGATAAAGTTAGGATTGTTTGTCAGCGGGCTGTAATGCCAGGAATGCTCAGTGCTGGCTCCCCCTGTTTGTGTGACTGTCTCTCACACTTTATTTTGCCTCTCCAGCAGCAGTTTGGATCTGCGGTGACACCCCCACACTCCCTGAAACCTGAAGTTAAATAACAGATTCTATTTCTCTGCTGCAAGCTATTTTGGTACACTGACTCTCATACACACACACACACACACACACACACACACACACACACACACACACGCACACACACACATGGATACACATACACTTCCCCCCACCTGAAGTGCCCCACCCGCTGTACAGACCATCCTGTCTACACTGCACTGGCATTTTCTAGCATGTTCCATCCGGCTATCATGACATCAGTTTCTAGATGAGCAGACTCACACATTAGCATGAATACGCACACACACAGACACACACACACATACACAATGGTCTGATGATTCACACTTTAAGTCCAACCAGTGTCCAGCTGCATCTCATGCTTGGGAACAGATGGCCTTCATCCAAACACAGACGAAAAAGAGGCCCTTCTTTTAAATTCACTCACATGATGGGTTTATTAATGTTCACATTATGGTGTAGTAAAATGTTAGCTACAAATAAATTGCCAGCCATTTTAAAGGTAACACTTGCAACATTTATGCGTGCTTAAGTAAAGTTTGTGTTGGAGTCTTGTGCTTTTGTTGGCGTGAGCTAACTCAATTTCTATGTTAAAGGTTGCCAGTGTTGCACCCTGTCGCTTCTCTATCGCAGAAAAAGAAGGAGTGAAACACTCCAAGTTGAGCGTAAATGTCCCTGTTTGCATTTGTGCAGAAAAAATCTGTAAAAATCTATACAAAGAAATGAATGTACGGACAACAGAGAAAGTTGGGGATTTGTATTCAGCATAGTTTTGGGTTGTTTTTAGGTTTATTTTTTTATTTTTTTTTTTTGGGGGGGGGGTATTATATTATATACGAGCAAGTTCTATCAGATACTATTACAGTATTAACATTACCTTTATCAAAGTTCCAAGTGAGCTGATGAGACACTTAAGAACAGGTTGATCAAGAATTTGTCAGTATGTTGTCTTGAACAGAGTTGTAATAGTGAGGTCAAAAGAGTATGACAACATTTCTTGAGGTTGTGATTGACCATAAACTAACATGGAGATAACATATTAATTACATCAAAGGTAAAATTTCAAAATCTATAGGAACTCTTTATGAAACTATGGACATTTTAAATTGTAAAGCCCTTCGTACCATTTATTATTCAATTTTCAACCTTACTCTTACTGGGTGGAGCTATGAGATCCACCTTCAAAACAGTAACTAATCCAATCCAATCCAACATTATTTATAAAACACTTTAAAACAATGACAGTGGACCAGAGGGCTGTATAGAAGATCAAAAGCGCAATAAATAAAATCAATAAAAGCATTATGAAACAATTTAATCAAATAAAGTAAGAAAAGTTAAAATCTAATTTATAAATATACATATTAGATAAAATTATATATATGTATACATATATATATATATATATAAAATATAATCCAGTCATTGTACTGCAGAAACAAGCCCTACGTAACATTCATAAAGTTGATCATCACACACACACTACTCCACTGTTTCTAAATTCCCATGTAATGAAACTTACTGACTTTTTTTATTACAAAACTGTGTAAACAATGTTCCGAGCCAAATAAAGGTCACTCCCGGACTCTGTTCAAAAGTTCTTTTTGATACGGAAACACAAGTATGACTCAAGAGGTGTCTGTATGTTTACTGTGCAAAAACCTGTTAGATATATATAAAAAGAAGATATATTTCTGTTATTGGGGTTGAATTATGGAATGACATCAATATACTAAGTTTAAAGATGTGCACTTCATTAATGGTTTTAAAACACTGGTTTGTAAAGATATTTTTGAGGGATTCAAGCAGTAATGATTTTTGTTGTTTTAAATGGTAGAATAAAACTGATTTTGATTGAATGTAGGTAAGGCGTATATAAGCATTCAGCTTCTGCCTAAGTCTGTTCGGTCTTTGGAATTTACCGTCTGTTGACTTCAAATCAGCCTCATTGTTTGTATTTACTGTATTATGGATGATGACTCAATAAACCTAAACTTAAACATTGCAAATTTTAAAATTACCAATATGCCATAGATACACTATATTTTTGTTTTACTTGCACAAAAATGATGGCATGAAAATCAGCCCTGTGGTCCAATGCAGAGGTGCATATGTTCTTTATTGTAATGGCAGAAACCAAAGAGACACTGTAGATGACAAAGTATGTGTGCTGCTTAATCTGCAGTAAAAATGTAGAAAATCTTTTAGGGTACCTTATATTCTATTAAGTTATTGGGAATATGAAAACGAACATTAGCTCGTGTACATTTTTTAGCATATGTTGTATGTTATACCTCTCAAGGCAAATTTTAAAAAAAAAATCATATGGTTAGTTTAAGCAGTGTTTGCTTTCTGCTGTGCTGAAAGCCTTAATGCTGATATCATTGCTGTTTTGCTAAATATAAAACTAAAGCGGCAGGATTAGTTCAGTTGAGCATAAAGATAAAAGGCAGAGTGTGCATTTCTTAGCTCACCAAGTTAACACAGTATTTTATTTAGTTCTGTTAATGTATGAGCTTTGTTATTCCTTTCCTCAACTCAGGAAACTGCATTTACTAAATTATCTGACTACTTTAAGGAAAAAATTCATTTGATAAGTTTATACATTGTCTTTTTTTTTAAACAGTAATTAGGAAACAGTCCTCAAATATACTGCATGACCGATGGAAATATGTTTAAATCAATGAGGCCAAAAGCATTTACTGCTTTGTTTTTGTCCAAATTTCAATACTTTACAAGTATCCATTTTTCATATGCTCCGAGTATTGGTTAATTGTACGTTCTCCAGAAAATGAAGACTGTGTGCTGTGCATTATCCATGAGCTGTGAAAATGATCCACATTTTCAGTACTCATAAATTATAATAGATGCATTATAATGGATCAAAGGAGATTCTGCCCTCATGAGGTTTTTGTGATGAACTTGTGGACATTTCTCTCTGCTGTACCTCAGCAACAGAGCAACACACAGACGGCGACCCACACATCTCCTCCAGCTGAAGCTGCATTGTCAGCTTGGTCCAATCATGCAGTTCAACAAAGACATGTGTTTCCCCTTTGCACCCAAGGATGAAGTCACATCCACAGAGTCATGTGTTCCCAAAGTACTTCTTAATTTAAAACATCTCCATATCCTGACCAGGTCAGCATGTTCTCGATTGAGCCTTAAAAGAGACAGTCTTGCTTCAGAGGATTCGACACAGAAAGAGGAAAACTGTGATAAACAGAGGCACCGAGCGAGAAACTCCCAATGGATAATGGGTAAGTGGGACATTATAATGTCTCCCTTGGGTGAATAAACCCTTCTTTGAGAGAGGTAATAGCACAGATACCACACCAGGGTGAGTTTGATTTGTGTTGTGGCAAGAATTTGTGAAATCTCTGTCATTAAAGCATTTCTGTCCTGTCATCACCCTGCATTCAGACGTTCACACAAGAACCTCAGCCCACACACATACTCTTCACACTAAAGCCTGAATGCTTCAGATGTCTTACCACTGGAATAAAGCACCTATGTTTGTCCTATAGCAAAGGCAGCAGATAAAACAGCATTTAAATCAGTTGTGCCAAATCAACTACTTGGTAAATCTATCATACTCTCTTTATTTAGTACATTGAGTCATAGAGGCGAGTTCACATGCATCAATTCTGCAGCATAAAGCCACTCAAAGTAAAACCATCCATCCACCAACCATTACTTTTGCACTAATGATAAAGATTAATATAAATGGAATTACCATGAAGACATTGTGTTTCGACTGACCTTATCTGTAAATATCAGGTGGGGTGATAAAAACACACCCCGGTTTGGTTTCTTTGTACCTTCCACTAAACAGTCATAGAAAAACACATCCAGCATAAAAGGAACCGCTTAGTGGCTGCACACAAAACTTATGGACATTTTGCCAAAACAAGCAGAGCCAGCAATCATGATAAATCCTGGGATCATAGATTAAAAGTCAGAAAAGGCCTCAAACCAGCTAGAAATCATTTCCATTATGTTTACTGTTTAATCGTGCCTAAAATAACCCTTCAACCAAAAGCATTTCTCCTACTATGTTTTGTCTTTGTGTGAGTAAAGGACTTTATAGATTTAATATACCAGGTGAAAACAGCTATAGTAATGTATGGATAACTATCTAACAGGTTAATAAATATGAGATATTACTATAAATAAGCTCTGTGCTAAAAAAAACAGGTCGCAGTGACGACAAGTAAATTGAAACAATATATCAGTGAGTATGATGTCATTAAGTGCTTTGCAAAATCTCATTATATATACAAACACTTTTAATAATTGCTGTTTCTCCACTCTAAGAAAATGAAGAGAACTGATACCTATGCATGTACCTCCAGTGAGCTGCAACTGTGCTCAACAAATCCATTCAATTTTTAGTTTAGTACAGTCAGACTGACTGGTACTCCCAAGTCAAGTTTACATTATTTCATTTTGGTGCCTATAAACTGTTGTGCTGTATTAGTATTTTTTTTCTTTATTGGGTACGTTTGTGTTCTATATGTTATTTTAAAGTTAGTTTTGGTGTACTAATGAGTGTTTACAACTAGTTTCTCTGATATAGTTGCAGCCGTACAAGTTCAAGTGGTGAAACTGGGGGTGGGAGTAAATGAGTTTTACTCCTTCTCACTCCTTTTTGGGCTACTAGAGTTGTATATTCATAGTGAATTATTGTATATGTTTATGTATATTTGTGTACACATAATGAAATGTATATAATATGTGGATATTGTGTTATTTCTGTCATTGTGAATTGAAACAATATTGTACATAGAGTGCAGGAGCTCAAAATAAACCAATCAGTCAATCAATCAGTTAGGGTTATATTCGTGAAGAAGATGGCTTACCGGGGATCTGAAAGGGAAAATTTATTTATGAAGTATATTTTAGTTTGTAAATTACAACATTTCCTGTATTGTTCCATTTTTACTGTAAGTAGAACAGTTTAGAAGTGTTAGTTGCATTTTACATGGATGTGAATGGGTCACCTGATATCCTCAGATGTTAATCTTATTATATTCTAAAAAGAAGAATAAGAAAGGTAAAAGTAATTTATAGTATGTTACATGTTTCCTCCAATAATCAACCTATTTTGTGAGAAAGACCAATCACTCTGGTTATATGCCATTTCTTCTGAGATAAAGTCTATGTATTTATACTTGTTTAACAACTTCAAAGTGTTTTAAACCAACAGACAAGTGGGTGTGAATATAAAAATCATATGTTGGTTCATGTTTTCATGTGGATGTTCTGCCAAATGAGATGAACAAGGCTTGTGAAGATTTAAAGCTCTGCTGATAATCTAATATAAACCCACCGTCTTTGTATTTAATCGAGTTTATCATGCTACAAATGCCTGTGAAGATTTTTGATTCTGCCTCAGATAAAATGACATTGATATAGTGGGCTATCAGTCAAGCAAACAGCACTGGGTTTCCAGTGGTAACATGGGTGGAAGAACAGGCCAGCCTTTGTTAAAAGCTTTAGTATCACAGAGGAGAGAGAAGCCATTGTGCCTTAGAAAAGCCTCCTTATGGTTCATGTCCTCAGATTGTAATGGATCCTCAGCACCGGTTTAACAAATGCAACTCACTCCAGTCGACAGTATATGCATTTCAATGGGCCCGGGTCCTGGAAATGAGCCCCCTTGTTGTCATCAGTTTATGTAGTCACTGTATATAGAATAAACCACACCAACTCCCATCCATCCTTCTGCCCATCACTAAAAGGCTGGAGTCATTTTATCAGCTTTTATCCCAAGTTCAATGAAAATACAGTGTTTAGGGCAGACCTTGGCTGTGTGGGAACATTTTAGATAATGACCAGTTTAAAGTCAGCGCAGGCACAGATCCATCAGAAATGAAGATTTAAATATCACCAGTCATTACAGGCCAAGCTTAGAAATAAAATAACCACAATACAAAAACTGTGATTTTTGTTTTTTTAATCTCACAAAAATGAATGCGTCTGTTCCTGAAAAGCGAGACAGAGTAATCTAGAAAACACTAAATGAACAGTTCTCACTTTACAGATGTTTCTGGAACATTTCATGGTTCATTTTAGGCACTTGGAATCTTAACAACATTCCCTTTTTTTTAACAACAAATACATCTTTGGTCCGGTATGTAATTTAAAAAAATAAAGCTGGCGTGTGAAAATAACACCAGCTTCAAAGTTTGTTTCCTCAAAAATGTACTTCTGTCATATATATAAAGCTTCATAAAGACTTCTTTTTAATACTTAAATAACATATCATTGCTACATCTCAGAAATGACCAGCAATCTTACAGATGCAAGAGAAAATTAAGTGAGTAAAATTAATGTGTCGGCTCAATCAGATGTACAGCAGTACAGGATTGTTTTCCTCAAGTCACATTTGGCAAACAGGTTTCTTTTTTTGTGTGTTTTCAGTCCACTTCCTTTGAACAATTAAGAGCAATGGAGACACATCCATCTCTGCCCTTTTGCACAGCCAGTTCAGCTGCAGGGCAGCCACGTCTGATATGAATTACTGCACGGTGACACCGGCGGCGGCTGCACATGTGCAATATAATAATTACTGAAGTTGATGTCCTGTACGTATGGAGCTGGCTGGTAGTAACACGTGACATTTGTGACAGTGGGGATGGCGTTTTGTTCAGCCAGCACCTTCAGCGCCAGCATGGAGATGAGGCTGAGTGTCTGGCGCCGCTCGTGGCCCATCAGACACACGGTGCTTTCGTTTACCACCTGATGCAGAGTCATCAGGCACTCGTACCGTTTGTGCTCCATCCCAGCAAAGTGGTTTTGGAGGTAAGCCTCCAGTTTCCTCTGCTGTTCACCAATGTCAGAAAAGTCAATGAAGAAGCGAGAGCACATGTAGCGCTGCATCTGCTTCATGTCCGCCTCTGAGGCTGGCCTGAACCCCCGTACCAGCAGGTGGCAATACTTCAGTAAGCCACCCCCTCGGATTTCTTCCGGGCTCCGTGTAGCTATGGTCCTGTGACACAGGTGGTCCATGGCCTCCTTGAAGTCCCCATAAACACTTTCCCCAATCACAGTGGGGTGAAAGCTCTCAGACATGGGCGTCTCTGAGCAGCGGTCGAATAAGAGCAGCGAATCAAGGCAAATCTGGAACGAGTCCACACTAAATTCAAACTGTCGCCGTAAGGAGTCCACAAATTTTAGCTCCACATTCTTGCCCGTGTTGTTGGACAGCGAGATGAGGCTCCAGCGGTCTGTGTCATTACAGACTTTCACCAGTTTCTGTACATAGGCCTCCTTGAGGGTCAGTGCTGTTATGCGCTCCTTAGAGACCCCTGCTGGCAGGAAGTCTAACAGACAGTCCAGCACGACATCCTTCACTAGACGAAAGGCCTGGTCGTCTCTCAGCGACACACCGAAGATCAGGTCGAGGTCCTTGTAGCCCAGTCCAGTGTCCTGGTGGAGCACATGGCTAGCAGCTGATCCGTTCAACCTCACATCCTTAACACACACACCCCTCTCCTCCAGTCGGGCCCGCACCACCTGAACACAGATAACACACAAATAAAGCATGTCATTAATCAAATAATTCAACGAATACACACTCGTCTCAATAGTACTAAGTGAAAAAATTTTAAAACTCCATATAAACTGTGTTTTCTCAAATGACAGAAGAAATACAAACAGAAATATGGCCAGAAAAGCTCATCACGATTGTAGCGGAAATCAATAGTTTGTGAGGGCCAGATCAATACCGCTGCTTGCAAAAGTCCAATTCATCTCCATCAACCTCAGGCTGAATGAAACTTAAAGAGCCGCAACAAAGAGCAGTGTCTGGTGTGTCCAGCTCCCACTAGGTTGCCATGTCTTGTCACTGAAAGAGTAATAGGATTGATATTTCTGCTCCACCAACAGGAGAGTGCAGACAGGGGTATGCTTAACCTGCAGTGTCTGTCTGCCTGTTGCTTTAGGCTAAAAGTCACAACCTGGGGTCATTAAGGGTCAACAGCATTGGCCTTCCTCTGTCCCAGTGACCTGAAAGATGTTTAAACCTAGGTGTCTCGCGTCGGTGCAGCCACATTTGAAGAGGATGATCTACAGCTGGACAGGGCATGCAAACATCACTGCTGCCAAGAACAAAGAGGAAACATGTCCATGTCCTCAACTGAAACATCAATGATACATTCAGCTCACTCGCTCTAGGGAAAATGGACATCCACTTGGTTATCCCTGCCATTAAAAACATATTTTTCTTGAAAACATTTGGAGGCCATCAGGGTGCATTGGAAATCTCAGATGTAGATATTATGACACATCAACATTGAGTTTCCTTGTTTTATCTGGTGAACCTTTTGTCATATTAACTCAGTGTATTGGCAGTAAGTAAAGCATGTAGCACGACTGTCACAAAAAGGAAATGCATGCCTGATGGACACTTTACACATGTCAACCTCACTCTTATTTCCCAAACCAGTCAACTGAATAATAACTTCAGACGATCTAAACAGGAGTACAAAGTAGTTGATGCACTCACATCCTAAATCCCTGCTGGCACTGACCTGTCAGATTAGTGCCTGTTAACTCTCTCTCCCATGGTGATCAGATAACAAGCCGGCTCTATTTATACATACTGGGTCAGGCAACAGACAAATAAACATATGGAGGCGAGTCAAGATTTTGGAGACAAGACACGTAAATGAGCTCAAATCTAACAGTAGAATTTGTTGGTACCGGCTTTGTAGTGAGGAAGTCCAAATAGATGGGCTGACTGGGTTCAATGTCCCGTAATAAACAGTGATAAAATAGTAGGTCAGTAATAAAAATTCTCTGTCATTCATCCAGTCTGCAGACTTAGGACATCACTTAACACCATTCCTCCCTTTGCCCTGTGCTCACAGTCATACATGCTCAGATACAGATGAGTAGATAAGCGCTCCTCACCTCTGATACCACAAATATGCTCAGCTGGCTTAACATCAAATCCTGCCAAAAACACAGCTCTGCTCCCAATTAAATATTAAAACCAAGCGTGTATTTAAACAACTATAAAAGTGTATGAACTGGGTCCTTACGTCAAAAGGACAATTAAGGCCAGAGGTTGTTGTTGTTATCTTAGATCTACATTTACAGCTCTGTAACTTCTTGAACTGTCGATCTTCGCGGTGCTGAAGGAGATGCTAGAGGCACATTTTTTATCATCAAAACCTTCTGAATATACATCAAAGTTGATGCATACAGCCTCATTCTGCATGTCAGGACTGGAGGTCTACTCTTCGTCAGTGCTCAGCAAATGCATTGGAGAGGCAGATGGCAGATTTTAGCACAATAAAATTATATGGGGTTTCCAGAAATTCAGGAAAATACAGAGTCCCCACATTTGGGGCTCAAACCTGCATTTAAGTCTCCTGCACACTCAATGGAGCATTCATCTTTCCACAACCACAAGCATGAGCTCTGGGCTTCACGTGTTTGTTGAGCTCATCTTGAATATGTCAAAGTGTAAATGAAATGGAAAAGGGAATCTAAATGGATTACCTGACACGATGTTGACAGTGGAAACTGTTTGTGTGACCATTTTATAGTTCCATCATGGCATTTCAATTCACAGGCAAGAGTATAGAGGCACCAAAGGGAAAGGTTTATCTGTCCCTGTCTATATTTATTCTAAATTATGAATAAATCTAAATAATGTATGTTAACCTACATGGACTATAGCTGAAAATATACAAGTGTATCATGAGTAGAAAGTAATAAGAGTTGAAAAAG
Organism: Fowleria isostigma; assembly: GCA_029814645.1. Classification (NCBI taxonomy): domain Eukaryota; kingdom Metazoa; phylum Chordata; class Actinopteri; order Kurtiformes; family Apogonidae; genus Fowleria; species Fowleria isostigma. The sequence continues at coordinate 14,471,134 of JAPTGZ010000009.1, forward strand.
GATCTAAAAATGTATTCTGGGGTGGGAGTAAAGAAGTTCTACTTCTTCTCACTCCATTTTGGGCTACTAGGGTTGTATTTTAATAGTGAATCACCATATATATATTCATGGATTATGTATAGTGTGTACACATAATGTTTACAAACAATGTCTCTATGTATATTTCTCTATGGATATTGTTTATGTGAAATTCTCTGTGTATATAGAGTTTACAGAAAATGCATTATGTATGTCTGACTGTCTGCATATAATAGGTATTCTACATGTACGAATTCAAAATAAACAATACAATAAAAAAAAATGAAGTGAATCAGATCGTAGAAATATCAAAAAAGACTAAAAAAGGTACGTATCGTTTATCCTGGGTGGTCTGGTAGTTCTCAAAAGGGTCCTAAGGGGCTTTAGGGAGTGACCGTTTTATTCACAGGTGTCACATTAAACCAACTCAGCTGTGGCCATTAAACACGATATAGAAATATCATTGTAATGCGCAAAAATAACTTTTAAGGAAATAGATAATCATGAATTAAACGCATCTGTGTGAAAAAACATTTTCTATAGATGTGTGTTGTAAAAACAAACAAACAAAAAAAACCTGAGTATGTAAGTGTACCTGAACGATCTGCCGGGGCTGCACGGACAGAGTGGGGAAGTTTCCTCGTCCGTGGATGGGGATCGCCTCCCCCAAGATCGAGTCCAGTCTCTGCACCTGATCCCAGGACAACACACAGAACCGCCGGCTCTGGTCCGACGCATCACCGCAAGACATGGCGATGGAGACTGGAACCCCCCCAGGAACAAAACCACACAAGATATGAAAGAGCGTCCTCAACTCCCACACCAGCCCTGAGTCTTCTGCTTCAGTGGGATAGTCCGCACAAAGCTCCGAGTAGAAATCTCGAGGTGAAGCGAGTATATAATAATAACTTTTTTTAAAAATTAAAAAAAAAAAAAAAGTTGGAGGAGTCACCAGTGTGGAGATGAGCGGGATCAGCCGGTCTGTTCGGTCAGTCTGCAAAGAACTGATTCATATGGTCCAGAGGGTTTAAAGGCTCCTAGTGGGAGCTCTGTGATTGGTTGCTCAGTTTGGTCAATGATTATGGACGCCCTGTCTTCAGGGAACACCCTTCATGTGACGTATTTGACAGCCGCCGCCTCCTCCTCCTCCTCCTCCTCCTCCACTCACAGCACCCTACACCCTGACAGGGTTTTTCTCCATCAGCCCTATGATCTAAACATCTTATGATCTTATATCACCTGCACAATCACAGGAAATACGCACTAAATGCTCTGTGTCAATCTACAATCAGGTGTCTATTACCAAAAAAAAGAAGAATAGAAAAAAAAATGATCCTATTGATCAGTATTCCACTTGTGTAAACACTCCGTACTCATATCACTTATGATGCATTTCTTTATTTGCCCAGTGAATGTTTGCAGAACATGCAGGATGTTTCTCCAGACACGCCCTGTTTCATGCTCATACACACATACTGTGTCTCCTGTATTTTATCATGACCTTCTGTTCCTCCCAAAAGCAGAAGAAAGGCTTTCAGAGGAGTGAGGTTCACCAGCTGCTCCATAGTCAAGAGTACAATCACGACTGTCTAAATAAATCCATTTTCAGTTTCAAGTCGGGTCAATTTAATCTTAAGACTTAAACAGTCATTGGCAACCATAATCTACTGATCTAAAATGTTTAATATTTTTTGAATCACTGATACTATCAGTACATATAGATAATTCAGGTAAAATATAGTTTCTCAGCTTTTCATTGTCAACACTTTAGATGTTCAGGTGCTCTGTAGTGAACAGGGAAACACTGTCATCCTCTACAACAATGATTCACCAATAAAACACATAGAGTTTGACCAATGGCAGTGGTTGTAGACACTTGTTTTTGTGTTCAGTTAATGATATATTTTGCTGAAAAACTCTCCTCTACTTCAGTTTTCTCTTTTACATAGAAAAACTTTTGACTTTGTTTTGACTATTTATGAACATCTACATGATATATAAACTTAAAATTGGAAAATGCTTAATTTTCATTGAAAAATGCAGGGGAGAATATTATTAGGAATGGTGATAAATCATTTAGCAAAGGTTAAATGTAGAGAAAAATTCATTTTAGAGACACCACAGGAATATGTCTAGGTGTTAAATCCAGTTATGGCGCATCACATGCGTAATGTGGATGCTACTGCTGCACATCCTTTTATCTTTATAATTTAGAGGAGTTTCCCCGTTGCCACATACAAAGCTTGATATGTCAGATAGACCACATAAAAAATACAGAAGCTGCTTGTCAGCACTGACTATTTAAACTATGATAGCAGGCTATTAAAACTGCTAGATGTTGCTTGCTAATCACACATTTTTACAGGTCCTTATCATTTTTAATAGATGGCTTTGTTTAAAGTGGAGTTCTTAGCTCTCACTTGTTTATGTATTAAACTCATGGAAAATTGAGGCCGTCAACCACACGTACAGTCATTCATTTAATTTGTTCATGATTGTGAAGGCATTTATGAAAAGGCTCTGATAACCTGTGATACCCTCTTAGTTTTCCATTTAGGTTTTTAAATACCTCCGTGCCACTTCTTTCCACTCCTTATCTGTGGTGCTGAGTGTTTTTGTGTTTGTTTTGGTACAGGAACGAGGGCATTCCTCTGCCAGTATTGAACATGTTTTTTTTATGTACAAGCATTATGGACTGATGTATCTGAGACATTAAATAAGTCTGTGTTGTCTATTAGACTTCTTTTATCTTCTGTCCATGGCCTCCAGATCATTTATCTCTGGTGAATTTCCAAACCTTGACTTGTATATTTGTATCAGTGTGGGTTGTGGTCACACCGTCACTGTCTTTATACCTCATCCTGTCCTGCAGAGAGTCTATTATGTGTTTAAATGCATTAAATATCCTTTAATGAAGGACCTTGAACAATGGTAGACATTACGCACAATAGCAGACATTACTGTTTTAGCGCTGAGAAGGCTCTAAGATCCTGACAGTGTGTTATTTGCTTTTGCACAATACAGGCTAAAGCTCCAGTGATTTCCTCTTTTCCTCAACATTGTGCTTTTAAAATGAGCCAAACATGTCATGATTTACAAAATCCCTCACCAATTATACCTTCAACACAGTATTTTAGTGCACCTGTAAAATGTTTACAAGAGAGTAAAGTTCATGTCATGATTGACCTGTGTGGGGTTTTAGTGATGCGGCTATAAAACACACAGAGAAACACACTCACACACACACACATTGTAAGATCTTCCCATAACATGTGTGAATGTGCCTTTGGTTCACACATTTCTTGACTGTTGTTTACGACACGGTCTCCACAGATGACCGAGTCTCACAAGCATCTCAGGTGTCGCTCGGGTCGTGAGAGGAACGTGAATTTTCGCCTTTATGGAAGATCACATCAAATGCGGTGATGTCAACATAATCCTGTTACCGTGGCAACAACATCCCCCGTTGTCGGGCAGCTGGACAGAGGCTTCCTCAGCCGAGGGTCCTGCCAGGTGCCGATGCGAGACATCTGCGTCATCTGACTATAAATAACCCACCATGTGGCAGCTGTGCATCCTGAGAGCAAAGCCAGCATTTACCTGAATGTGAAACACTTAGAGATGAGAGGACAGTGAGGGCAGATAAATGTCAGGCCACTTGACATTCTCAGGTTTCCTCACAGCACAATGTGAGATTGAGTGTGTAGGATGTTACGCCGAAACATTCAATCTAACAACAGCTATTAACACAGTTCAGGCTGGGAGTTACAATGAAATGGATTCATCACATCAATAAACACAGTGTTTATTCTCAATGTGTATTTTGTTATCAATACATAAGCATAGGCCAGTGGGGAAATGCCCTGCTCATTTCTTGAAAATTTCAATCATTAGGGCTGTATCGTTTGTTCATCCCTGTGTTGACATCCTGCTAGGGCCATGACAACTGAGACTGTGAGTCTAGTAGGTGCGGTGGGATAAGGAATATTTAAACACACCTTAAACAAATGATGTATCACAGAGGGTTATACTGGAGAATGTTCCATGATCACAGATTATGAGTCAGTGGTGGAAGATATTAACTTGGGTAAAAGTAGCAGTGCATTAATATAATGAAGGAAAAATTTGAAAAAATGTGATATCGTGCAGTTTTCTTAACCCATCAAGACCCAGAACTGCTGTTATGGTAGTTCCCAAATAAAAATTCCTCTATATCTAACCCCTTATCAGGCAGTTGAAGAAATACTCTGATATTCAAAATTTCAACCTTAATGTGATATTGGAGGACATAACAAAATGTTATTACTTCTGTGAAATTTTTCAAAAAGCTTTCATTGTTACGTAGAAAATCAAAAGGTGAATGAAGATACCTTATTCATATTTCGTTCATAACCTGTAAGTGGCAAAATAAAATAATTTTAAAATACATTTAAAAATCCAAGAATTATATTAAAAAATTACAAGAAACACAGAATCCCGAAAGGAAGCAGCCGAAAACAGAAAAACAACAGCACATGTAAGGTGAAAGGAACATTAAAACAACATAAGTGCTGATCCACATTATTCCTTTGAACATTATTACTTCCATTAGTACCATTACTTTATGGTACCTAACAAAGCAGGTACACTCACTGTTCATGCAGAGCTGGCCCTTACAGACCCTGTAGACCACATTGGACCTGAGATGGTTACCTCACTGTCCTCACTGGAACTGTTGCTGTCACTGACTTTTAATGTGTGCAGAAATGACCAAAAATAGTCACTTGCTGGATAAAGGGTTAACAGTTTTTACCTGATTTATCACTATTAATTATAATAATATCCTTTGCATTTTGCATTTCTCAGTGAGAATCAGGTATTTTCTTATATTTAATTTGCTGATCATGTACATGTTCATTAAAGCTCAGATTAAAGTCAGTTTATTAAATCAAAAACAGAGAAAAATAAATAAAAAATAACTTTTCTCTGCAAAACATAACACTAACTGAATTTAAAAATGAGCATCATCAGCCACTGTCATTGATCCAACTCCATGGGTTTTACTGGTGAATTAATGTTGTAGAAAATGACGGCATTTCCATGGTAACTACAGATCCTCTGAATGACCAAATGAGTAATATCTGATGACCATGAAAAGATGAATAACTGCATTTTACCTGAATTTGATAGAATTAGTGGATCGACAGGTATTAACATTGTAGATCAGTTGATGATTTTGGTCGATGGTGGACGTTTAGCTCTTTATGGATCAAACAGAAATGGAAGCCTGTTGCAGATATGTTGTTTTCCCTCATTTAATTGTGCTCAGAGCCTGTTTAAAAGCATGATTTTCCTTTTGTTGTCTAACATCTTATCTGTCTTCACCTTGTGGGCAGCAGAAGGAAGAGGAACAATCCACTGAATGAGTTTTTCTCAAGTGCAGGGACATTATTAGACGTCACACTGAGCTGTAAAAGGACGACTGAAATCAGTGTTGCCAAACAACAAGCAGAGAAGTGTCAGGATGATCAATTGTGCAAAGACAGATAACACTCTGTCTGTCATGCAGTTTGAGACCAAAAGCTAATTTCTTACTTATCTGTCACAGCTCAGACAATCTAACAGAATCATTTCCTTCAAAAGACTTCCTTCATTCGCCAGTGAACACGTTCAGACATGTTACACTAGATGACTCGATGACCAAGTGTTTGCTATAATTAGAGTGTGCATCATGTGTAACTTTGGACAGTGTCGCTATAGCCAAAATAGTGATGCAGCTGCTGCTATTACACTGCAGGAGGTTGAGTGTGTCGTGGCAGGGCATAATCTGTGTGTTGGCCGACTCTGGTACAGCCAGGTTAAGTTGACCAGTCAGCCTGGACATCAAGGGCTATACCTGCGATAGTGAGAATGTCTGATAAGGGCTAGGTTTACTTTTCCGGATAGCTGCAGATGACAAATCTATGGGACAGTGGAACAAAGTTACGCAAGCAGCCGTGCTGCTGACGTCAGACTCCCTTCGCTGCCTGCTTGATTGATTATAGTGGAGCTTGGCATAGGTTACCGAAGTGCTCCTGGAAAAAAACAAACACACCAAAACAGATTATGCATCCAAGTGACATACATAAGATTATGCTTCAGAAATCAAACGGCAATGACCTCCCAAATGCTGCCTTTTTACAAAGAAATTATTCTGTCAGGCCAATGTTGGTTTTTCTTATGCTATATTAACCCATAAAGACTCACACATTCACTGGTGACCAAGTTCATTCACTGATATGACATGTTTAACACCTGTTGAGCTACTAGTCCTATCAGTACATTTAAATATTTGGTGTAAAATACAGTTTGTTATCTTTTCATGGTCGTCAAATATGACACATTTGGATGTTCAGAGGCTTCATAGTGACCGTGGAAACATCATCATCTTCTACAACAATGATTCACTTGTAAAACCTACAGTCATGGAAAAAAATATTAGATCATCCTTAATTTCTTCATTTTTCATTAATTTTAATGCCTGGTACAACTAAAGGTGCATTTGTTTGGACAAATATAATGATAACAGCAAAAATAGCTCATAGTAGTTTAATTTAGGAGCTGATATCTATCCATTTTTCATGGTTTTCTTGATAATAATTAAAAACATAAGTTCTTACACTAATATCTATGGCATTGGACTGACAAAAACACTGCTTTTAGGCATTTAGTGTTTTCTTTTCTGTCTGTTTTAGTCACATGATACACACAGGGGTTAGTATTTGATTGCATAACCATTGTTTTTGATGACTTTTGATGGTCTAAGTTTTTTTTTATGTAGTTTGGTCAGTGACAGTGGATGGACACACTTGGTTTATGTTCAGTTATTGATATAATTTACAGAAAAAGTCACTTTTGCTTCAGTTTTGTCTCCTTCTGATATAATAACCGTCAACTGTAATCTGAGCTTATATGGACATTTACATGATCAGTACATTCAGTATGAAAAAATAGGCAATTTTCACTTAAAAGTGCAAAATACAAAGGATAATGTTACAATAAATGGTGACAAATCACTTGAGAAAGTTAAAAAAAAAAAAAACAAAGGAAAAGTTAATTTGGGGACCACCACAAAATTAGCACTGGCTCTTTATTGGTTAATTGACTTTTCTATTCAGTGGCATTCAAAGCGGCTACCAATGTACCGGTATTTCAGTCTCCTATTCACACACATACACACACATAAGGGATAAGTCACTTGCTTTATTATTATTATTTTTTACATTGGAGATTAAAAGAATGAGGTTGAGGGTACTTTCAAGTATCTATCCTCTACTACTACATACTACAGTGTAGTATGCCATAGGACAGGCTGTAACTTTGGATAAGAGACATTATTGCATAGCTGAAGAGCTCTGAGGCTTAACGGTCAAATATAGTATCATATAGTGTTGACTACGTATTATGTAAGCACCAGCTCACTTTACAACCCCAAAAAAAAACAGAGGGACACAAACATCTGACTCACACTGGAATTTGTTGTATTACCAGTGAAATAATCAAAGAAGAAAAAGCAAGTTAAACAATCATGAGTGTTGGGAAACACTGATCTATACATGTGTATGACATTCTGTATACTGTCAAGATAAGAAATTCCTGAAGAGGGTGTGCGTCTCAGTTCCCAGCTGAGAACCACACGAATTGAAAGGCAGAATCCGGCTGTATTCCCTCATATACGTATATATAGATCTTTTCTCTGCAGCCAAACTCCCTGCCAAGTGTGGATATCTCAACAAATGTGACTTATTTCTGCACATGAAAGGAACCCGTGTAAAAGAGAGGAATGTATGGCCTTGGTAATAAAATACTCTCAACTGTATGTCTGGGATGTCCAAACTTGGAGAACTTCCTTAACTGAGCTTAAATCACGTTATGCAATGAATAACATGTGTACACCAGCAGAGATGTTGAAAATTACTTTATCAGCTACTACAAGAGTTTATTTCACTATCCAGCTTTGGTGTTGGCAGATGATATGTTCCATGTGGATATTTACTCTTAACTATACTACAGGGCCAGGTGAAAGCTGTACAATTCTGCCTGAGCACTACTGAGTAAACAAATATAACCATAAAGATATAATAGATAAACATGTTCCATAATTTTCTCTCCACATGTGCCTGATGCGGACGTAGAGTAGTAAAAGGACTGGCCTCTTCCACTCTCTGGAGCATTTACCAGAAGCGAGGGGAACCCCTTTTTAGCAGCAAGCTCTGATTTCATTCCCAGAAATCCTGGTCCTCACCCCCATGCAGTAGCTCAGAGGGAAAAAAAAAAAAAAAAAGCTCAGTACAGAGGAGGGCAACGAGGAGTGGAACACACCGGAGAGACGCATCAATTCACCAGTCACCTTAGGGTTAAAGTACAGTAGGGATATGTAACGGTTCCCTCAGAGACCATGTCGGTTAAGGTCAGGACTATACCAGCACGGCTTGAGTCATGTAACTGATACTGCTGATCTGAAAACAGCAGGGCCACTTTTATCCAACCTCTGAGTTAGCTTCAACCTCTGTCCAAACGGCCAACATATAAGACACATATTTCTCAGATTTCTTCATTTCGTCTTTTGATCAATGCATGACAGACAAAAGTACAGTAAATCCCATCAAGTTTGATCTTCCAAAGTAACAAAAAAAAAACAAAAAACTTTATGACGGCAGAACAAAGTACACTGAACATATATTTATTGATATGAGGATGTCCTGACTCACGCTGCAGAAGGTGTTTGTTTTTGTTTAGTTTTTTTTCACACTATAACCATTAACAAATCTTGTCTTGTTCAGGTTTGTTTTGTAGATTTATGCCGGTAAAGGCATAAATCTACAAATCTGTGGTGCTGTAAGTGAGAGCAGGCGCTAAACGGGCGTGTTGCTCACATGGCGAAAAGCTGTTCTGCAATACATGCTTTAGAGCTCAGAGCTGCAATTGGAGATCAGACTTTCATGTTTTAGATTAAAAGAACACTAACTATGAAAGCAAATCTGTGTCATCAGATATTGAATAGTTGTATTTTGTAAGAATTTTTTTGAATAATTTTTACTTTGAATTTTTTTTTATAGTTGAATTTTATATATTGAATTTTCTGTAGTTGAATTTTTTTAATAGTTAAATTTCAAAATGTTTTTACACATAGAGTTTCATAATCTAAATTCAATTATTAAAAAAAAAAATCAATTCAGTTTTTTAAATACAATGCATTTCAAATTTAATATAAAAAAATTTATATAGAGCGTACATCTTGACCAGGCCAAACTAATGGAGCAACGAGCTACTTGACTTAATTTTTCTTTAATCAAGTGTTGCACTAACGGTCACATGACACTCAGGTAGTGGCACACATATGTGTCAGTCGTGTGAACTGTAGCACCTGCGCCACTGCCTGAGCACCATGTGATCTTCAGAGCAACGCATGATTGAGTGAAAGTTAGATCAAGTGGCTCAGTACTCTATTGGTTTTGCCTGGCCAAGATATCCGCACTATATTGAACTTTTTCATATTGAATTTGAGATTAAGTATTGAGAACATTGAATTTGTAAAAAAAAAAAAAAGTGAACTATGTGTAAAAGAAAAATTAAACTATTCAAAAAAAATTCAACTATGAAAAATTCAATGTACAAAGTACAACTATTAAAAAAAATATTGGGAAATACAACTATTCAATAACTGATGGCACAGATTTACTTCCATACTTAACCCATAAGGGCTTTCCTGTGCAGTTGCATACACAGACACACACTCTGAGCTTTTATAGTAAAACTGTCTTCATGGTGTCTTTGTCTTTACCTTTCTCCCTTTATGTAACTTTGTATTAAGTAACATTGGTAAACATGATAAGGAGTTTTTAACCCCTTGTGTCAAACATGCCAGGACAATGTCTGGTCATGCCCCTTGCGTGACTCATCATCCACAATCTGTTCAGTCATTTTATTGACAAAGCTCTATAAAATGGTCTGAAGTTCAGTGGTTTTATTTCGCAGTTGTCTTGTATATGTAAGTGTATGTTTATGTCTTTATATAAGTGTATTACTGCACTTCTGTAATTTAATAACACCAAAGAAAAAACCCTATGTTCATGTGTAAGAGGAGGAAGTGTGCTGGTCCAGTTATAAAATACATAAATATCAGACTGTAGTTCACTACTTGTGCATATATTTGTTGAATTAATACATAAAATAGGCCCAAAAACTCAACATTTTAATGTGGACTTAATACTCTAAAATACCAGACAGTAAGCAGGTATTTTAATAGTTTAAAGTGGAAGTTATATCAGAACAGAGGTGGAAAGTAACAAAATATATTTACTCATGTTTGTGTAATTGAGTAGGTTTTGTGAGTAACTTGAGACTTTTTAAGTAGTTTTTAAAATTTTACTTTTACTCAAGTACATTTTGACGCAAGTATTTTACTTTGCCACATTGGAGCAACTTATGCCACTTGTGCTTGAAAATGTTTTGAAATGTTTGAATAAAGTTTGCTCATTATACTGCTTGAAAAGTCCTAAGGTTATTAAAAACAACCAGTGCTGGATTGAATTTATGACTCATTGTCCTTTTTTTTTTAACATCAAGTAATTGAAAGTAACTAAGTAACTTTTATTCAAAGTACATTTTAAGTTAAGTACTTTTTTACTTTTACTTGAGTTGATTTTTATATGGGTACTTTTATTTTTACTTGAGTAAAATTTAAACAAAGTAAAGATACTTCTACTTAGTTACAATTTTCCAGTACTTTTTCCACCTCTGTATGTGGTCTCTCGAACAGTGAAACACTGACAACTTAGCCATGAAACAATTTTACAACATAAAATTTAGAATAAATTAAATGTATCAGCAACCCAGGCATTTTCTAGCAGATTGATCGAGCACATATCAAACAGGCTGCATGCGATAAGGTACCATGTGGTACCCTGGTACACTAATCCAGCTCCTTTACACATATTCAGGTTTCCATGGGGAGCACTTTCCATTTCCCCACACAGGCTGAGCTTTCTCCTCTGCAGGAACTGGGGCTATCTCACACTGTTCTGCTTTATCTAATCTGTAAAGTTCAAATGCCAATCCAGTGCGGTCTTTGCCATTTGGCTGATATGTACGTTGGAAGGAAGTGTGGAAATTATTTTTATGAGTCTGGAGGATTTGGACGGTGTAATCAAAGTCTGCGTAGACAGAGTAGTGTTTTTATGTGAACTGCTGCTGCACAAGTGAGATACAATGATAAGTTATTCAGAGTAAGTCCAACTCAAGCGACCTGTGTACAATATGTTATATGGTCAGTTTTGTAACCTACAAATAAGTGCTGACTGCAACAGTCATCTAATCTTTAAGCAAACTGAACCTGTAAATAAAACCAAGCCTACCGAGCCATAGTAGACTGCTCTACAGTTGGCTTTGTGTGTGAAAAAAGTAATAGAAAGGCTTTCTCAGCTTAAACACCTAACACACAAATAATTATATCCACCCAGGCAACACCCAGAGAAATTCACTGAAAAGCCGTAAATAAACACACGGATAAGCACTGATCAAACTCCACACAAAGACACACTTATCAGGTCTTACTTTTTTATTTGACATCGACTAGGATGCATAAATTAAACTATATTTGACTCCGAGCATAGGTCAAACCCAGATGTTCATAAATCTTTAAACATACATCTGTTTCTTGACAACAACAACAAAAGCCTTTTCACTTTATCACAATTAATAATCAGGATTCTGCATTTAAAACCGCATGTGCAGCTCGCAGGATTCAGTTGTTTCATGTTTCACTGGCAGTGACAACAAACTATGCCTGCTGGCAGCTGCAGCCCTCCGGCAGATGGTTCATTCTGTTCAGTGAGCCACACTTTTAGTTCTTGAAATCACAGCGGCGATGCTAACAGCAGCAGACCTGACTGTGAGTCACCTATTTTTTTCACAGAGGTACTTGAGTTCTCCTCCAGTCAGACCAGTGAGCGATGAGGAAAGAACTTGTGAGATTGTGACGGTCGCACACATGACAGCATGCCAAACATGGCTCGCTGAAGAGGAACAAGCATGATGATTCACAGAGTGGGTGACAGCCCCGAGGTGAACCGGTAGAAGGGTATTTCTTTGAAGACCTGGAATTTATTAGTTTGGGGTGAAAGACAGGCTTTTCCTGAAATTTGGTTGAATGTTGCTCATGCTTTCTGAGAAAAGAGAAAGCTTCAGCCAAGTCACAGGAGTCAGTGATACTGGGGAGGAGGATTTTTATTTTTATTGTAAGGATCTGCCCTCATGTTCTTAACCAGGGCTCAAACACACGGTTCACAGGCCAAAACCGGCCCTCCAAAGCTGGGCTGTCACACTCATGTTAGTTCAGGGGCCACACACAGCCTAATATGACCTAAAGTGGGCTGGAACATTAAAATAACATCATAATATAGAAGTAACTTCAATTCCAAAATTTGTCTAACTTCTATGTTTTAGAGCAAAAAAAAGTAAAATTATATTATCAGAATATTTATATTGATAACAATCCTTTAAAAAATGTGGGAAACATGAACAACCGTGAACATAATGAAATTTATTATGAAAAAGGTGTAGTCATAACAATTTATGCTATTATTTTGTCTCTGCCTCTCATTTTCACATGTTCATTATAACATACAGATCACAGTGGATCTGCAAATACACAAAACATTTAATAATGGGCAGAATATTGTTAAAATTGCACTTAATTCTCTTAAGATATTTCAGGTTGTTCATATTTGTTCAAGTTATTCACATTTTTTGTGAAAGGCTAGTCTATAAATGTAAAAATTATTAATGATAAATAATAATGCATTAGATTTATACAGCGCTTTTCTATTAAGGCATACTCAAAGCATGTACAATGGATCCATTATTCATTCACTCACACATTCATACTCTGGTGGTGGTAAACTACATTTGTACCCACAGCCGCCCTGTGTAATTTTACTTTTTTTTTTGTTTACACTTAAACAGTGGTTCCCAACCTTTTCCCCCTGTAACCCCATTTTAACATCACATATTTCTGGCGACCCCAGACCTTCAAAGCAGAGACTTTTGTTTTAAACAAAAAATTAACTTGTTTTTGATCATGTAATATTTTGTTATACTATGTTACAAATAAACATTAATTTTAGAAATATTTAGTCTATACAATGTATATTATTATGGACCAGATGTAGATTACTGCACGAAGTGAGTATTTTATTTTCCTTGGTCATATATGTACAGTCAATGGAGGTTGTATTTACAAGGATGAACATTAAAACTGAACAAACAATAATTCAAACTATGAATTATCAAAGAGCTGCAGCATCTTAAACCAACACAATGAACATGTGAAACATAAAGAAGATATGTCCTCTAGATATTATATCTGCATTTGATTTGAACTAGATTTTTATTAGGAAAAGTGTGTGGTGTTTGAATTATATTAAAATATATTGAATTATTAAAAAAACATTGTAATAGTTTGTTTTTGTTTTATTTGGGTTTTTTTTTCAATTAGTAGAAGTTTAAGGTGACCCCATTTGAATTCCAGGCGACCCCAAGGTTGAAAAACACTGCACTAAAACAAAGAGAAAAATTTGTGGTTTTCATTATTTATTGTTTATTCTGATAGTATTTTACTGGTCTGACCCACTTTTTAACATCCTTAATTAATATCTTTAGGTTATTTTTATATTTCACTAATTCATCCTGTGGGCTAGACTGGACCCTTTGGCGGGCTGGTTTTGGCTGCATGTTTAAGACTCCTGCTCCAAAGGGTACAATCCAGGCCACACAAGCTCAAAATCAATCAATCAATCAATCAATCAATCAATCAATCAATCAATCAATCAATCAATCAATCAATCAA
>JAPTGZ010000009.1:14502613-14531011 GCA_029814645.1 Fowleria isostigma
AATTATGGATGTAGACAGAAAAGCCAGGTTGAGACGACTGCACAAAGTGAGAATTTTATTTTTCATGGTCAGGATATGTAGTCAGTTGACCTTGTATTTAGAAGGATGAACAAATAATCGAGGTTAATCAAGATACGCCCTTGTAGATATTATATCCTGCATTTAATTTGAACTTGATGTTTATTAGGAAAAGTGTGTGTGGTGTTTTTATTTTAATGAAACATATATAGAGTCATTAAATAATATATTTGTACTTTTTTTTTTAAAAAATCTTTTATCAATTACTAGAAATTTGAATAGAAAAACACTGTCTTAATGTATATGTTCAACATTTTCTTTAAAGCAACTAGTGTAAACTAGTCAAAAATCTCAAAATTGACCACTGCATGAAAAATAGATGTTTTTGCCTGCCTTGTCTCGCCTTAAACACTGGTAAAAAAAAAAAAAAAAGTAAGCTGCTTAGATCTTGGTCTGCACTTCAATGCCACATGTCCCTCTTAAATGGCCCATATGGCAAAGCTGTTTTACCCCATCTGTCCCAGACTGAGGGGGCAGTTCCAGGATATTCCTTACCTATCTGCTTCTCAATATCTGCTGCTTCATCTGGAGTAGCCCTGGGTAGGATTCCCGGGTCAGTAAAGCTTGTTCTCAGCAAGGAGATCACCACAAACACAAAAAGCACCCCGCCGATCACAGGTATAAACACGGTCAAATGCTCCACCAAGAACGGGCAACTGTGAAGAAAACAGAGCAATTAGCAACACAAGAAAAAAAATTAGCAAATAGAAGAAACAGAGAACACCAACAGAGAAGATAAGGACACAACTACTCACTCGAATGCAAAGAAAAGGCCACAAGTGACAACGATAAGGCCCAGTGTCAGAGGAAGGACACCGCTCTGTCTGGCCAGGATGATCCGTCCATCGCAGAAGAAGCGGTTCTTTCCAGGGAACACTTCCCATTTCCTTCGCGGCCGCTGCGCTTTCGTGTCGGTGTGATTCTGTGCGGAGGAGGGCGACACCGACAGCGCCCTGGGGTCGATCTGCTGGTACTCACAGTTCTTCATCATGTAAACACTCTCCACACCGCGCCGAGGTAGCAAAAAGGCGAACACTTAACTCTATATTTTCGCCGCGTTTTCCAGAGTTTATAACCTCAACATTTAGTCATTGTGTGAGCGGACATACGTCGCCTGTTCGGGTTCAGTTCCCCATCCTGAATGCTAACGCTAGCTAGCTAACGAAACAGCAAAGGCATTCTTCTTCTTCTTCGTTGTCACGTTTAACAAGCCACTTCAGCCCCCGCGTTGACGTAACTTTAACTACCATCTTTGGCAGTTAAATTAATCTTGCTCGTAAATTCTACTCTTCATTTTTGTTCTCTCGTATGTATCCTCATTTTATCGCAAGACGACTAAGGAGTATCGGCTGAGGCTACTTGCGGCTGTTCACATTTCCTTTTTCTTTTACTGTACTGTCGGCCAACATACGTCACGAAGCGAAGGTTGACGTAAAGAGCTAATCACTGATTTCTAAAAGCTCAGACGTACCACTTTACGTCTTATCTCTGCGCGTAGATGGTTTATAGATCTGTGGTGACCACCAGGGGCGTAAATATAATCTGTTTTAATTACCACAGTATGCTGTGTTTGGAAAAGCTTTCTGAAATAGAATATTACCAAATTTAAGGAGGTATAAATACGTTTTCCTATAATCTGTTGTGTTTTATTAGTGTTTATTTCTCTCGATTGGGTAATTTGTGTTCTGTACATTGTACTAGTTAGTTTTGGTGTACTAATGATTGTTTACAGCTAATTTATTTGAGTTAATTGCAACTATACATGTTTAAGTAGTGTAAATAAGTTTTGCTTCTCCCTTTCGGGCTACTAGGTTTGTATTTTAATTGTGAATTGCTGTATATATTCATGTATTATGTATATAACAAAAGTCTGTATAATTCTCTAGAAATATTTCTCTATGTATATTTCAATATGCATATTTGCTTATGTAAATTTCTCTATGTATTTAATGTTTACAGCAAACTCTGTTTATCTGTGTACACATGAGATGTATATGATCACTACTGTACACTGTACATGTATATATAATTAGTATTGTACATGGAGTGCATAAACTCAAAATAAACTGTTAAACAAAGTATTCAATCTGTAATAAGATAAAGAAAAATGCATATTAAAACTTAACACTATATTACACCAAGCTATATTATTCTAGATATTTAGACACTAAAAAGACATGTACATTTTGAAATCAAGAATCAGAATCACTTCATCTATTATTTCCCTTAATCTCTTTTTTAGACCCATCTTAAAATTTACATTTCTTCCAATTAAACACCACTGAAATTACAGATGTAATTAGCCATTCAACCACATGCATTCTAAAATATAATTTATAATCAGTCGTTTTATTTTTATAGGGAAAATTTCATATTCATAAACATAAGTTTTTGAAAAAGTAGCAGATTTGAAAAATTTCACGAGAGTCTAAAATTCACATTAATTCATCATCACATAAACTCCAAAAAGCAACAAAATCCATTAGTATGTGCCAAGAATTCTTTAAAATAGGATTACACCCCCCTTATAATTGTACTCTTTATATTTTGTATAGTTTGTGATATTTGATAGTATTGGAGATTCTTTAACAAGGTTTTTTGTTTTTGTTTTTTTGAGGGGGAGTTAGGTGTGCTGTGTTTGTGTCACGTTTCATGTAATTAAAACATTAGGAATAATTAATCACAGAAGAAAAAAAGTACATTAGATTCCATAAAGCAGAGATACTAAACTTCCCCAATTAAAGAACAGAGGCCAATTAATAACTAATATTCAGGTATAATAAATATTCAGCGCTTGAAAAGATTCATCTTCGATTTAACTGGCATTTTGTGTTAACTTTACCAAATTAACTTGGTACAAGGCCCATATAAATTTCATATTTTACTGCATTTGATAGTCTGCTTGTCAGTGTTAAATTGAGCTCACATTGGAAAAAGTTTTTTTTTTTTAATTTCTGAATGCAGATTAAATACATTTCTCTTGACTTCCAAAATAGTCCACTTATGTTGAGTATCTTTGCATTACTATTTTTTAATCATAGTTTTAAGTAGTTTCAGATTTAAATTCCACATTACACTTTAAATATCAATTTTATATACTCCCAATGGTAAAATAACGCTGGAACAAATAACTATTTATAATCCTGAGGCATTTGTTTTAACATAAATGACAAAGTATTATCTTTAACTGACATGAAAATAAAATGAAAATAAAGACAGCTTTAAAGATAACCTCTACATCAACAAAATCTTTATTTTTGGCATTCGCAACCAGGATTTTTAAACAATATTGGAATAATTCTCCAAACATGCAGTGCAATATTATACAGAAAAAAAACCTTGTATAAAAAAATTTAATGAAAACTACCATAGCAGTTACTAAATGGACAACCTAACAGTGAATAAGTCTAGACAAATATGTGCAAATGAAACAGCTGTCTATTGCATGAATAAAGTGATTTGTTCTAATAATTTCTGCACAGGACTGGAAGTCAGAGCTACAATAGACACAGCATTTCCCAAACTGTGTAAATAAATTAAATAATTTTTCCCCATTTACCCAGCAAAGCAAAGTGGCACTGATAAAATTGTTGACATGTGAGCAACTTTCCTGACATTCTTTTGAATGTTATTGCAATGAACAATTCAATATTTACTGGATTAAAGAAACAGTGAAGCAGCTTTATGTAATAAAACCCTTAAAATAAAATTACAGAGCCCAGTGCTTTGTAGATATTGCAATTAAAGCTCAGCGCAGTCTTGAGTCAAGTCCATGGCAAGAAGTTACAATGCAGTACCAAGCCCAGCACCCAGTACGAGAGGAAATATCCCAAGATGCTTTGTGTAATAGAAGAACAGGTTCTGAAGTGTGGCAGCAGGGCTATGATAGGGTTTTGAGGAGTGTGCTTGCATCCATTTCGGGAGTGGGTCTGCAGCTGTACATTAGGAGTTGATGTTTTCCTTCGATGAAGAAGTGGCTCATTGAGGAGCAGGAGGTGGGCACTGATCCAGAAGGGCACAGGAGACGAGGAGGCCATGAATCTGGTCAGAACCTGGAAATGCAAGTAGGGGTGAAAATAAGTGGAAATTAACAAATGTTCTATACACAGTTGCAGAAAAAATATTAAACCATCAAAAGTTACCACAAACAATGGTTATGCAATTAAATACTAACTCCTGTGTGTATCATGTGACTAAAACAGAAAACCTAGAATCCCTAAAAGCACTGTTTTTGTCGATTGTTGATTTTAGTTATTATCAAAAAAATCATGGAAAATGGATAGATATCAGCTTTGAAATAAAACTCTTATGAGCTATTTTTGTTATCATTATAATTGTCCAAACAAATGTCCCTTTAGTTGTACCAGGCATTAAAATGAACAAGAAATTGAAGGAAAATATAGGGTGGTCTAATTTTTTCCACAACTGAATATCGTATATTTACAGATACACAAAGGGTGACTGATAAGTTTATTGGCTTAGCTGGGAGATGAGTTCTACTGCTCTCATTACATTTATACACAGTTTAACATTGTGGATGATCATGCAAAGGTTTGAAATGAACAGCTTTTGTAGAGCTTCTGTTTCAGAATCGCCATTTGCCAAGAAAATTAACATCGTGCCCACTGACAGAAGCCATTACTAGATCAAGAAAGTACACAATGTGACACTGAAATAAAACTGGATATGTCACAGGGACACATCCATACATTTATTACGATGTACTCTGAATCATCACTATGTCTCTGTATAAAGGCCAACAGTGTCTATTTACTAAGAACATGACTCCAACTGTCTGCATGTTGAACTGGATCTGAATGGAACAATACAGACCATAAACGTATTAATCACACTCAATATTTCATACTACCTCTAATTTTGTCTATATGTGTTTTTAATTTCCTTTGTTACAGGGTTTTATCCACTGAAGTGTATTTTAACTGTTGTGAACTTATGTGATTTTCTAACTTGTCTATTTTAGTATGGTGCTTCTGTAACTTATGTAACCAGCTAAGTTAGTTGAGAACCGATTCTCATTTTTAATAACAACCTGCACATATAGAGATGTGCAACCTATCACTCTGACATCACACCTAACGTGGATTTACCAAAGTGCTGTATGAATATAGATCAGCGGTCTTCAACAGGGGGTCATGGAATGTTTGGTTAATTAGATAGTTTTTAATAGTTTTAAAAATATTTTCACAATTTTTTTTTCCCCCCACAGAATGTCTTTAAATACACATTAAAGCTGCTACGTCACCAATTTTTCATCAATCTGTAAAACCCAAGTCAGCCTAATTATGACGAATCCGTAAGTCTTTCTGCGATTACGCAACCCAAATCTCTTCTCTCACTGTGGACAGTTTTGAAGTTTACTCCACGTGTTTACAAACATGACCAGCAGAAATTTAGGCATTTCTGGACTTTTGTTGCGGCGTTGCATTGTGGGAAGTGTAGTTCCACACAAAGAACTCGCTTGCTTTCGCTTAGTTGATGTGTTTTGTTGCTGCTACAGCGGCTGTGTGGATCTACTTTACCCACAATGCAATGCTGCGACAAATTTCCAGAAATATCCAAGTACTGTCAGTCATGTTTATAAAGTTTGTTTATGATGGAGTAAACTTCAAAATTGTTCACCATGAGGGAAAAGATTACGTATTCACAGAAAGACGTACATATTTGTGATACTTAGGCTATGACTCAGGTTTTACAGATTTGACAAAAAATTGGTGACAAACGTCATATGCAGCTTTAACATGAATCCAATATTTTGTAGCAAATGGATAAGTAGAGGCAATAATGCACACATCAATTCATGAGCTCTTTAAAGCTCAGCAACTGTGAACTCAACATGTGACTAGACCTATATTGAATGAAGGTACATTTATACATTGAACTATGCCAAATTTATTATAAAACAAAATTCAATACAATATATATCACAGGGGGTCCCCGCTTTATCTCTCCATCAGTTTGGGGTCCTTGGCCTGAAAAACATTGAAGACCACTGACATAGATCATTCTAAATATTCCTAACAATAGTATTACTTACCTGCACATGCATGCATAATGTCCCAAATACCAGGAGTACTGTGGAATGAACAACATACACAAATACCCTGGGGTTAAAGAATCCTGGTGTAGGTTTGTCAAGCCCTTTGTTTGCACTTGTCTCCCAAAGTCCGAGTCGAAGACATAGTTCTGGGTTAGCTTGAAAATAGGCGTACACTGCTATGATGCCGAGGGTTGCCATAGGTAGAGCCAAAACAAAGTTTGGTATCTGTTTCAGCTCAAAGTAGCGGAGGAAGCCAACATCCCAGTATACGTCCTGGATGTGAGAATAAAGCAGGGGCAGGGGTCTCATGCACCAGAGCGGCGGTGGACCATTTTCATCGGGGACCCGGTAGCCCTTCCTTTCAGCCAGCGATAGGAGAGCGGGAGGGATACGCTCCAAGGAGACAGACGGTGTGCAAAACGTCCTATACCCGTAGTACTGGAAGGCAATGAAAGGAAGGGCGATGATTGCAGTGCCTAGGAGTGAGGTGAGCAACAAACGAATGACAACCCAAATATAGTGGAAGGCTTTACTGTGGCCTCTTGTTGTTGTGCGATATACACGAATCTGTGAAATGGCGTGCAATGATGGAAGATACAGTAGGAATCCTATATTAACAAGTCCATTGGATCGTGCTGCGGTGGCTATGCAGAGGGCCAAGCAGGCGCGCAGAGTGAATCCCTTCTCCAAAAGGTACAGGCCACCAAACGTGAGGGCGGCGAACAGGCTCTCTGAGTAGCCAGAAGTCATAAAAACATTGGCAGGTGTGATGCAGTAGAGCAAGCTGGAGAGCAGAGCCAGACGCCTGTCCTGCAGAACAGTTCTACTGAGAGCATGCAAAGCCACCACACTCAGTAAGAAGAGGGCACTGTTTCCCAGAGCGATGGTTACAAGCAGCCGGCCCCGCACCGTCAGCCAGCTGCTGAGGGGCCACAGGAGGGTCTCTGCCAGGCCGCGCAGGACGATAGGGAAGAGGGGGAAAAAAGCAAAGTTGTGCTCATATAGGTATCCTCTCTCAGCGATGAAGAGGAAATGTTCTGCGTCCCAGTTCGAGAGGCCTCCCAGCAGCCACTCCACCGCAGAGTCCAGGTACAGGGGCTCCTCTGTCCGAGGGGGCCTGAACGCATCAGCTTCATGGTCAGGGATGGCGGCATTAAAAACAGCCTGAGAAGAAATACATGACAACCGTGAACACATAAGATACTGGACTTTATATTATTATATCTGCCTGACAGCTTTAGCTACTTTTAGAGTGATTTTTTTGGGGGGGGTGAAAAATATATACAGTGCTCAGCATAAATGAGAACACCCCTTTGAAAAGTAAGATTTTAATCGATATCTAAATGAACATAAGCACAGTTTCAAAAAATTTGGACAAAACAGTTTTATAGATCATGTCCTTAACTGAGAACATGATATGTTGTATAGTGTCCCATAGAAAATGCTGATTCTCAAAGAAAACTAAAGGTTTTGGGACAAATCTGTTGGGGTGTACTCATTTATGCTGAGCACTGTATATCAGATTTTGTTGACGTTGATAAGTTTAGACAATTCATCGTCACTTAAGGATACTAAGTGTTCTTACACTGGTTGAGAAACAAACCCTCGACCACCCTCATGGATTAACTCAGTGTTTCTCAAACTGTGGGGCAGGTGTGAAGGCTTGCTGGGGGGAGGGTTATGGGATCACTCCAGGGAGTTGTTGTTTTTTTTTTTTTTTTTCTTCAGGTTAGAACATGTAGCAGGTGAAACTAATGTTTTAACGCTGGAGCACCCTGGACTAATTTTAGAGATGTACAACACACAAATCTACTGCCATGGTGATCTGTCACTAGAAAAGATAAAGAGTTTAGGTCTGGGGAATGGACAAGGATTGGACTGGAAAAGAAAAATGTGTTTGTGTTTTTGCAGTTTGTACAGTTTGCAGTTTGTTGTTCTGAGATATGCACTGTAAAAAAGGCTCATTGAACCACTGATATTGTTCAAATGTTCATCTTTGTAACCAAAATGTGTTTGTTGTTGTTCTAAAAAAAGTAACTTAATTGCCATAGTTGTCAAATAATTGTGTATTTCCTATTTTTACTGGGAAAAATATTGGTTCAGGGAGCAGTTTGGTTGAGTTTGTTTTGTATTGTTCCAGCAAAAATCTAAGTTATTTTTAATTTGCACAACAAATTATTTAAGGAAAAGCAAAAAGTATTGTTACAATATTGATGTTTCTTTCAGTAAAATTATAATAACATCACTGTTACAATGTTGTTGGGGTAGAGGGAGATTTGGAGATTTTTCATCTTCCACAGAAAAAGACTGAAAACCACTGGATTAAGTGGACTCTGCTCTGGCAAAAAGCTCATTAGAAAAATCTATGGTTTTCACAGGACAGCACCTCTGTAAATATATGATCTTAAAGAATATATACATAATGTATTTCGTTGTATTTATACACAATAGTATGTGAAGTTGAGTAGTGTATTCAACCTTAACACATAAGGCCAAACCCAAACATCCACCATCAACCAAAATAATCTACTGATATTAAATATTCAACACATTATACAATTCATTAAGTCATTAATCTTATCAATACATGTAAATAATCATTGCAAAATGTGGTTTGTCATATTTTCATGGCCATCAAATATGACCCAATTTGATGTCCAGAGGCTCCGTGGAGAACGTAGAAACAGCATCATCTTCTACAGCACTGATTCACCAGTAAAACCCACAGAGCTCGATCAGTGACAGTGGATGGACACACTTGTTTTTACGTTCAATCAGACATATCTTTACTGAAAAAGCCACTTTTTCTTCAGTTTTCTCTGTTTCTAATAATATAACCCTCAACTTTAATCTGAACTTTTAGGAACATCTACATGATCAGTAATATAGGGGGAAAAAACTGATTTTCACTGAAAAGAGCAACATAAAAAAGAAAATACAACAATAAGTGGTGATAACCACTTAAGAATGGCTAAATAGAGGAAAAATTAATTTGGAACCTGTCATAAAAGTAGAACTGAGTCTTTATGGGTTAAACATCTTTAAAAGTAAAATGCAGCAGTAATATTAAATTAAAACACTGGCAGGGATTGTTTTACAGCATACAGCTCATTAATCTGGTGGTACATAGTTTACGCATGCAGGACTTGTGTTTGTATTCGGACTATTTCCACAGTGCTTATTCAGGAATGTGTAGAGTTGTTCCACCACTGGAGATTTGTTGTATGAGTAACAAATCAACCAGGCGTAACCTTAATTTGTGTGTCCCCTTCTTCCCACTGAGTCCCCTGAGGAGCCCGCATTAGCTACCGCACAGAAACACATTATTGCCAAGGTGACTCAAACATCTGGGAATATGAAGGCACAACTTCAGCAAGGGTAACGAGCCCAATGTCGGAGTCACAACCGGGTATCTCACCTGCAGAAACAGCGAAAGGCCCCTCGTAACTGCGGCAAACTCCAGGACGGCTCTGACATCCATGGCTATTGATTCGATGGACGAAATGTGGAAAAGCCGGTTGTAACAGGCCCGATCATTCCGTCTGCCACCAGACAGTAAATACTGCGCTCGTCACGTTTTCTACTAAACATAGCTATCTGAGGTTTATCCGGCGAATTAAGGACTCAGCGGTATTCACGCCGACGAGGTTTTGTCGAGAAGAGGTGAAGCTAAGGGTTAACATTAACGCCAATGGTTAAATGAGCGTTTGTTTTCCAGCAGGTGTGATCTTTGTGTCTCGTATCTTCATCCTGCTGCAGGGAGCTGGCTCCTTTGAATGGCACTTTCACTTCCGGTATGACCACAGACCATTTCAAAATAAAAGTTCCGTCATGCGCATTAGAAAATCTATTACATTATTATTATTATTATTATTATTATTATTATTATGAGCGAGGACCCACTTTACTGTACATTTATCATTATTGTAATTATTATTATTATTCATCCAGACACTTTTTTCGCCGTGCATCGCCTCCTAGGGCCTTGGACATAAACACACACACACACACACACACACACACACACACACACACACACACACACACACAAAAAGGGGGGGACGTGCGGTCTGCTCTGGAGGCACGGATTTAGTACCTGGGTACAAAAAATGTTTTAAGTAATTAGTGAAAAACACGACGAATCTGTCCATCCGAAATGAATGGGCTATTTTCAAGTGGCTATCCGGTTGATCCCAAAATTATACTATCAATACAAACAACGTCCGCTTGGCCCAAAGATTATATAGCTCACACGTCATAATATCTCGTACGGTTTTCGCACACAAATGCAAAATCACTCGCAAAAATCCCATTGACTTCAAATGGGAACAACAAAGTTGACTTTTTTCCTTTAGTCAAGGCGGTGTCAAAAACTTATTTACATCAGCTGTTACCAGCGACAAGCTGTCCAGCAGACATTCAAAGTGAATGGTTCTGTTTACACTGGTATGGGATTCGGTGATTCACATTGGACATAGACACACACATACAGCACACAGAGCCCATCGTCCTTCAGGGCAGACGTCAGTGCTCCAAAGAACACACGTCGCAATCACAAACTCCAATGGGAACAACAAAAAAAGTTGACTTTTCCTGACCACTTTAATCAAGTCATATAGTCAAAATCTTGTATACATCAGCTGGTACCATGGCGACGAGCTGCCCAGCAGCAGGCCTTTGTCCTCTCTGCAGGAATGTTTTTTGTATGAGGATAGGATTTACATTTTTTTTTAAAGATTAATTTCATTGTTCCTTTGTAAGCCCGGAGCCCCTCACAATTTCTGAATGTGGAAGTTGTCTAGTTAGTATTATTTTTCTGCACACACTGATTTTAAAGTGAAAACATGAAAATACACGATTAGACCTAACACTTCCTGTCATATCTCATGTATTTGCTCGCGTGGAATTTTCATACACATAAAATACATAATTTACACCATTCTGGGGCTGTAAGGAACCGGTTAATCGATGTGGAATGTTTTATGAGTTGTATTTACTCTGTACTTACATTGTGTTGTGTTGTATAACACTTCAGCTGTCGAGTATAACGCCTTTCTTTTCTCCAGCAGGTGGAGCTCGACACCATCTAATGGAAGGTGTTGGAAGCTTTTCTCATATGCAATCTATGATCTCATGCAGGGGACTGCATTTCATTTCAAAGAATTAAAAACTATAAAACACAAGATTTGTGCCTATAGTCACCTCATCCTGTAAAACGTTGTACTGGCATAAACCAAGGTTAGTATTTAATAAGCACACTGAGGTGACTTTACATTTACAGTACCAAGATTGAACAAATTGTCACACCATTCTGTCACCCATTCAACTTCTTAATAAAAGTTCATTTGCTTTTGAAGCTATTTTATAATTAAAAGATCATCTTGCAAAATAGTGATTTTTACAGAAGAACAAAACCATCAAACAGCTTACGAAGATTTAATGTACATTTATTCTTACCACGTGGAACATATAGTATAAAGATTTCATACTGAATAAATGATATTCATTGAGCCAAAAAAGGGAAAGGGAGGAATTTACATGTTGTCTTAGCTACATTGTCTGAAATACAAATATGCAGAATCCATGATTGGAGAAAAATTGTCAAATGTGTACTTCATCTAGTTTATTTTTGTTGTACCAGGAGATAACAGGTTTGAGCCGTGTCTGCCATACTACGGAGCTGTGGTGAGACCAGAGGAGTGGGTCTAATCAGTGGGGACTGGAGGTAACGGATCAAACTCATGTCAGCATCCATCCCTCACCAATAACAAGTGTGAGAATAGTGACACAGACAGAGACAGACACAAAGGAAGTGTAATGTACAACATTATATATACACCACAGCAAAGCTGTATTTGAAGTTGAAAACCAGTCCTAAGAGGTGATTTCTTTTCATAAGGGTATTCATACAATCAAGGGATAAGAGGAGGTAAGGGTGTTGTAGGTTCTTGATACTTTGGGGAAGAAAGCCATTTTCTGTTTAACACCAAACTAAAATGACCTCAAAACTCTAGAAGAGCTGCATCATCAGCTTCTGTGTGAAACGTGTTACAGAATGCTTACACTCAAGAGCAGTACGGTACAGAAAATGTCCTACAATCTACTGCACACTGCACAGGCCTCCCCGGTGAAGATGTCTATTGACAGCATTTATGTCAACTGTCGGGCTGACTGGTGAGAATCCAACTACAGCAACTATAACCAGTAGGCCACTTGTCAGTCTGCTTCACCTCTGAACATCAACCAGTTACAGACTCATTGTACCCTTGAGGGGAGAGCTAGGGCACACTGTGTCTCCCAAACTCACTGTAAACGAGACAGCAACTTTGGTTACAGTTTTTGTTTTTCAGCTATTTATTTATTTATTCATTTATTTATCTGTATTAAAAAGTACTTTTCCCCCAAGTGCAGAATAGTCTCCCCACTATAGTGCTCTGCATCCAGTTGGCATTCATGTTGCAAGTAGTGTCACTTCTTGGGCATTTCTCTGGGTTGTAATCCACCACAGCTCTGCGATTACCCTCCTCAAGCAAGGGCAGCCTGGGGAGGGCTCAGAGTATGGAATCTGAAGGGTTTTCATAAATTAAAAGACAGTTGCTTTCCTTGCCCTGTTACACACTCAAGCCAGGTTACCAGGGAAGAGAGGATGGGGATAGACCCCCCAAAAAGTGGAGCCACGGCTCCCTACAGCTGTCATGACTGGCCGATTAAAAAGAGTACATCACAGATAACATGAGAAACCAGCGAGTTCATTAGAGGGGACACTGAAAGGTCAAGGAGTCGGGACTCATGTAGTGTGAACTCTGAGTGGTTCTCCTCCACCTTGGCTAAGGCGTGCAGAGCCCGGGCAGCTCGCCGCATCATGTCCGGGCTTGTGGGCTCGAAGTGCATCCCCTGTAGGTGTAGTAGAGAGCTCTGGCTCTGCTGAAGCTGTGTGGCTGCCAGACTATCCTCCAGGAAGCCCAGCAAGTTGCCCACACTGCCCTTCTGAACAGCAATTGCTCGTGCTGCTAGAGTATCACCCTGGGCCAAGTTTGCCAATAAGACCACCGCCATCTCCCTGCAGACTGCTACTTTCCGATCTCCAATTAGCCGCACCAGGTTCCCATATAGCTTTTCCAGTCGACTAAATGGTGGAGTGGCCAAGATGAGGTCCACGTTGTTGTCTTGGATGCTGAGTTTGCTTAGCGTCTCCAGGACCAGTCTCTGAGGTGACAATGCGCTGTGGTGGCCCATTGTGGGGAATGGGTCCTGAGCCTCCGCTGAGGGGCAGACAGCCCAGTGGAGAAGACCATCCAAGATAGGCAAACAGATGCTCTCTGGGTAGATGGACAGGTCCAGTTGGCCTGAGATGTTCGCAAGAGTGACCAGTGTGTTCTCCCTTAGAAGCTCCAAGCA
The DNA here is from genome assembly GCA_029814645.1 of Fowleria isostigma. Classification (NCBI taxonomy): domain Eukaryota; kingdom Metazoa; phylum Chordata; class Actinopteri; order Kurtiformes; family Apogonidae; genus Fowleria; species Fowleria isostigma. The sequence continues at coordinate 14,516,148 of JAPTGZ010000009.1, forward strand.
GTCCCACCACCATTCATCCCTTTGGCCCATTCCCTCGTCTGAATCCTCATCTTTTTCATAGGTGAGTGGTGCCTGTTTGCGCTCAGGGTGCCTGTGATGGAGCAGGATCAGGCGTCCCAGTAGCAGTAATAGCCCTGGATGTTTGGACATCTCATGGTCATTGCCTGGAACAAAGGAAAGGCTGCGGACAATATTGGAGATACAAATGCAGCGCCGGGCCAGTGAATCCTGCCAATTTGCAAGTGCTATGAGCGGCCCTTCATCTTTACTATGAGGCTCATCCTCCAGGATGGTACCACTTTGCTGTGCCCGATGGGGCAACCCACTACCCAAGAAAGGATTGGGCCTGTTATTCTCCTGGTGACCTCTAGTGAGTTTTTCAACTAACTTGGCCACAGCATCGGTTTTCTTCTCCTCCTCTGTATTTAGTGGGCTGTTGGTCTTCTCTGAACCAGTCTCTTTCTCTAGTTGTTTTGGCCTCTCTTCTTCATCCGGATGCCTTGTCTTTTCTTCTGTTGGCAGATAGTTTTCTCTTATCTCCTCTTCCGGGAGTCGTCTCCTCAGCAAAACTGGGGGCACAGGTATTCTTTCTCGTGGTTCCAAGAAGTCTTTTCGTGGCTCAAAGTGGGTCTGGATGTGCTCTGTTGAGTCTCCACCTCCAGCACTCCAATGAAGTAACCCACTGTCAAACTCTTGCAATTTGCCATGATTATTAGATTGCCCAGCTACAAATGGGTCTTTCTTTCGTACCACCTTTAGGGGAAACTTGTCAAATTTGCTGGCCTGTTTGGGTCTCTCACCAGCAGGTAAAGATTGGGGTAAGCTCGTCTGTTCAGAGGAAGAACCTTTGATCTTCCTGTCCTCATCTTCTACTTTCTCCTCTCGAGAGTCGGAGCATTGCTCTTGGTCTTTCTCCTCTTTTACATGATCTGGACCCTCCATTTCCTCTTCTTCTTCATCCTCCTCATCTTCCTCTTGTTCCATGCCCTCAGCCTGTAGTTCCTCTTCTTCTGTGTTGTCCAAGTCTCCTTTCAAGGCATCAGGATCAAGTAGTGTCCTCTGGCCAGGGTCTCCCACTTCATACTCCCGAAGAATGCCAAAGATTTCAATGAGGCAGCGTCTGAAATACTCAACCACCAGCTCTAGTAGACCAGGTAACTGAGGAAACACAAATACAAAAAAACATTACTACACACAATCACTGTGTAGAGCAGACGTCAGGAGAAAAACAACAAAACATTGGTTCAGTGTGTTTTTCCAGTTAGCCCCACTGATTTAGAATACCTTGCCATCAGAAATTAAAAAAAATTAATGTTTTAAAGCTCTCAAAATCAGTGAAAAACTATGTCTTAAATAAAGTTAAGACTGTGAACAATGAAATACCTCAAGGTATTCCTGTTCTTAATTTTCAAATGCCCATTGTTCAGTTTTTTTGACTAGTTGGTTGCCTAGATTTGTTTTAGTGTTTTTTTGTTTTTTACGTATTAGATAGATTTTGCCTAATCTTAAAAGCCTGATCAGGACATGGTCTGCAAATTAGCTATGCTACAAATACTATACATGTTGCATTTATTTAGGTTTATTACAAAATTATGTTAATTTCTCCACTGTGATCGGTCAAGGACACCATTCTATTTTCTGTTCTTTCTGTATCAAGGCTTATTGAATAAATTCTGTGCATTCTACCTTATGTAACAATGAAACAACAAATAAAAATAAAATGATAAACAATCGCCAAGACATAAAGTTTAGTCTTACCGTGTTGAGGTCAAAAGTGGTAATACTGCCGTCGTCATACAGGAGAATGTTGATGGTGTCTAAGGCCCATGTACTCTCAGCTAGTAGACCAGATTTTAATGACATCATAACTCTCCAGGCCTCTGGGGTTCCTAGAAGTTGCAAGACACAAAAACACTTTTTAACAATAGCAAGCCAAAAGTTAATTATTAATCTATCCAAACTGTTCTCACAAAGATGTTCAATTACAAATCCTTTTTCAAATGTCTAGCTTATGGTCATACCGATGTCTTTCATGGTGAGTCTCCGCCGTGGTTTCAGGACAGGATGGGTAGCTTCTATAGAGCCTGGGGGAAAAGGCATGTCTCTCCGTATTAAAGGCGACTGCACTGGAGGGGGCACTATGTGAGACGCAGGCACAGGAGGTCCAGCTTTCTGCATCTTCATTACTCCATGCATATAGGGAGATTTACTTGGTGATGTCCTGCTCTCCAAGGGGCGGGGCATGGAGGCTGGGCTAGACACCTGTGGAATGTGGTTCTGCACTCCCTGAGGGGGCTGGTAGTTGGACTGTACGGAACGAGGCATAGGCTGGCCAGGCCCTCCTGGACCGTAGGGAGGCTGTCGTGGACCCATCTGTCCTCCCCACTGGCCGTCATGATTCATGCGCTGTTCTGATGACATCATCTCCTCTGACCGGTTCATCCCAGGGTAAGTGTGACCCTGCGGTGGACCCCCAGGACCACCCTGCCGGCCGGGGTAGTTCTGATAGTTCATGTCTCGCGGTCCCTGCCACATGCCTCCTTGAGGACCCTCAGGGCCTGACTGCATCATCTGAGGGGGCATATTGGGCTGAGCATTTGGCCCTGTTGCTCCCTGCATACGTTCACGACCAAAGGGAAAGGGAAACTGATTGCCTGGACCAGGTGGACGGCGATCAGAGCCAGGGAAAGGCCCACTGCCACCGTACTGATTGTACGACTCCTGCTGTCCTGAAGAGGGTGCAGAGGAGCCTCCTTGCTGTTGCTGCTGTTGCTGTGGTGGCTGTTGTCCACCGGGGAAGGGCGTATTGTACTCTGCTTCGTGACGCTTTGCTGGAGGGTAACCGCCTTCCACAGGACGCTTGTAACTCTACAAATATATAAAAAGAAATAATTTAACATTTCACAAAAAAATGACAAAAATTTGTAACATTTTTTATCTAAAACAAGATATCTGTAAATCAAAGCAAAATAAAAACTGACAGTAAAAAAACTGATATAGCCAGATTCCACTTTATTTAGAATAAAGACTGCTTAATGCAGATGAATTTACCTGTTGTTGTTGTGGATACATTCCTGGCTGCTGATTTGGGTAAGAGCCAGTAGGGGGCGTTCCCTGTCCAGGATACTGATTACCATAGGAATCATGCCTGCAAACATCATGCCTCATCAGTTTGACCACTTAAGTATTATGAATGTCTCACTCACTCATTTAAATCACAAATAATTGTTACACATATTCAGACACACAATCAGCACTGTGGCTTAGTGTAAAGAATTCACAACATTATGCTTAACTCATTAACAGCTATGTAATAATTAATTAAGTAATCATGAGATTTCTATGCAAACTTCACCACATCCACAGTAACAGTTTTCAACTACTGGTGTGAAGCTGTGAATATAGAATGAACTTGAAATAATTACCTGAAATACAAGAACAACAAAACCATTCCGTATGTGACCACATAACTGATCCACACTGATCCATCAATATCAGAGTGACAAATGAATTAAGTGCAGTTGTGTATTCACCTCTTCATTCAAGCATTACAATTCTAAGGATTTATAGGATCAGCTATTTTAAATAAATGTTCCTATTTTAGAAAAGAATCCTCAAGACTAGGATTCACAATAGCAAAACACTGTTCTTTAACAGATGTCAGTTTCCAGTGACAGTAGATTAAACCTCAGGAACCTTGCTAAGTGAACTGACCGTGGCTGCTGTGGTGGGAAGCGATTTGGCGAATACATCCCCGTGTCGGCATTGGCAGGCATCATAGGGTTTGGCTGAGGAGCACTGGATCCCATGTTGCCCTCTGGGCCCATTCCTTGCTCCGATCTGGAACATCAGGAAAAAACAGATATATTGTCATTTGTTACAAACATAAAAATTAAATTTATCCTAGGGACACAAACAACAAGTTTACAACTTCCATAGGAATACTAGAGTGGGTGAGAGGTTTTTTTGGTGTAGTAAACATCTGGTGTATGAACCCTATCCTATAATTAAAATACACAAAACAACTCAAAGATATTACTTAAACAAAATATGTACCAGTTCAACTATATTTAGCTTTTGAAAACTGCCATGTATTTGATTTCATCCCAAAACCTTGACATTACTTATTAAAATATTCAGTAGATGTACATAAGCAGTACTGCTTGTATTAGGAGTTGAATCAATTTATGAAGTGTTTTATGTAGAAACAAGGGTTTGCACCATTAAGTTGCTAGTCTGGATGCATTTAATATTTGTAGCAGTATTAAATGACTTTAGAAATCCCTGTCTTACCTCCTGTCATAGCCTGGTCCATAAGGATACTGTTGTCTGGGCCCCATTGGCATCGAGCCCATGGCCCCTGGCGGTCCTCTGTTGAATGGAGGCTGCTGCTGTTGCTGTGGTTGTTGTTGTGGTTGCTGCTGCTGCTGGTCACCAACTCCACTGTTTGGGCCTTGATTAGCTGGTAGAAACTGCTCTCCAACTAAAAATGCATGCAGAATCAACCTCATAAGCGATCATATGAATACATGGCGGCTCAAATTGCCATTTAATGGTAATAGAAAGAGGAAAAAATAAGGGATTCAGCTCCTGTTCACCTTTGCGCATGTTACTGAAGGGGTCCTTGTTGGGTTCATAACTTCCCATGCGCCCTTGCATGTCTGGGGTGTTCATGCCAGGCTGATAGGTAGAGTTGGGGGTCATGTTCCTTCGAGGGAAAGCAGGGTCATTACCTTCAGAAAATGGGTCTTGCAAGTTAACACTGCTCCTAGAACAGAAGCGAAGGCAAGGGGGAGGGGGGTGGAAATTAAGAGACAAGAAGGAGAGGTGGCAGAAGAATAGGCAAAAAGAAATTAGTTTCTGTTATATTTTTTTCCAAACTAAATCAAATGGTGACTGACTACTGGTCAAGCCTCCATAGATGATACTCACCTGGACCCAGGAGGCATAGGGGGGATCTGTGAGTGAGGAGTGGAGGCAGGGGTGGGAGGTTTGAGGTCTCCCCCCTCAGCCATTGAGCTGCTGGTGGACTGGGGTGTCTGAGGACCCTGCAGAGACCCTGACCCCGCTGTGGAGCAAAGGGACGCTTCAGTGAAATAAAGAGAAGAGCAGATACATATGGTACATGAGTTTAATGACAATCAAGGCAAACAAGAAATAGTTATGCATTTTCTGTTGTGTATGAATTAGAGCAGAATATTGGGGGACTAACCTGGAGAGGGTGGCTGGACTTTAGCAGCTTGATTCTTTTTGTTGTCTGTAAAAATCTCAGGAGGGGGGTCCTCACCACGCTCAATTTTGCACTCAAAGGCATAAAGACACTGGATGTACTGTTTCTTCAAAGAACTGGCAGCACTGCTGGATGTGCCCACATTCAGGGAAGTAGCTAGATCACGCCATTTCTTATTCTTATTGACCTGAAGACAGAGTTTATGTACATTTCAAGAAACAAATTTCACATGAAATTCAACAGAAGGCTATACTGAACGCAGTGTTTACCTGTGTCATGCCTCCAATCTCCTTGACTGACATATACAGCCGAAAGAGGTCAAGTGGTTTGCGTCCTACAGCTGGGAGGTTGGTCATGCCCATGGCTTTCTCTTCAATGAAGGCCAAATAACGGTCCACCCACATCTTCCTGTCTGGCTCTGGTCCTAACTCATACAGCCGTGTTATCTTTTCACTGGTTGTAGTTGATGAATTTGACTTCTGTTTCATACAAGAGAAATGAGGAACAAACTTTAAATAAACATACTGGACATTGTGTCATTAAATGAGGACATAGACGATTAAAATGAACATAATACAACATAACAGACAGCTTACCTTGGATTTGGGCTCTGGTTTTGGTGTTCCAGCCCCATCCACTTTGTTGTTCATTTTATTGTTCATCTCTGGACTTGGGGCCATACCTAGTAATAGTAGTACAAAGAGAATAAGAATTGAAACAAATGTTTCACATTAAAAAGAGGCATTGCACCCATGTATGTGCACTTACCACTTGAATTATTAGCCATGTTTGGCCCCATGGGATAAGGGGATCCACCTTGAGTGTTCATCATTCCAGGCATGTTGTTCATGGGAGGACCATAGGGCGGACCGGAGCCCATCATGCCTGGAGACATGTTGGGATAACCCGGCATCCTGGATGGAGAATTGGACATAATAAGAATCTAGTGTACACATTAGTCACAAAGTACTGTGCAGCTCTCTAGTTTAATGTGAGACACCTAATTTATTAAAAGATGAATCCCACATCAACGAACCTGTTGTGCATGGAGTTGGATGCGGGGTGCTGCATGACTGCAGGGTCCTGGGGCTTCCTGTTCATGCCTGGAGGAGGACACATCCCTGAGCCTACCTGAGGTGGCATGTTTCCCATGTTTGGAGGCATGTTGGGGCCCATGTTTGGACCCATATTGGGGCCATATGAGCGTGCCCCCATTTGATTTGGAGGCATCCTTCCAGGAGGCATGCCAGCATATGGTGGCCCCCCACCTTGTCCTGCCATGGGGTTCATTGGGCCCATACCTGGTCCAGGATAATTAGCATTGGGCATATTGCCATATCCAGGTTGTCGTGGATAACCTTAAAATGACAAAGGTATATTTAAGTTAAACAGATCACTAACTATAAGCTGGTTTGTAGGAGAGGAAAAAAAAATCACTATAACACTAAAAATGTTATTTGTATTAAATGTAACTGTTAAGTTGTTGATTGTAATCTTTTATTATAAAACTATGTGAGGCAGACTTTCCCCCCAGTGTGCTAGCAGTGAAAGCTATGCACCCTGAGCAACAAGCCTTCGTCACAGTCTCAGCTCTACTGACAGGAGGCTCTGCTACGTCAGCTGACTCTCTGCTACACAGCTATAAATAGCCGCAACAGAGTCAGAGGGAGGGACCAGCGATAGCATGGTATTCCTATGAGGCGAGGAGATATATTCCATAAGTTTGTCTAAAGGAAAATAATTGTGAACTGGGAAAACTAAATAAAGTATCCACCATAGAATGAACAAAAAAACTTAAGATCATGAACATTTGCCTTTATTCCCCTGTACTTCAGTCTATTCACATCAGTACAACTTCATGTTAAACTGGGCCAATGTAAAAATACACACCTTGGGGGCCATACTGTCCTCCCTGTTGTCCGTAGCCCATTGAATTGTTTTGCTGATATGGACCCATACCAGGATGCATCTGACCTCCTGAGGACTGGCGTGGCGACAGTGCAGAAGCAGACTGAGGGGAGCCATAGGGGGGCATCTGAGGGTTTCTCTGCATAAAACCTAATACAGGACCCAAGAGACAGTGATGAGACTCGGATACAACAAACACTCTGAATGTGAAAACATAACAATTGGACTGCAGTGTACCTCTGTCCTGGGCCATGGGAGATGGGCTCATTCCAGGGTGTAAGCTCCCATCTGACTGTACACTTGATGGTCTAGGAGGCATCTGGGTACCTGAACAAAAGAATTCAAGGTATATTAGTGTGAGGTAATAAAAGCAAAAGTACTAGTACCATAATACAGTAAAAAGAAAAAAAATAAATAAAGGCACATAAGAGTTCTTTTCAAAGGTGGGTGCCTTAAATTCTCAAGCAGAGTTTCTTGCCTCACAGAAAATGGTTTAAATAGAATTAAATTGACAATGTAGAAACCAACAGAGTATTGACCCCTCTTTTTAGACACACAAAGTAGACACTGCGGTTAATCATAAAATCTAGAATATTTTGAGTGGATGAACTCTAGTTCACTGGAAAGTAAAAATTATTATTTACAACAAACTCTTAAACTAAAAAATGTGGTCATTTAATAAAACTGGACAGCAAAGAATGGGCAAAAAAAACCCATCACATCCTATTTAAATACACCTTTAGATAAAAAAAACTTTTCTTGACAATTTCAGAAATTAATTTACACTTACAGGAAAATTAACACAGATATATTGTGATGCTTGGTATTTGATTAGACTTTTGTACAAATATGTTGCATTATATAGGCAGGTAAACAGGCTGTGTGTCTGGGAAACATCTTTTATGCGACTGTACAGCTGTGGTAAAGAGTGGAGTAGCGATAAAAGCCAAATATTAAAGCAGGGTTAAACAATGGAATACTGAGTATAGACTACTGTCCATGTGCTTTCTGATCAAATTATTCTTTAGAAATAGAAATAAATAAATTCAAGTGGGAATTCAGTATTTTTCTTTGAACTGCAAAAGAAAAGCAAATGATGTTGACGGAAAGCAGAAGACATAATCTGGCACTCATCAATCAATAAAATAAAAGTCTACATGAATCCATCAATATCACAGTCTGTTAATGTCATATGTTTTAATTTAGCGTGCGAGTGACTGCCCCACCTGGCATGTTGGCAGGGGACAGCGGCCCTGTGCGAGGTGTGCTAGCACTAGCAGGGGAACCAGCTGGGGATGGTGAAGGCCCTCGAATACCCGGCAGATGGGGTGAGGTGTGAGGGGAGAAGGGAGACTGTGCTGGGTTGCTCTGCTCTCCCTGGCTGCTTGACACACCCGACGTGCTCACACCAGGACTGAGGGCACCCTCTGTACCTGTAGGCAGGTCATCAATAGACCCTGACAGGTCCTGAAAATACAGTCAACGGAGAGGTTACAAGAAAAGAAATAACAGGGAAAGAAATTCGGAAAAGATGTAGCAGATGAGTACTTAGGTTGTCTGTTGTGGCTTTTGACACCTTCTGTGTACTTTTGTTTTACTTTTACACTACTAATCACTACCTACTATAGAGCTGTTATCGTTTATATAGAAACTGTAGTGTTTCTAAGTTGCAGTTCCTTCTGTTGTTTGGATGAAAGTGGCACACATACATCTACACACAAACACACGAAGACCCAGAGGCCTTATCTTTTTCAAAGAAAAATGAATTGCACATTAATGCTGGGGTTGTCATGGTTACCAAGGTTTGTAGGACGCAAGCTGAGTCAGCGTTTAGAAGCAGCCTTGCAATGTGATTTCAACACACAATCTGCCTTGTATTCATCTCTATTACTACATTTAAATGGCATCTTTTCAACAAGCCCTAGCCTTCATGCTGTCGAACAACTACAAATGTGCAGCAGCAAGTTATGTCCTTATTTATAAATAGACTGAAATCACAACAGCCAATATAGAAGCAAGCAGACAAATTAAATCATTTAATTATAAGTAGTATTAAGGCATTTCCACATATGAATCTTAAATCACAAAGGTAAGTACTACATCTATAATTTAATAATAAAAAACAGTACTGAGCAGTGCAATGCGAGTTAAATGCAGACTTATGTGTAAAAGGCTATTGCCGTTTCAGGAATAATATGACAAGGGTAACTTACTGGAAGGCTTGAGGGGCGGCCTTGACTGTCATCTGTGCCAGATTTAGGCTGAGTGGATGGAGGGACATTGGACTGAAATGAGTCCTGGGATACTTCCTAAAAAACAATAGAAGATTATAATAATTAAGTGCAGTGCCAGCAAAACTGGAAACATCACATAGAAAAAGATTATTAAGTATGATTAAAAAAACAATCCTGAACTAAGGGCAGCACCTGCTGTTGTGGAGGAGGAAAGCGCTGATAAGGTGACTGTTGTGCTTGCTGTTGCTGCTGTGGGTTCTGGGGGTATGCTGCAGGCTGGCCCTGTGGGTGTTGGCTGTGTCCCGGTGGCTGCTGTGGAGGCTGAGACTGTGTCTGTTGCGAGGAGGGGGGCTGAGGCCCCTGTGAGGATCCAGGGTAGTTGGACTGGCCTTGTGATCCAGGGGGAGCCTGGGAACTTGGCGGCTGCTGGGTTTGACCAGGAGGACCCTGCTGCTGGGCGTAAGGAGACTGGCCAGACTGTGGGGCTGAGGCTTGGGAATAAGGTGGCTGAGACTGTGATGGCCCCTGGGGTGGGCCTGGCAGTGGCCCCTGTGACTGTGGGGGCATGTGGGACTGCTGATAGGGTGGTCCTCCTTGTGTGTGAGGGCCAGACGTTGGTGGAGGGTGTGGCTGCCCTGGGTAAGTTGCCTGGCCACCTGGTTGTCCTGGTGGGGGCTGGGAGTAGGGGGTTTGTTGCTGGCTCGGGTGAGGACCCTGACCGGGCTGGCCGTAATAAGGTGCCTGGCCCTGAGAGCCATAGCCTCCTGGTCCCTGCTGCCCATAGGATCCCATCTAAACCAGAGCATAGAAATAAATCAGACTTTAACACACCACTGAACAAAACACTTAGAGCAAAAGGAGACAAAGCACAATGTTTTCCCATTGAATTAATCTGCGTATAATACCTGGGAACCGTACGGCATGCCTCCCATGCTTCCAGGAGTACGTCCCATTGGGTATCGTTGGGGGCCTGGGGGGCCATATCCCTGGCTGGGGTAACCGGGCCCTTGCTGTGGGCCCGTAGGAGGCCCTTGCTGTGATTGCTGACCATATGGACTGCCCGCTCCGTATGGTTGACCTCTCATCTTTGCCATTGGGTCCATAGGACCAGGTGGCTGGACACAAGAAGAAGACATAAAATATATTAAATCCCCCAAGCATAAATGTACTAACACATAGTGGTACTAAGTGTTACAGCATTTCTCATCATCTATCTAATACCTGGCTGCAGTGTTCAACTTTCACTTAGGTACAAGGGTGAAATAACTGTTGGTGAATGAAGAAATTTCCCACGGTCATTACCCTGATTTTTTTCACCTCACTTTGCCATAGTTTCGGAAGTCAACAGAGCTATATATATCTACTTTCGAATGGAGGGCAGTCTGCCCAATCTTAAACATATCCCAGCTGTGCTCCTGTTTTGAGTCTGGTCCAAGTAGCTTTTTTTCCCCCAGAGAAGGCTGTTTGGCTCTGGATGAATGACACCAGAAATGAAGGAAGTACTTTCACAACAGCCAGAGAGAGTGAAAAAGTACAAGATCATTCCTCTATAATCCAGTCACTTAGGAGCGTATATCTATTCTTCAAGTACCTTGTTCTTCAGCCAACTTCTTCACCGTGCTAGTGAATTAAATTTAGATCCAACTCATTTCCTGGTGTCAAAATTGTCTAACACTCACATTTAAATAATTTCATAAGCAAAAAGAAAAACACACACTGGAAAACTCCAATGATCACCTTTATAATACTAGAGAATTCCCTGATGGGTACTTGACTTAGAAGCGCCTTCTCAGCTTAACAACAGCCCCTCTACAAAGAGTATGCAAAATGCCTTACGTGACATTTTGCAGATCCAAGATAATGAAGTGAAATAAATAAGTGCAGCACATGGCTAATCTGCATAAGACAGAGAGGAAACTCCCTTGGCAGTGAGAGATGGTGGACTGCCTTCTGATTGGTTTGGGGGGAGGATTGGGGGGAATTCTTTGCAGTCACACAGTCAAACTTGTGTGGCATGCCAGACACAGCAGCAACACATACACACATCCGCACAGGCAGGGCACCAGTTTGCCTTTTGCGACTGCACTACGTGTTACAATATGGAAAACAAAGATGATTACTGGCCTTTAATTTGTTTATCCATGTGCCATCTGGGATAACACATAATGTGGCACGTAAATTGGTCCCAAGAAAACTAATAAGATGACACACAGTGTAATAGAGTACAATATAGTAAACAGTTAATTACTATGGTTATACCCTTATGCATTTTAGTTGGATTACAGACAATAAATAAGGCTGTAAGCAGCGTTTACAATGCAGATTGCACATGTCTTGGGAGTGCATTTACATCAATCAAGATATAAGTCAGACTGTGATAACATTAAATTATGCACATGGAGCCCACAGTTTATTTTTCTAATAAAGGGAGATATTGATAATGACTAGCATACAGATGCACTATACATCTTCCACGTCAACTGATGCTCTATCACATTTCTGAATGGAAGGGGAAAGGCAGATGATAGAAAAGGCTCGTATGTGTGGTGACCCTGTGATGAGTTAATGCGGTGTGCAACTGTTGTGTTATCAGCAACTGTTGCCTTGCATCACATGTAATTATAAATGGCCATGAGCAGCGGATGAGGAGCCAATCAGATTTCAGCTAGCATGTCAACCCAAGACCAACTATCTCCTGGCTTTGACAGCAGGATTTTACCTCCACAATTCAAATCCCAGTGCAAACTGCAATCTGCAGGCTGCAGTCACTCACTCCTATGGCCGAGCCGACTGTTTACAAGCAGCAGGCACCGCGACCAAAGCAGCTTTAAAGCGCGGTGATACACTTTTAGCAATACAAGACTAAAATGTTGTTAATTACATACTTTAAATGATATTTAAGCAATTTAACTTAGACATACACAAACCACTTAATTAAGCGTGAGAATCTGATTCGCCATGCAACACATTCCTTCCGTCATAGCCACCAAATTACAGCTTCCCGGAGCAGAAAATGATACGAATGTAAATGTAAACGATAAAGATCCGAGGATTATGTGTACGAACATGTCGTACTTTATGTATTCTCACACTGTGGCTTCATATATAACAGAAAACACTAGTTATTCTACGTGTTAGGAAACCCAACCGGAGAAAACCCGAGCCGTGGCTGTTCGCAGTGCATTTTCGCCCCTTTTCAAAGTCGGGCCTTGTCGGCTCCCTGAAGGTCCTTACATCGTTACAACAACTTATACCTTCGTCAAGCGACGCTACTGTGTAACTAAATACCCTCTTAAATACGCTGAAAGAACAATGATTTAATGGTTTGTTATAAAGGAAAAAAACACACACGAGAGGCAGCCATTTTAGAGTCTTTGCGAACTAGTATCAGACAATGGCTGGCCTGCTACGTTGAACTAGCTAGGAGGAGGGAAGCAGACGTACGAACCCACATCATGTTCCCGTTCATGTGTGCTTTTACCTGGGTTCTACCTAGCGGCTGCCCGGCACTTCCCGGGCTCATAGGCGATGGGTGATGGCTCCTTTGTGTCCAGCCCGGGTTGCTCCCTCCGTACTGACCGCTACTGCCCATGTCTGCTGGTCCCTTACTAGCTCCTTCTTGGCTACTGTAGTCGCTGGAGGGGTAGTTTGGATATCCCCGGGTCGGGCTGGGGGAGGTCAGGAGCTTGTTAAGAGTCGGTGTGGATGTAGGTTGAGGGTTTCCAATGTTATATCTCTGGTTACTATAAGAGCCAGCCATCGCCGTGGGTCCTCCCGCTGGTGGCTGCTGCTTAGCTGGCTGTCCCCCAGCTGTCGGCGCCTGGGTACTGCGAGGGGAGTTCATGGCGTACGCTTGGCCGGGATAAGGAGTCCTGTTCGGGAATGGGTTGTAATTATTAAACTGGTGGTTCGAAAAGCCATGGTCGTGTGAATTAGGTTGATATGGGTCCATCATGTTGCTCGGCTGTACGACCGGACCCGCAGCAGCTGCCATGCCAGGGCTTTGTTGTCCGCCATGTTGATGAAAAGGGGCCCGACCGTAGTGCTGACTGTATCCGTACGAAGGTGGCGGAAAAGCGGGGCCGTGGTGATGCACCAAACCGGGGTGGTTATTTCCCTCCGGTCCGACGGAGTCATTCTGGTTATTATTGTTAGCCCTGGGCGGGTTCCCATTCCCGTTCTTCATCTCAGGTTCCCCTCCTCCCCCTGCATTTCCACCGTCGGCCCCGTCCTGCAGATCCCCCCGGCCCGGCGATCCGCTGTCCAACCCCGGCTGCTTTTTGTCTGACTGCTTCTCCCCCGGTACCGACTCCTCCTTGGGGTCTCGATCCGGCTTTTTGAGTTCGGAAGGCGGGCTAGTGTTAAGAGTGGCGACCTGAGCGGCCATGATATACCCCCCCACCTCTCTCTCCCTCTCTCGGCGAGTCAGTCACAATCAAAAGCTAGCATTGAATATAAATAATTGTTTATAACCATTTATCCTTGTGCCGATTCATTCCCACCCCTTACACCGGACCGAATCCGGCTGCCATCCCCCCGGTTCCGGTTCCGTAAATGGGTTAGAGATCTGGTGGAAGCTCCATACAATGCGTAAAAAAGCGACAGAAATTGTTGTGGGAGTTGTGTTACTGAGCCCGGGTAGAGGCAGGGAGCGAACCCAACCAACACGAGGCTCCGCTACATACAGCCATTTTACTGAGCCGCACGGATGCACGCAAAACCCGACCAGGAGCCCCCCACCAACACGGAATGGACTTTTTGTCTTACAACCTCACATTGTCTTTTTTTTTCCCTTCTTCTTCTCCCCAGTAGATGCAATATTTTCTCTGTATGATTGGAGTAATGTTATAACTGCGTTACTAACACATAAAACACACTTTACACACGGTTACAAAAGCAGACATTAAAAAATATTAGCCTTAAATAGTAAAAGGAACATTTTGTAACTGATCAGTGTTGAGGGAAAACAATAATTATAGGTGGAAAATGTAAATTTCTTAAACACATAGAGCTGATTTAAATGAAAACTATTTTCATGAGCTGATTTAATTTAGCATTTCACAGTTTCAGCCCCACTTTAAAGTCACTCATATACTTGTATTCACCTTAAAAACTACTACCTACATTTAGTGTGTGTTTTTTTCTTATTTCCCACCAGTGATTCTGAGTGGTATTTAGGCAAGCAAAGGCAACACAGGTTTTTTTCCAGAGCAGAAGGAGGAAGCCTTGCAGCAAACGAGACTACCAATGCACATTCCCTCTTCTTCCCTCCCCTGCCTGCTCTCTTCTACCACCCCCTCTCCTCTCCTCTCTCCTCTCTGTCTGTCTCTCACTCTAGCAGAAACACTCCTCTGCTGAGTGTGGGGGGATGGGCGCAGGCTCCAGCACTCTCTCACCCTACAACATTCAACTACACTGCATACACACACACACACACACACACACACACACACACACACACACACACACACACACACACACACACACACACA
>JAPTGZ010000009.1:14583553-14606627 GCA_029814645.1 Fowleria isostigma
TGTGTGTGTGTGGGTATATATATATATGTGTATATTTGTTTTTCCCCCTTTTTGTGCTATTATAAAATCAGTTCTACACTATTTATAAAAAAATATTATGAATGTACCACCAAACACAGCTTGCATTGCATTTTATCTAAACATATAGGCGTGGGAAAAAATATTAGACCATTAAGAGTAATCAAAAACAATAGTTATGCCATCAAGTACTAACTCCTGTGTGTATCATGTGACTAAAATAGACAGAAAGGAAAACATGGCATGTCTAAAAGCACTGTTTTTGTCAATACAATGAATGCCATAGATATTAATGTAAGAACTTATGTGATTTTGGTTATTATCTAGAAAACCATGGAAAATGGATAAATATCAGCTCTGAAATTAAACTCTTATGAGCTGTTTTTGCTGTTAAAATTAACAAGAAATTGAAGAAAACCTAGGGTGGTCTAATATTTTTTCCACGACTGTACGTAAAAGTATCAATACCACATGCTGTTAAAAAAAAGAAAATATTGATAAGAATATGAATATTAATAGCATAATAGCCATGCCTTTAAAACCTTATGAAAAAAATGCACAAAAAGGCTAGTATGAGGGAAAAAAAACATGTTAATGCAAAATGTCCTTTTTCAGTCAATTACTGGATTAGTGATTGGATTAATGTGTGCCTTTTTAATATTGCTGCTGGCAAGCTCAGACATTTCTATCATTGTCTTTACTAAAAGGTAGTTCACACTTCAAAGTAGTCACCTCTCTAAATCCATCTAATAAATGAAAAGTAAAATATTTGAGTACCTGTACTAAGTGGTAAAATAGAAATAATAAAAAAAAACCCGCAGCAATGTATGTTTTGAATTAACAGTACAATGAAAATGAGTAAAAATGCTCAGTTACCTTCCACAATAGCAGTAATTAGCAGAGAGAATGCATATATCCAACGTATCTGAAATTTATTCAACCAAATACTGATTTCTGAATTCTTTAAGACAATACGAATTTTATTTGTATTGAGGCCTAGAAAAAACAATATTTCAACCAGTTGCCATTTTGGGATAAATGTATCCAGTGGCCTCTAGAAAAACTAGTTTTATTAGTAACCCTAATGCAGTTTATTACAACACAAATAAGAAGTCTTTTTATTTGTATAGGCTACATGAATATCTGTATTAAAAAAAAAAAAAAAAGAGTAAACCTTAACCTATTTCTGAAATTGTGAAAAGCTTGTTTTCAGGCTTGCGAGCCTCTGTTGCCTCCAAGCATTTTTTGGCAGCCACCCTCAGCCGTTCAGTCAGCCGTAGCTGTATCATTGTAACCTCCACTACTGCTGGAGCTGGGTCACCTCATTACTGTGTAGTATATAGGGCATGCGATACTCCTGCAACTACTCATGCTTGTGATGTACTGTGTTCACATTTGTTGCCTAATAGTCAGCAAAAGCAGTGAGCGGAGTAGACACTGATGAATGAGCAGGAGTCCAGAAAGTTCATACCGTGGGCTCACCTACAGTTCATCTTGCCAACCTAGTTAGTATTGCGTCAGTCCTACTCTATTGGTTATGTAAGGTCCATCAACAGGACAAATAATCAGCTTGTTACTAATGAATAAAAAATAAACACAGAAAAAAATAGACAAGCAGGTGTTCCATATTTTTCTTTAATTGCAACAAAGTTTATGACAGGAGTTGTCAAAGAAAAACAAATCAATGAACAAAGTAAACACATGGAAGCCTAGTGTTGCATGTTTTTGACTCTTTCCTTACATTTAACCTATTTGGTGTGAAACACACCCAATGAGCTGTTCTCTGAGCAGTGGAGGGGATGGCTCCATGTCCTTTTAGCTCACAACTAAAGTCAGAGAAGTCTCGAATAAGCAGGACCAAACAGCTGACTGTAGCGGTCTAGTGCTAAAGCCTTGCATCACCACCAAATACTCAGCACTCAGTGTCATATGCCACAAATTAGCATCTGTGTCCCACTCACAACAAACACAAGTTTCTCACTGACATTTCGTGCTGCAGGTGCAACCAACTGGACTTAATTTAACATAAAATCCTTTGTTAGAAAGTTAATCATTTATAATAAATGTCTATGTTGTTGATCTTGTCAACACTGTGATGTAGTAAAACCTCCCTCTTAACTAAAAGGAGTACAGAATGCCAAAATTATGTTTCAATGAAACAGAGAAAGCAAATATTAATCCTTGGCCGTTAACATAATAGATGACAACCTTTGGCAGAAGATACCACCTGTTTGTTTCCCCCTCCCCGACATGTATAAACTAAACAAAGCTCATCAACACATTTCATTGGACACTTAAATCTGGACTTCCTGTGACCAAACCTCCGACTGAAATATGATCAGGTCTAAGTCAGAGTCATCGACTTGGGTTGTGCAGACGTTCTGAGATGAGCGGACATTGTGACTCTTTGCTCCACCTGTAGAGCAGACAGAAAATGCAACCGAGCACCGCCTTCTGGTCTGTGATCTGATCCTCTGTGGAGGACGCAGAGACTGTGACCACACGGACCTGAAAATAGGTCACCAAACTGCCAGCGTCACCTTCTACATGTTGTGTCTCTCCAACATAAACCTGAGGAGGGATACGTGCTGAACTCCTCCTTCTCTGTGAGAAACTGGGGAGTGATGTGGAAGGTGCTCTCCTCACAGAGGTTCCCCCAGCCACCACTCGGTGGAGGGAGACACTGAGGTGTTGTTGGTGCTTTGAAGGGGTGAGATGGGCATTTCACTCCACCCTCCACGAATTTCTCTCCCCAAAGTGGTCTCCACCTGTCCTCTCTCAGGACAGGGGAGGGCAATGCATAGTGCAGAAATGTGACATGACATTCACTCAATGTTTCTGTCTGATAAGGGGAAATAAAGATTCAAACAGGAGCAGGGAGAGTGCTTCGTTTTCTATGTCCATTCTACCGAATGGCTGACACTTCGTTTAGCTTGGCCGACACTGTACTTGTCCCTCTGAGCTGTCTTCATCGTCTGAACCGTCTGGACCGACGCCACGCAGGCCTGTGATGCGGTAGCCCATGTTCAGCAGCATTACCTCCAAGGGATCAGCGTTCATACGCCGCTGGTTGGCCTGAGCAGCACCCTCCATGTCCTCTACGACACGGCCGTTTTCAGTTTCTGTCTGCATTTACGAGAAAAGATGATAGATTATGATAAAAACTTCATGTTACAACAGTGGCCAGCGAAACATTCAGAACTTTTACTGAAGTAAAAGAAATACCACACTGAAACTAGTACACTACAGGTGAAAATTCTGCTTTCAAAATCTCCAATATACAAAATATACAAACATTATCAGTACATGTACCCAAAATATACAAACTAAATGTCCTCACTGTGCTGTGACATTATCCCTGTCCATGAAGTACTATTATCATATTCTCTAAGATCATCATGTTTTAGTGTCCCTGTCCTTTCAAAACCATAGTATCCCTAAGAAGTCAACTTTTCATGAACTCAGCTGTGACAATATGTCTTCCAGTGCAGCCATGGGGGTTTTAAAGAGTTGAATTAGATTAACAATGAAGAGAATTTCCTCAAGCTATAAAGGAAAACTTCATCCTTCAGTTCATCATCGGCACATAGAAGTGACATGTTTGGAGATAAATGACACGAAGGGGAGTAATCTGAAAAGCAACTAAACCTGTCAGGTAAGAGAAATGTGGAGTGAAACACGCATTATTTGCCTCTGCAAAGTAGTCAAGTAGAAATACCAAGCTGCATGCAAAGGAAATCTTCCAGTAAAAGTACAGGTACAACAGATTTGTACTCAAGTAAAGCGCTTGAATTAAACCACCTATGTTATGTTGTGGTTGTGTTACAGGGACTAATGCTCATGTCAGTTTCTTACCTCAGGTCTTGGGTTCCATAATCGGACAACAGGATCGATACCACTTGTGGCCAGGAAGCAGTAGCTTGGGTGTGGCTGCAGGCAGTTCACTATCGACTCATCTCCCTGCAGAATCCTCACTAGATTAGTAGTCTCCTTTTCCCAGATGAAGAAGGAACCATCATCTGAGCCACTAACAATGTACTGGCCTTTACTGTGGAGACAAGGTAGAGGAATGGGAAGCATTCCGATGTGCCTGCCAAGCTGTGTACTGCACTATGTTTTACCAGGAATTATCAAACTGTGCAATCGTTTTGCATGAATTTCTCTGACAGAACCATAAATCACTTCCCTGTCGACCTGTACCAACAGGACTAATCTAGTTCTGGTATAAACGGTAAAGCAGCGGAGTATAACATACGCAAGGTTTAGTGGAAACTGTGCTGCATTACGTGTTGTGCATTACATTCCCCAGGTTTGAGTCACAGCAGGAAACCCCCACAGAGTGAAGGAACGATGAAGTGAAAAGTCATCATCAGATAATATACAATCCAAAAAAAATAACACTGGTATTTGAGGAGAGTTTGACCTGATGAGTCACACAAAATGCACTGTGGTCTGTGCGAGTGGATTTTGATTGACTAAACATACACCAAAAGACACAGCATCAAACTAAATACACACTGTGTAATGTGGATAGTTCTATTAATTGACTGAAATGAAACTAGTTGTCTTATCCAATAAGATCTATTATTTATGACCTGTCATCCAGTTACAGTGTTTGAGCAGCTAAAATGTTTTGAATTCCATTACCCGGGACTGATCATTCCAGATATCTAAGGTTTCTAACAATTTAGATTGTAGATTTCTCCATTCACAAAGGCGCTTGACACAGTCCATTAAGACTGCTGTCATTGTTTACATGTTCATATGTGCTTGTTGCTGTTTACCATTGTTGGTATGTAATTTATTTATTTACCTTTATTTAACCAGGAAGGAGACCTGGACCTATTAGTGCATGTCTTTGGATGATGGGAGGAAACCAGAGTACCCAGACATAGGGAGAACATGTAAACTCCACACAGAAAGGTTGTTGAAATGTAATTTACCCTAAATTATGCTCACTATCAATAAGAGAGCTACTTTGTGTAATATACATCTGTTTTCCTAATCTGTTACTATCTGTTATTTTCATTATTAGGACTCTGAATAAATGTAAGTTTATCATTAAGGAAGCGAAAGTAATGCGTTATGTTCTAAAAATGTGAGATGGGGGTGGGATTTAATAAGTTGGTTTTTTTTCCCACTCCTTTTTGAGCAGTACTTACTGAATTTATTTTGTTATAACCAGTATACATGGCATTTGTTATATTGTCCTGATCATTTTTATTTTTCATTCATGTATTTGCTCTAGTATTTGGTTTTTTGTACACATATGTTTTTTTGTTTCTTTTTTTTCCCCCTTTTATTCTGCTCAAAACAAATAAATGATTGATTGACTGTATCTATGAATGACCTTTTAGTGCAGTTTTACTAACCTTCCAAAGAAGTTGGCCTCTTTGATGTCAGTGGTGGTGTTACAGTGACCACAGTATCGATGCTTGTAGTCAAAGCTCCGTTCTCTCAGCACCACCTCGTCTTCAGGAATTGACTCTTTCCGACTGAATGAGTGGAATCGGATGGAGCTGTTGGTCTTCTTATCTTCTGATGGTGAAAATAAAAATATGCTAAAAACCTTTTACTATTCCACCATTCATACAAATTTACAAACTGACATTAAAAGGATGTCTGTACTTTAGAGTATATTCATCTTGGAAAACTAAGGGTGAATGTATTTTCAACATCTGACTACACCTACTTAAAAAATGCAAGCTCCTGCAAATTAGCAAATGAACCATGTTTTCCTTTTGTCTTACCTGATTCTGTCTTGGAGAAGAGAGCAGCTTTGATGTCCTTATCCAGGGCATCACAGGCACTACTGTGCGCCTGCTCTGGAAACTTTCCTTTAAAGTCATCTAGACACTCCAGAGCTTCAGCCACATACTTGAGCTCAAATAAACACCGAGCCAGCCTGAAATGAGCCTTGAGATGACCTGGGTTTAGAGTCAGAGCCTTCAGGCAGTCCCTGAGGGCATCATAATGATCCCCATCCCTGTGGATCAAACACACAAACATAAACACAGAACTGCTTCTTTTAGGAGCAGAGATGAATGAGCACCCCACAGAAGTGCAAGATTTATGGTACTGAGTGAAGCCTACCATTTGCGTTTCATGTAGGCGGCGGCCCGGTTCCCATACAGCATGGCATTACAGCTGGCCTGATGGATGCCTAGACTGTACAGTTGGATGGCCTGTGTCCACTGCTGCCGCGCAAATGCATCATTTGCTTGTTGCTTTATCTTCTCCAAGTGAGGAGGGAGCTCAGCAGAACTACAACAAAGAACAGGTGTTGTCAAAACAAATCAATGTGTGTGTGTGAAAGTATTCAGTCAGTAAAAAGCCTGTTACCTGGAGCGCAACTTGCTTCCAGCAAATCGGATATGGCTGGTTGGCAAATGAATGCCATTGGAAACACCATTAGTTGTCTTTCCATTCTGTACATCTGCAGAGAAGTCAGAGTTTGATTAAAAAAAAAAATCTCTAATTGATACAATTCTTTCTGTAGCTGAGGTTTGATACTGATAGTACAGACTCACCTGTTGATGTTTGGCACTTTGGAAGTAAGAAGGTGTATGGCCTCTGTTTAAATGTCAGGTCAAACAGATACACCTAAAAGAAGCATAAAATGAACAAACAAAGCAACCATTACTAGGCCAAACCAGAAACTCTTCTTACTATTCCTTGTTTGTTTAGCAAAGCATTACCTGTTCCCCACCCATGTTAACAAGCAGCTCAGTGCCATCTGGACTGAAGGTGACATAAGTGGCTACCAGCACCCTCAGGCGGCTATTGTAGTCTGGGAGTTTAACAGGCAGGTGCCCTGCAGCATACATTCACAAATGAGGTTATTCAAGTGCAAAACTGTCATTTCCGAATGTTACTGCTAAACAATTAAGAAAATGCATCATATACAAAACTATTCAGCCACATATGCACCTGCAACATAATACTGCCCTGCTCCATCTGGGATGGGCTTTTGTCTTTCACAAAATGTGTGCACAGCTGCTGATGTACCCTGGCTCATAGATTTCCTGTGTAGCAAAGAGAAAAAGTTGTAAAACAAAAGAGATACCACCACATGCTGCACAGTTACTACATTTATTTAACCACCACTATAGAATGACATCAAACACTTAAATCAGGTGCCCATAACAAACCTATAGTTGTGAATCATCCTGATGTCATAGAGACGGACAAATGGCCCATTGGCCCCCACAGCCAGGTAATTGTTGTCCCGTGGGTTGACAGCTAAACACTTGGCCTCGACCAGCTGACCACAGAACTCTGTCAGGTCGATGAGAACCTCCGAGTGTATGCTGTTCTGCCTCAAGTCGTACTGTCTGCAGTGAACAAGAAAACAGTGAGTGGAATGTGGAAAAAAAAAATGCCACAGTATATACTGTATGTCACTGTGTTCTCAGCTGATTTGTCAGGCCATGCTTAGCGTGTTTGCAAGATGATTATCATTTAGAAAATCTGACAATAGGATGTTTGGTTGACAAATAATTACCACAAGACTGTAGCTTGGCTGAGCTAGCCGCCTGCCCACAACTCAACCAAAAACACTAATATCAAGAACAACTTTTTTTTTTTAAGAAATTCTGAAATTTATACGCAAGACATTTTAACAGCATATAATCGACTGTCTGAAACCACACTTTTTTTTTCCTCCATTTATTCTTTCTCCAAATTACATTATTTTTCCAAACTGCATAGAAACCCTGTAGTTGGGTGGAAATGTGAATAATTTCAGCTGTAACCTGATGATGCCATCTTCTGCAGCACTCCAGAAGGTGTTGGGCCACATGGGTGCTGTGGCGATGCGTTTGACTCTGTTAGTATGATCAGAAAACATATGGATGGTTTCCTTCACTGTCAGGTCATGCACATGAACCTTCGTATCAGCTGCACCCGTTATCAAAATTCTGTCGCCGGAGTGAGGGAGGAACTGTGTGAAGAAGGAAACAGTGAACCCATGAGTACATTCATCCATATCCTGTAACTGATTTTCCAAGTACAAAATATTTTAGTTATTGCCAATAAGACTGCAAATTAGCTGAAGCTAGACATCTTAAATGCATCATATTTTCCCTTTGGTGGCACTGCTGTATGTATCATTCCAGTTAAATAAAACTTACATAAATAACTACAAATTAATGTTTTATGTTCTACTAATTCAGAATAAAATTCACATTTTTTTTGTCTTGGACTTCTCTTTTGCCTACTTAGTCACCAAGTTTTTACTTTTCCTGCATATTTGTATTAATTCACACTACTGATTATCTGTCTCCTGATCAGTCCCATATTGGTTTATATTTGATGCCTACATTCCTGCAGTATAATATAGATTATGGTGTGATTAATGTGTAGTAAATAGTGTATTACTCTGTATTGTTCATCTCCTTCAATGACGTTACTCATTAAATGGCCAACAGTGCCACCTAAAGTTCATCAAGTGAACTGGTAATATGAAGATCATTTCCCTGTATTCACTTCATTAAAACTCCCTTGGTATTCCTATGAGATAATGTGCACATACAGATGGGTGACAAATTACAGGAAATAGATGCTTGCAGTGGTGTTTTTCAAGATGACAGTGCCACTATCCATAGGCCATGAGAAGTCATTGAATAGTTTAATGAGGGTGAAAATTGTGTGAATCATATGCTATGGCATTTGCAGTGTCAAGATCTCAACATCATAACGTATGGAAAATAAAAAATGTTAGATGGTGTTCTTCATCACCAAAATGTGGAAATATCTTTTGGAAGAATTGTGTTCATCCCACCAGAGTTCACAGACTGTGGAATCAATCCCAAGAAAAACTGGAGCTGTTCTAGTAGCATATGATGGTACAACACCTTAATAACAAACTTTTTTTTTCCTCATTAGTCACCTGTCTGTATTTTTCCCGCAGTATACAGTTTAGTAGTATTGCATGAAGAATAGGCGAGGCAGAGTTAAGTCACTTCGCAGTACGTTACATATACAGCATTTACATTGTTGCACAAGTTACTCTAAGTTGAGTTTCATGTGTTCAACAGATGATACACATTTTAAAAGAGTAGTAAATGCATTCAAACAACACAGAGTAAAAGAGAAAATTTTGTCGAACAACACATTCTTCTAAACAGTCCCTCTTACCTTTACAGAGAATATGTTTGCTGCATGACCTGTGTGCATAGTTGTAAGCTTTTTGTGTCTGAATGGATCCCAGATGATGGCATGTTGATCATCTGAGCCTGAGGCCAGAAGACTGAAAAAAAAGAAACACCAGGACAAGTCAAACAACATGTGTTGAGGGCTTTCACTTCTACAATCCTTTTAAATCATACACTGTGAAATGCTGTAACTACCAAATAGCCTTCTATAACTGTGTGTATCTACATAATATAATCCAGTTTACATTGCAATGTAAGTTTACAAGCCATAGATTTCCACATTAGCAATTAATTGGGTTGAAAGAATAGCATAACTTAATTTTGCCATATAACTGAAGGTAGCAGGTCTCCATTATACTGTATATGTAACATAACAAAGGAAAATACTTCTGATATAGTCTCTTTATTGTTGTATATATAAAGAGAGCAGTTTAACCCAGCCATCATTCCTAGGACAGAAAATATAACTTAAAATAAGGAGAAATTTTAAAGACTTACTCTCCACGTTCATTCCACTCCAAACAGTTCACACAGCCAGTATGGCCCTTTTAAAACAGACACATATATAAGATATCTAATAAATGTCAAAAGAGCAAACCAACAACATCCCCAAATATCCCCTGCCTTCTGTTATTTTCAGTACACAGTGCCACCTCCATGCTTGCCACCTCACCTGAAGCTCAGCCTCTAGTCCAAGCCTCTTGATGAAGGGGTCAGTCACATGATAGATCCTCTGGAAACCTGACGCTCTCTTGTCCTAAAACAGGAATTGAAGTAGGCATCAGGCTTGTACAAGAATAATATACCAATACCTTTTTTGCTAGATTAATGTAAATGGGCTAGTTCTTGCTGAAATGTCTGAGAATAAATTCAGCTGATGAGATGCTTTGGTATGTGTTTACTTACCCTGATCTGCCTGTGCAGAACATCTCTGGTGATGTTGACAGTAGTCATGGTCTCTTCACAAAACATAAATTAGGGTTTTAGCTGGAGGATCCAGGGGTCAAAGCTCAGGTGACATCTATTCTTTTCTTATGAATGAACTATAAAAAAAAGGAGAACATTATGACGTAGGCAGAGCACGATTGGGACTGAACTGTATTTTACATTAGTTTAGTGTCAATTTAAGGAAAGGCCACGGTTGTTAGTACGCATTTGGCTTGTTTACAAAGAGTTAGACATGATGATTTAATTTTATGTTAGCTGGTCTACAGAGTTTTCTCACTTCAGCGGATCAAACAGGGTTTGCTGAGGGCAGGATAACGTTACTCCAGTTCATTAGCTAGTGCTAGTTAGCTAATATAAGCTGGCTTTAGCGGCTCTGTCAGAAATAAATCATCTCACTTTTCTATAAAACACTGCCAATTATTTAAACTTTAAGGCCCTGTGAGTCTGCTATAAACATCAACCTCCAATCCATCGGGCCTTTTAAAGAGCTGTCGTTTACCAAGTAGCTGGCGTTAGCGTATTTGCGTTTACCTTGCTAGCTAAACAAAACGTCCACTTCACGTAACGTTAACATTTACAGCCCTCTAATTACAATTTACCACTGAGGACGAAATCTCACCGATTTCCTTGAGGCAAAAAGGCTTCTGTCATGAGATGTCCATTTAATAAACGTTATAAATCACACTCTCTGTGAGTTTGTTGACAGGAATCTCGCTAATACCTTCTCTGACTTGAACACAACCCTCCTCCCACTGCACAGCGTATCACGCAACTTTGTTCCACTGCTGAACGCATGACATATTTCCGGTTTATTTCAAAATAAAAGCATTGCGTCCTAATCAATACCGCCTCAACTGATTTTTATAATGCAATGTTGTCAATATGTTTTAAATCAATCATTTTAAGAATACCACAATGTCTTAATTAATTTTTTTTTTACATTTATTTTTTATTGTATCTTTATATATGTGTACTTTGTACTATTTTACTATACTTTGTTTCTACTGCTTAAGCTGATTGTTCTTATTTTATTGTATATTTCTTTGTTAATGCAGAACGAGTATTGTCTTTATGTGCAAAAAAGTTTGTCTTAAACTATACTAATATGTAACATTTTATATTCGTTTAAGTATTTACAAGTCGTCGAATATGATAAATAACCTTTAAAGAGTGAGACAAGTCGTCGAATATGATAAATAACATTTTAAAGTGTGAGCACAACATTTATTAAAGTAAAAGTGACATATGTGTTCAGAATTAATCCAGAGATTTATTTCATAAGTGAATCTAAAATATAATGCTATTTTGACATTCATGTTTACTCCAAACTATGTATATTATCCAAGTACCATCCCAGTTTATGCACATATGAAGTAAACATTTCCAATCATTTATTCTGTATATTTTCTTTGTTTTCACTGAAAGAATGAAATGATATCCATGCCATCTGCTACACTTCCCACACATCGATCCGACACATTAGGCAATAATATAAATGACATACTGGGCACAAATACTATAAGCATTTGTGCTTTTCTTTCTCTCTCTCTCTCTCTCTCTCTCTCTCTCTCTCTCTCTCTCTCTCTCTCCCTCTCTCTCTTTTTTTTTGTCATTCAAAGCTATTTTAGGGTCAGAAAACGCTGATAAAAGCACAAGTTTGACATGGGACAAATGCAATAGACTTTGAAATAATACGGACGATACAGACCCTCAGCAACAACAAAAATGTCATACTTTGCTCACAACATACACCTGACATATTCATAGTCAATATTAGATCAATTTTATTTCAGCCAATTTAAACCTTTAAAAAAGTCTCATTTTCTTGATCTAGCCTTTTTAACGCATCATGATGGGGTTCATTTGTTTTAAATTACTGTAATTAAATTAAGTCACGTGATGTAGGAACCCCGGTCGTCTTTAATTCTCCCAACGGCAATATATTTTATTGCAGGGTTTAATCTTATAGCTATTTAAACTTTGAGGGTGTGGCATACATTTTTACACATTGCTGAACCACATAACTGCTGTACTTCTTAGACATTAAATCTTCGGCCGTTTTGCTGACAACGCGATTCAACGCGGTTCGTCGGGCGGCGCTGTGATACAGAACAAACAGCCTTTGTGTCTTTGATGGGTTGTCTGCCATCAGCAGGGATCAGTTGGCTAGCGGAACAACAGCAGCAGCAGCGGATGGTACAGATTCGGCTTCGGTTACCAGCCTGAAACCGAGATTTGTTGCCGCATTGTGTGTTTCTGCGGAGCAGAAGGTAAAGAAATATTTCTTTGCATCTCGGATAGGTAGTTGTGCTGGGTAAATTCAACGACAGAAGTGAACAGTGATTTGAAACGTTCACATCAAGTTAACTTGCTAAGCAAACGGCAGCGTAGCTTTAGCTGTTAGCTAGCTAGCTTGTTAGACGGAAACGGATTTGTAATGGATTAGCTTACATGGTTAACGGTACAGGGCATCGTAGTATTTAAAAAAAAAAAAGCCTGTGTAACTGAACATGAATACTTTCGGACGTTATCGCATTTTTAAAACCTAGACTCAGATACTTAAAATTGTTTAGTCTAACAGCATTTTTTTTTAACACAGTACACATTAAATTAAGCGATTAGTCACGGTAGCTGATGGCTTGGGTTGGCTATTTAAGCTCCAACGAGTCATTTCCTTTATGAATTAGCCTGTGAAGGGGATTAGTATTTCTGTATCACGTAGGGGTACATGATGTTACACTGCATGTATTCATCTCTAATCTATATTGTTGCTACGCCAGATGTATTACTTCCGGCGGGTCTTTAAAGATATAAATGTTCTAACTGATTATGTAATGGTACAACATGTGCTCATGTTGTTATTCTGGTTGTACTCAGGGAAGTCTGTCGAGGTTGTTGACGACCTGTGAAGAGACAGACAGGTTTGAGTGGTGCATATGTCACCCACGAGCTAACAGCTAACAACTTTGAACATTCATTAAACTTGGTGTCTACTTCTTTACGAAAAGTTCACTACTTCAGAGGAGACCACAATCAATCCTAACAAACATTTAACTGAAAAGCACAAGTAACAGTCAAATGAAGGAGTTTGTCTAATGATAACTAATGTGATAGTTTGTTGTTTCTCTTGAGTGTTATATATACATTTTTTTTCCCTCATTAGGTGGCATCATTTTGTATGGAATGACAACCTCTCAGCGATATATTGAATCCAAACCAGCAGGTAAGAAAGCACCTTGCTATAATGATCTTGATTGGGTATATTTGTGTTCTGTACGTTGTGTTACAGTTAGTTTTGGTGTACTAATGAATGTTTACAGCTAATTTCTTTGACATAATTGCAATCATACAAGTTTAAGTAATGAAACTGGGGTGTTAGTAAATAAGTTTTACTTCTTGTCACTCCCTTTCGAACTACTAGGGGTAACCCTATTTTAACAGTGAATTGCTGAATGTATTCATGTATTATGTATATTGTGTACACATAATGTTTACAATTAATGTCTCTATATTTCTCGATGTATCTTGATGCATATTGCTTGTGTAAAATTCTCTATGTATGTGGTGTTTGCAATTAATTCTTTACGTATGTCTGTGTACATATGATAAAATGTTTATAATGAGTATTGTACATAAAGTACACGAGCTCAAAATAAACAATAAAATGAAATTAATGACACACAGCATATGTACAGATGGTTTGTACAATCTGTAGTATGACTCCATTGTTCTGTCTCTCAAATTCACTTCAGCTCGGTTTGCTGACATGGAGTGGCAGACGCCAGCTGTGTCAGAGAAGTTCCAAAGCCGCTTTGGCCGCCGGCCTGGAACATCGGACAGTGGGGACACTGGTCTAGGCACCTCGGCATCTGACAGCACAGAAGGTGATGACTCCTGCTTGTTCTTCCCCTGCATGAAGTATTGTGTAACAGTTGTTTTGAAGTCTTACATGTTGGTGGAACAGTGGAGCTCCCATTTTCTCTCACCAAATGAGGTCTGGATAGTTTAACTCATAAAGACCCAGGACTTTGGTGGTAGTCCCCAAATAAATTTTTCTCTCAATTTAACCTTTCCTAAAGTATTTTATCACCATTTATCATAATATTATCAGCTGTATTTTATATATTACATACTATATATAATTTGTTGGTCATGTAGATGTGCATAAAAGCTCAGATTAAAGTTGAAGGTTATTATAATCGAAACAGATAAAACCAAAGAAAAAGTGACTTTTTTAGCAAAGATGTCAATAATTGCATGTAAAAACAAGTGCGTCCATCCACTGTCATTGATCCAACTCCATGGGTTTTACTGGTGAAGCAATGGTGTAGATCATGTTTTCACATGCCCTACAGAGCCTCTAAACGTCCAAATGGGTCATATCTGATGACCATGAAAAGATGGATAACTGCATTTTACACCAGTTATTTACATGGATGGATTAGAAGTTATTAAGCGTTTTATATCAGTGAAGAATTTTAGCTGTTTGGGTCTTTATGGGTTAATAGTTATTACACTGAAGTCATGTGTTGGACTATAAATCTATGCTGCAGAATATGGTTATTATTAAATGTCGAAGCTTTTCTGTGGACATTCAAGATATCTTTGGAAAATAAGAAGACAGATTATAATCTGTTTTTGAATGTAGTGAGTGGCGGTGCTCATTGTATTCACCCTAAACCCTTGCGCTGTGGTGTGGCTAAGAGGACCTTACATTTGTTTTGTGTATTGGTATTTATAGAGTGAGAGAAATGCTCATGATCCACTTTGGGTTCCCTGCAGATTTACAGAGGTAGATTAAAGTCCAGGCCAAATATGCCCTGAGGCTTATGCTGTGCTCCTCTGGTGTTATGGCTAATT
The DNA here is from genome assembly GCA_029814645.1 of Fowleria isostigma. Taxonomy (NCBI): domain Eukaryota; kingdom Metazoa; phylum Chordata; class Actinopteri; order Kurtiformes; family Apogonidae; genus Fowleria; species Fowleria isostigma. The sequence goes on from JAPTGZ010000009.1 coordinate 14,598,535, forward strand.
GGGAACATGGGGCAGGGGATACTAGGACTAGAAAATTAAATGGAAATTGAAGCCATGTTCCGGTGTGAAATGCTTCACTCAGAGACTTGAAGAGTATTTTAGTAAATGTGGATGTTCCCCAGGCTGTTTTTGTCATATGCAGCATTTGCTTACAAGCATTGAAGAACTTATAAAATGTTTATAAGAAGTAAAGAAGAGTGTACTTCAGCAAATAGAAACATCTTATTAGATATTTGGAAATGAAACATCATTAGGTGTGCATGATATAGTCCAACTGTGATAGTGTTGTATAATATGGTGTTGTCCATGTGATGTCTTAGTGCTGTCCATTTTATGATGAAGTAATCCTTACAATCCACAGTTGTTTGTGTTGTTGAGTACACTACTGTTGCTGGCACTGCTTTGTCTGGGCGCTTAAACTGACAGCAGTGCTTAGCAACATAACAATTAACCCCATATTTAGCCAGAATAATGACCCGTTGTAGATTATAAAGCATGCATAGTGTAAACACAATTTATAAGCCCTCAGGCTTTTTAATTAAATACAAAATAGATATGGCTTTTTAAGGTGTTTTGCATTTACCAAAGTATTCAGTTTGAAATCTGTAGCTAGTGGTTTTCATATACTTTGTGGTGACAGGAATGTCTTAAGCAGAACATTTGCTAAATGCTTGCTCAACAGTGTAGTTAAGACTTGTTCTGGCCAGTCTTGAATCAGTTGAGCCTGTGGGCTTGTGTTCAGCTTGAAAGCTTCATCTTGCTTCCATAACTATTTTATAAAATCTACTCATTATGCCTTTTATAATTAAAAGTAGTTTACTTTGTTGTTCAAGTCTGAGCAGGAATAAAATGCTCCGTTCACGCTTTGACTTTGGATGTACATGTGTGTGATGTGTGGAAGAGTGGGAGGAGGCAAGGTGCTTAAATAAGCGGCTCCCACAGATCACTCTGTAACTTGAGAGGTGGGCTATAAATACCCCTAACCTTTCCTGTGTGTGCCTGTTTGTGTGTGTGTGTGTGTGTTTGCTCAGAGCTTGGTACCGGCTGGTTTTGGGTGCTTGAGGACAATACAGCTTTGGGCACAGGGCCTGCCTGCTGCGCTGCTGTCACTCTTAGCCTCAGAGTTTGACTCGGTGCTGCTCAGAAATGCACACAGCGATTTTCTGTTTTGATTCGAAGTGTCCAGCGGGTCTCAGAAAAAATGCCACACCTAATAATATGTCTGTTGCGTTGGAGTGAATTCCAGGTTTACAGACTTCAGCAGGTCTTTCAGGTTGGTAAAGCTGTTGAAATCGGACTTATGTAACTTTGTTGGCTTGTGAAGATGTCTGTAGGTTGGCTGTAGTGATCTTTATGTTTTCCTGCAGTTGGGGCTCTGAGGTTTCCAAATGTAGACACCTATCATTATTGTGCATGCTTTATGGAGTGGATTGGGTGTGTACTTCAGAAGCTGAGGGTTCTTATCTGTGTATCTCCTTGAAGTGATTTAAGGATTCTGCCAATTAAAATGTCTAAATGTTAGCCAACAGCTCTATTGGAACTTCATTGTCAGCTAATTATGACTAACAACAGTAATAATAATAGTAATGTTTTGATAACAATTACAACAAACAATATATAAAATATTTCATCCGAAGGTTCAATTCTGTGGAGAAGCTGAAGTATAGATTTAAATGTCCTCACTATATCAAGCCTGTTAGAGACAGTTAATTCTTCCACTGGTGACACCTCATCATTAAACTAGGCCACCCATAAACCCTGCTGCATCTACTTTGTATCACTGACTCAAAATAGAGAAAATGGCCTACAGCACTGCTCCAGATATTCTGTACTGATTTAATGAGGCATATTTGTATGTAAAATAGTGAGAAGCGTTACTAATTACATTCCTTTATTATTCTTCACAGATTTCTGCAGTTCCAGCAGCAGCCCCTCTTTTCAGCCTATCCGCAGTCAGATCCCCATACCCACTGCACATGTCATGCCATCCACGGCCGGATCCCCGGCCTCTAAGCCCCAGCCATGTACCCATGAGGAGTCCCTATCCTCTGCAGAGGCACACAGGTTTTCATCTGGCTCTAGAACCCCGAGTGGCTCTACCTCAAAGTCTTCGTCTCTCTCCAAATCTGCATCTTCACCCAACTTGGATGCACAGACTGGTGTGGGAGGTGATCTTGTGGGGCCAAAGCCGGACTGTTTGAGCCGCTACAGGAGTCTTGTCAATGGGCTGGACCACTCACTTTTCCCTATGGATCACACGCGAGTGGATGAGGGCCAGAGGTTTGACACGCCTGCTGTGGAGCCTACACTAAATCAGTCCGCCCTGCTGGGGGGGTTATGCCCTGATGTCAGATTCCGGTTACAGGCGACAGGGATTAGAGACGCCCCAGACTGTATGTCGGAGGCCTACAGAGGAGGCATGGAGCACAGCTATAAGGTTTTGCCTGAAGCAAGGCCTGGCATTCCCGGCACAGCAGAACCCTCTAATCAGAGAGTCAGTCATCCTGGTGGAGCCGGATCTCCTGGCGTTTATACAAGTCCTCTGAGCCTACAAACACAGGCTCTGCTAAGGGAGCATTCAGGCTCCAAGGGTTACGACCCACTGCGGCAGGACAGATGTAGTGACCTCTCCAGCTGGCAGCAACAACAGCAGCATAAGCAGCAACTGGAGAGTTTACGTTTACAAGTGGAACAAATGCAGGTAAGCATTTATTCTAAACAGAAACATACACTAGAGACACACCAGAGGTGAAGAAGTAAACTGGTGATGGTTGTGATTTTTAATTGCTTACAACAGTGTTTTTGTGTGGTGCACAGTTTGCACTGATGTCACTTTTTCACATGATAGCACTTCTGGGTGAAAAACAAAGTTTCTTTGAATGTTATGAATAGGGTGGGGTGTACATTGAAAGGAAAACAAGTGAGAGGTCAGTGGGCTGGAGATGCTGGAATGAGGCCAGTTTTCCAACTCAAACATAGAAACATTGGAAAAGAACATATACCGAAGAAAACAAAACAAACCCGCAAAACATTTGGAATCCCCAAAGGAGTTTCTGGTATTTGTTATTGAGTTTCTAAAAACGGATTACGGGTGGATGTCCCCATACATCAGATACTATGAACAGTGACAAATACCAAATTCAATTTGACTCGAAACATTTGACTCTCTTAAGCTAATTTCTATGATGCTATTTAAATGTATTTATGTAAATGCCTGATTATGTTCAAGTTGTGTGAGTGTGGCAATCATTCATTTATAGTGATAGATTTTTTTAGAGCACATTAATGTTTGGCTGTGCCTTCAGTGTATGTTGAAGAAAGACCTAAAATAGTGAGTGAGGTGGAATTACATTCATGTCTAAAGACAGATTGGCACTACTTGATATTCACAAGGTTTTATTCATTCCCCTGTTCAGATTGTAGTGTTACACTGTTAAAGTTTGAAACATTAGTGTTTGATTGGACAGAGTTAATAATTAGCCCTTTACAAATTAATTTAGTAGTAGTCATCAAATAACAGTAAAGACTTGGGTTGATCATCATCATAAAGGAGAGTGATGTGATAAAGAGATGAGATGTCTCACTCCAGCTACTTCAATCATTGGCTCTGGAAACCGTTTTTACCATGTGCTTGATCAAGGAAGTGACTGTAATTTTACTAGTCAGTGTGGCATTTTACGAGCAGGCAGGCAGGCGATCCTTATTATTTTGAGCCCTGCTGTTGTCACAGCCACCCTGATTATCTAGTAAAACTTTAATCATCATCAGAGGGGGTTTGCTGAAAATAAAAATATTGAGCAGTTTTTTGATCCCTCTTGGGAATAAAAATAAGAGATCAAGTGTCACTAATGCTGATTTCATGGCTGGTTGCTCTGTGGTTCTAGACATTTGTTTGTAGAAAGATTAAGTGGATGGATGTCAGTCGTGCAGAGTCCTTGGGGTTCTCTTAACCACTGTATATTTTTCAACAGTGTTAACCACCATATATATCTGTCTCTTTTGGTCCAGTTAATGAGTGGTGGAGTGGGTCAGTACCCGTCTATGTATTCATCATCCGCACACGCAGAGTCTGGCAAGTGGGATGCTCTGGTAAAAGCCAGCGAGAGTCTGTTGAAGGAGAAGGAGCTCATCATTGAGCGGCAAGTGTTCTCATAACTACATGAAGAATTTTAGTATATAAATGTGTCTGTGAGATATTCTTACCACAGCGTCACTCTATGCTCTATGTTGGTGTTTTATGTTTTTTGATGACGATGGTTTGATTTTGTTCGTGGTGTAGACAAAAGCAGCACATGGCCCAGTTGGAGCAACGGCTGAGGGAAAGTGAGCTACAAGTCCACGGAGCGCTCCTTGGCCGGGGGACGTCTTATGGAGAAATGTGTATGTTGCGCCTACAGGTTAGTGAGAACATGCTCCCGCAAAACAACACTGTAACCACATGCATGTCACCTTACAGTTTATTCCAAACCAAAAACTTCCAACTATCTGACACTATTACTGAGTATCATGTTATGGATTTTTCAGGAGGCTCAAAGGGAAAATGCGTTCTTGCGGGCGCAGTTTGCCGAGCGTACTGACTGTGCAGCCTTGGAGAAAGCCGATGCAGAGCGCAGACTCGGGGCTGTCGAGGCCGAGACTCGCCGACTAACTGACAGCTTGAAGGAAACTTGTGAGAGGCACGCAGAGGAAATGAAGAAACAGGAAGAGAGGGTATGTGTGAGCTCAAACACAGCTTCATGCATGTAGTCAGCAAATTCATAAGAAATCAATTAACACTAAATAAAAAGAAAGATTTTCACACTAAGCATCAACAAGAGGGGACCCTCAGGGTTTAAAGATAATTTACTTTATGTTTAAAAGTTATTTAATGGATTAATTAAATTTTTTTATGTTTTCCACCTCAACAAACTCGCCCTCATTGGACCTTTGTGTCCCCACAAGAACTGAGAAGCAGGAGATAAACAAAGCTTGGCATTTGGCAAACATTTACAGCTTAAGTTCACCTTTCATAGTTTCTCTCCTTCTCTCTCACTCAGTGTATGTTACCAGATGTATACCAGCAACTATTTGTTACCTTACACATTTGATCTGTTTGTGCAGATCCGTAGTCGAGATAAGCACATCAACAACCTGAAGAAGAAATGCCAGAAGGAGGCAGAGCTGAAGAGAGAGAACCAGCAGCGCATTGAGACTCTGGAGCGTTATCTGGCTGACCTGCCCACCTTGGAAGACTATCAGAGCCAGAACAAGCAGGTGAGGATAGTTCTGCTTCGGGTTCATCCATTTTCATCTCGTCTCCAAGTTTCTGAATCGTTACTTTAAATCTGGAATATGTTGTTTTCTTACAGCTTCTAGAGGCTGAACAGCATGTAGCTGAGCTGCAGGAGAAAGTCAAAGAATTGGAGGTCCGTCTAGAGGCGACACACTCCCAGCTTCGGGAAAAAGACGCTCAGCTGGAGGAGCAGAAACGTAGAGAAAGAGACCTGCTGACCACCATCACTGAGTATGTAGGGATTTCTACTGGTTTTCAGAAGGTGTTGGTGCTCTGTGGGTTCCAGCATTTTTCTTAATTTTGTTCAAGACTTGGGTGACAAGGTGGGGCATTTGGGGCAGAAAGATTAGTTGTTTTTTTTTTATTCTGTCATCACACTTTAAACCTTTATTGTTACCATATTTTTTGGATAAAAGCTTGTAAAAGTAATAAATGTCCAAAGTACATATACTTGCTCAACAAGTCCACTGGGGCCAGTTCCATCCATTAGATCTGAGGAAAAAACTCATTGGGTTAGTTTTGCTTTTCAAACACATTTTGAATTTATTCAGTGTATGTGGTGCCCAAAATGTTTTAGAAGGGAAGACCCTGGTATGTACACACAAACTAAGTATTTTGTCTGGAGCCAGTGTGTTTGTCTTAGCTCTCTGTGCCCAAAGTGACATAAATGACTGTGCATAATGCATGTTGTGTGTTTGTCTTCATTAGTATGCAGCAGAGGGTGCAGCAGGGCCTTGAGGATGGTGCCAGACTGCCTTCTCTGGATATTGAGAAACTCAGAGGAGAGAATACTGCTTTGAGAGAGGAGCAGCAGAGACTCAAAAAGGTCTGTTGGTACTTAAATGTTTTGCTTTTTTTTTTTTTGTTATAAAGATCAACTAGTGGAACCTCATTCTTATCTGAGCCTTTTCACACACTGATGACTGTTCATGTCAGTTCCCTCTGCTCTGCCTTCGTACCCTGATTGATCAGTGTGATCTAGGTTATTGAGCTTAGAGGAAGTTTGTTCAGTTCAGTTTTACTCAGACAAGTTTCACTTCTCTGAAAGTAACATGCATTGTGGTTAGTGCGTGTAGTAGCAAACTGATCATCAAAGTGCAACTCATTTCACATTCTTCCTCTGCAAAGCAGAAACTTGAAACACACATCAACAAAGCACAAGTTAGAACTTCATGTAAGTGTAGGAAATGGAAGGCAAAGACGTTAATGCCATCTGACAGTACTGTTGTATTATCGTATTGTTTAAAAGCTTTTCTCTTCTCTCTGAAGGTCATCGAGAAGCAACATCGGATGATGGAACAGCTTGGCTCCCAAATCCAGGTATTTACTCAGTTTAGTTGTCTTGTACAGACTTAATGAATGAACATATTTCAGTTTACTTTGTAAACATATCCCTTAATTCTAGAATGTCAGAACAGGAAATTCTTAACATTACAAACAAATTTGGGAATTACTATGTCTCATTATCCTAGAATAACAGAAGGCAGCCTTGTTTTGAAGGCGCATCCACTAAACTGATGAAACTTTTAGCCTTTTCACATTGTTGATGTTTTGAAGAAGTCTTGTCCTGAAGTTTGTGCCTCCTGGGTTGTGTGTGCAGGCTTTAGAAGAGCAGATGTCTCAGGAAGAGAGCAGCTCCCAGGCTCTCAGAGAAGAGGTGTTGGTCAAAGAGCAGAGTGTGTTGGAGCTTCACACAGCCATGAAAGAGGTGAGCTCCAAAGACCCGTCCAAGGACCAGGCCTTCACATACTGCCGAACGCTCCCCTTACTCAGTGCTGACCACTGTGTTTCAGCTGTCGATCCAGAACCAAGAACTGATGGAGCAGAACCTGACCCTGCAGGAGCAGATGAATGACCCGGAGCGGAGGAGCGGTGACCAGGCCTCCTCGGCCCTGCAGCCGACCGGGACTCGTCTCACACAGAGGCTCCACGCAGAGATCGCCTCCTGCCTCAGTGACCTGCGCTCGCTGTGCAGCATCCTGACCCAGAGAGCCCAGGGACAAGACCCCAACCTCTCCCTGCTGCTCGGTCTCACATGTAGGTACCACTTTGTCTAATTTATCAGACAAGGAAAATTATTTAAAATCTGAAATTTGCACTTTAGAATATTTAGTGGGATTTCTACAGGTCTCAGATTAGGAAGTAATGTTACTTTCCTAAAATTGTTGTCTTGCTTTTTAATGGTTGATGATTTTTATTTTCTGTATTGATGACATTGTAGAAATGTAAAACAAAACCCACCAGTTATCAACCCGTAACCACTGAAACTGTGCAAACTGGTCAGCTGATGTAGTGCAAAGTGGGTGATGGGCCAATTTGACATATTTTCATCTGAAAAGCTACTTCTGCAAGTTACATCAATCATTTGACACTGACTCGGTCAAAGTACAACATCTTTTAAACTTAATTTAAATCCTGCTTCATTTTGTGTGAGAAAATTTTCACATTAAAAATGTATTTAGTGATAAATATATTAGATCAGTAACCAGTATATGGCATGAGATAGATTTTAACCCTTCTGCTGCCTTTGTTGGGTCAAAGAGGCTCTATGATGCTCAAGACAAAGACACAAGGTGAAGGCAACAGAAGGGTTAAACTGATAAATACTAGTTTTAAAGTTCTTACTTTCAAGATGTTGAAACCTACAGAAATCCTATTAATCATTTGTGAACTTCCTTTGTTTTGTAACACACAGCTGTGTTTGGTCACAGTAAATGAAAAGTGCTGTGACTGGGTTTTTTCACTAATTTGTGTGTGTGTGTGTGTGTGTGTGTGTGTGTGTGTGTGTGTGTGTGTGTGTGTGTGTGTGTGTGTGTGTGTG
>JAPTGZ010000009.1:14689624-14711074 GCA_029814645.1 Fowleria isostigma
GACTGACAACACCTGGTTTAACACCATTTACACACACACACACACACACACACACACACACACACACACACACACACACACACACAGAGGCCGCTTTGCTTTTATAATATAGATAAAGTACTGAAAACAATTTTATTCTTGAGTGAGAACTTGTTGGGGAAGCTTGTATAGACATATTTAGGTTTTTATTCAAATGTCTAAGTGAATATTTTATAATTCTATAAGAAAAACCTGTTTGTGGGAACAACATTAATCATTTATTCAACTGGTGACATTTCCTTTAAGAAAACCCCAAAGCTAAATATGACTTAAAGCTTTTAAATTTTAATTTATACCAAGGTTCTCTGTATTATTTGTTATCTGTCCGTCCCCACAAGTATTTTTTCCTGTGGCTGTCTCTGTCTTTCTACCTACATCATACTCTACAAAGGAACTGAGGAACATATTGTGTTTTATTGCAGCAATTGAAGCGTCTGAGATAATAGCAATAATGGAAATAATAAAACTACCAGTCTCAGCACTACCTTTCAATAAGAAGACCTGTTTACATTATAGTAGCAGCATTTAATTAAACATGACTATGGTGTACAGTATTTGATTTGGAGACCTTTTAATGTCAATACATTGCTTATTTCTTATCATCTCCTCTCTATGTAAGGTTTACTCTCTTGCACTGCTTTGCCGTGTTACGAAATTGCTTAATTTTAGTGCAGCTGGCTCATTAAAAGGCTTAACCTTTTGTGCGTTATGGGTCAAAAGATCAGAGCTGTTTTTTTGGGTTTTTTTTAATACTTTATTTTTCACAATTTTTCGAAACATAATATTCAAAGCAGCTCTGTTTCACAATTAAATACACCAGGTTAAACAGACTGGTGGACAAACAGGCACAAAGAGTAATGAGTAAAAACAAACCAACCAATAAAAGCACATAGTCGCAGAAAACATTTGTAAACCACCCTATATTAGCTTCAATTTTTTGTTCATTTTAATGCCTGGTACAACTAAGGGTACATTTGTTTGGACAAATATAATGATAACAACAACTTTAATTTAAGACCTGATATCTATCCATTTTCCATGGTTTTCTTGATAATAACCAAAATCACATAAGTTCTTACATCAATATCTATATCATTGTACTGACAAAAACAGTTCTTTTAGACATTCCATGTTTTCTTTTTTGTCTGTTTTATCACATGATACACACAGGAGTTAGTGCTTGATTGCATAACCATTGTTTTTGATGACTTTTGATGGTCTAATAACTTTTTACATGTATATACTGTACACATATTCACATATACTCACATATGCACTTGCATATACGTTTATATACAGACATATATACCGGTACTCACATACATGTATACACATTTATGCATACACATAGGGAGGAAAGACAAAAAAAAAGAACATGGTAGAAATTTAGTCTAAAAATTTGTTAAAAATCAACTTTGATACTAACAGTCACATGCCACATGATTGAAGCTGACAGAGCAGTAAAAGTAACTATAGTAACAACAATAGTCTGTGGGGATCAGGTGTGTTGTCTCTAACTGCAGTAGTATCAACGTCTATTACATAGATCAAAGAGCATTGAGTCTAAGTTAGGTTGTCACCTCTTTGTGTGAGGTACGTTTTCTATTTGTCCCAGAGTGCCTTGCATCTGTCCCCCTGCAGTTTGAGATTGTTCCATACGTTGGATATTCAGCACAATGTCTATTTATGGGTTTACAGTGGGTGGTTCCTTCCAGAGCCATCAAGAGCTGTTTTTTTTTTCGTGCTTTTACTTTTATGCACTTGAGCATATTTATGACCTTCTGACTGGTTTAACCTTCTCTAAAAGAAGACTAGCCTGAATGTCTATCCTATTGTTGATGATCATTGCAGTAAGTAGGAGGTTTAAAAGGCTGCTGTGGTAATCCTTCCTGAAGGTCCTCGTTTATGGGTTAAATCAGGTGTTAACGGGTACACTCCATGGCTTTGACCACGCTGTAGTATGTTATCGATGTCAGTCCGTTTCAGATCAGAGCGTTAAATCGATATTCAGTGCTCAGTTGGAGTCCACTGTTGTGTAGCTTGTTCCTACAGTCACAAACGTGGCGTGTTTAGTTGTTTGTTTAATCATGTAACTATCACTTCATCTCTCTCTGGCGTTAACCTGACGCATCACTACACTCCATGTGTGACAAACCTATCCGCTCTGTTTTCTTTACATTTCCCACTGGCCTTTGCATTTTCATTTTTTGCATTTTGCTCTAAAGAGAGAATACCTTCTGCATCTGTCTGGTATCTCCCTGAACACTAACATGGTTTCACACGACTGGCAACTACTTCCTGCCCAGGAGTACACTTTTCTCCCAGCAGCTGTCACAAAGTAAACCTTGTTTCCGCTGTATGCACACATACTGTGTTCAGTTGTTAATTAAAGAAGGTACACTGTGAACTGGCACACACTGTCTTTATTTTCTGGTTTTTAAGAAGCTTTTCATCTGTGACATTCTCCTTTTTTTTGTAACCTTAAAATCTGTTTTCTACTAGACCCAGTATTATTATGTATACCATGTCTGAAGATCATTTATTCATTTATTTTCTGAAGCATTCAGCCCATGAGAGGGTTGTGGGTATTATCTGAATGTGAACATGACATTATTGATTTCTTTATCAATGCTTTTGTAGGTTCTTTCTTTGTAATGGGCTGAACACTAATATTCCCATCAGTTCCATTATACTGTTTATTTTTATGTCTTGCATAAATTACATATTTTACAGCTCAATCTAAAATATTTCATTTTGTTTCCTAAGGTTGACAAATGAAGAATTCATTTAAAATCCAGTCAAAATGTTTCATAATGACCCATCCAAAAAAGAAATTGAAGAAACTTTACTAAACAACACTTCCCATACCTCATTTTCACTTCAGTTATTCACACAACAAACAAAATCTGTCCTTAATGTTATTGTTACACAACAGGATCTTTTGTCTTTTAAAATATATTTTGTGTAAGGTTCCACACTGTATTGATTCTTTATGTGACAGTAAGAATTTCATTTAGCCCACTCATTATCAGACCATTTTTGCACCTGCACATCAAAAGTAACCTCTTCTGAAAAATGAATAATGAATATATTAAAATAATTTCAGCCCACTAACCCAAGGATGAGCATACACTGTCCCATTTAAATATATTTTGGTTCTCTGACATTTGGACTGGTCTATTCTGAAAAATTTGACATTTATGTGTGGCACTTGATGATGCAGAAATCTTGGACATCCTCAAAATCTGTAAAAAAAAAAAAAAAAAAAAAAAATTAGTCCTTTAATTAGTCTTCACATGTTTTTAGAATTTGATGTGACACCATAAAAATGTGAATTGTACTCTTGAAGAACATTTTTCCTCTCTGCCTCTCATGCAGCAGTCGTTTGTCTTACAATGAACAAACTGAGTTCTATCCAATTCCTGAAAACAACAGGATTCACTAGCAGCCCTGTTTTCTTAGCTTTGCATCTGTTGGACACTACACTTATAGTTGAATTTAATTTTATTTGGTTGCATAATAACAAATAAAAGCATCAAAATCCATAAAATAAAAGGCAGAATACATAAATGCAAATGCAATGCAAATAAAATGCAAAATACATAAATAAAATGTGCAGCTTAGACACTCCCCCCCAGAGATTTTTTTTTAATTATCTCCCTAAATTAAGGATAAACAATGCTACAATAACCAAAGAAATGACAACAAATAATCAGCAAATAAAAAAGACTGAAATGCAGTAGAGTATGTCAAGTGGTTTTTGGATATACAGTCATGGAAAATAAATATCAGACCATCAAAAGTAATCAAAAACAATGGTTATGGAATCAATAATAATAATAATAATAATGATAATAACTTTATTTTTTTAGCACCTTTAAAAACTGAGTTTACAAAGTGCTTTGCAAAGTAAAGGGCTCAATAGCAGGGTGCAATTCAAATAAACAAGATGCAAGCCAAGACATTCAAACATAGAAAAACAACACAATAAAAGAGATAAGAACAGCAAAATAACATAACAGTAAAAATAAATATTCAAACATTAAAACATTAAAAGGGACAACATCATATAAAGGCGAGTCTAAAAATGTGTTTTAAGAGGTGATTTAAAAGATGTAACTTAAGTCATGTAAATGTAAATCAAGTTCTAACTCCTGTGTGTATCATGTGACTAAAACAAACAGGAAAAAAAACATGGAATGCCTAAAAGTAAAGTCAATACAATGCCACAGATATTGATGTAAGAACTTATGGAATTTTGGTTTATCAAGAAAACCATGGAAAATGGATAGATATCAGCTCTTGTACCTTTGGTTGTACCAGACATTAAAATGAACAAGAAATTAAAGAAAACATAGTGATATAATCATTTTTTCCCACAACTGTACACACCACACTCACACTACACCTATGAACTCAAAGAAATTCTAAAAGTTTGCTGAGGATTAATTAGTGTGATGAGAAACATGACATGTCGGAGCTACTGTTCCTATCAAAGCGTCTGCAGATGAAGTGGATCTGTGTGGGTGGACTCTTGCATGTGGCGGTGTGACTCTACATTCACAAAATCATTTCTCCCAGCAGTCGTGTCCTTCTCCCTGTCAAAGCGAGGAGGCTGGAGTCACTGACAGATGGATATGTCTCAGGCTCGTGCTGCCTTACTCCACATTACAGCAGAAAGATCATAAGAAAGTCATAAAAAAGCACCTCCATCGACTTCCACAGCCTCCCGCCACTCACAGACTCGGAGTCTGGATGCGGATCTGAAGCTATTAGCAGGGAAATAATCATTTGTCTCTGCCACTTTGTGCGAACAATGAGAATGGAGCTCACAAATGCAGCCTGTCCATCAACGCTACTCTTTAATGGAATATACATGCACTGAATAATAGAAGAAAACCCATACTAATGAGGTGCATGTTTTTCTCCCTTCTTTGTTACTCGCGCTGGCTATCGTTGGCTTTTGCCTGGTTGTGTTCCTCCCCAGCAGTTACAGCGGTCTGCTTTCCCCCTGCTCTCCTAGACTAAAACCATCCAGCACTCGGCTTTACAAATGAGGCCCATGCAGTTACCAAGGATACGGAATCGTTTGAAACATCAGATCCGTTAGAGTCCGTACAATGATCCTCTCCAGTCCTCGACTCCTTGTCACTCCGCTTCCCCTCCTCTTTACTCATGCCTTCCACCCTGATGCTTTCATCTCATTTCTCTCTCAGTGAGCAGAAAAACGCAGCCAAAGAGCTAAACGGGAAACAGATAAGTGAAAGAGATGTCATCTTGAACTGACAATGATTTATTTGAAGGAGACTGTCATACTGGGTGGAATGGGAGAAGGCTGAATGTGGACTCGAAGTACGCATGATTCGGTGTAAAACAACTTTATATTACTCCATTTGAAGTCGTCTAGTGCGTAACATCTTGAAACTCTTCTCTGACCTCAGCCCAGTTCATTTGCGTTTGCAGAAACTTGAACATCTGAAGATCTGTGTCCGCACATCAACCACAGTGTGTAATGGAGCTGAGATGTCAGTGTTGGGCCAGTCGGTCATTGTTAAATGGCTGAACGATAAGTGAGACAAGTGGTGGAAATAATTTATCTCAAATTATAGTTTTAAAGGTGAACCAAATCCAAATGGCACAAAAAGACAGTTAAAGTACTCGCTTGGAGCTGAACAGTGTGCAGACGGTTTTCCTTTTTTGTCCCTTATCTCTGCAGTCTGATATTTAATTGTGTCACCTTTAACTTTTATTCTGGTATGAAGTAAATCAGTGTCCATGTTGATGGAAGCAAATCACTGCTTTCCACTCGTTATATCTCCAGGTGAAGTATTTTTCTTCACACAAAACCTTTATTAATATTGAACAATTAGGGTTATCATATAGGGCAATAACTCTTTTTTTTTTTTTTTTACTTTATTTTTATATTATTAAAACAAAAAGGAATACTTGAAAACAGGCGGACAAGGGTCATTATATCAATCAGGAAATTTGCCAGTATGTAAGGTTAAGCATGCAGAAGTACAAAACAATATTGAACAGTAAATAAAATGGGTTACATCAGGGTGGACAAGACCGAGTTTTTGTCATGTCTTTTCTTTGGAGTCATTAATGGTCAATTAAGTCAAAATAAATAAATAAATAAATGGGGAGTTTTTATAAACACAATTTAATTAAAATAAATTTAAAAAAAAACATCAATATTGCTCCAGGTTATAGTATGACATCAGTTTTTCCAATATTATTCTTCTTATTAGCAGGACTCTACCAACTAGGCGGCTAAATGCGCAGTTGGTTGTCCAATAATCGAAGGGTCGGCGGTTCAAATCCTGCCTCCAACTGTCCATATGTTGAAGCATCCTTGGGCAAGACACTGAACCCTAAATTGCTCCCAGTGATGCCTGGTAGCGCCTTGCATGGCAGCAGCCGCCCACTGGTGTATGAGTGTGTGCGTGAATGAGTGAATGTGAGGCTTGTATTGTCAAGTGCTTTGGGTGCCATTAATATTCAGAAAAGCCATTTACTGACCATTTACCATTTCTTCATCTTCTTTTTCTTCTTTTTGGGTGACATATCTTAGCGAAAATGTCAACTGTTCCATGCTATAAATTTTGTTAAATATTTTTTCCATTAGTTGATTGTAAAAATATACTTGTGGATTTTGGATTTGTTGTTTTTTTTTAACTGTAATAGCTATAATGGTGACTTTCTGATGTAGCAGATGTTGTAAGAAAGGGGCAGGTATTATGTTTTCTTCATCCTGCTCCTTTCCAATCATTGAGATTGGAATGAACAAAATGTGAAATAAAATTGTTGGAGGTTCTTTAAACAGCCATTTTTCTTTTCTTTTTTTTTTTTTTTTTTTTGTACTACCAGCTAATAATATCTGCAACAAATATTTCTTCCCTTTCTTGAGCCCACCTGGTATATTCTTTATTATTTATTTAAGGATCCCATTAGTCTCTACCAAAGTACAGACTCTTCTTCCTGGGGTCCATTCCCAATATAAGTGTCACAATTTATGAATTTACAAGGCACATACAGAAAAAACAACAGAACAAAACAAAAGATAATCGCATTCATTTAGCATTGTTCCATTACTGATTATAGATTTCTTAAGATTTGCTTTTAAAACAACATAATTACATCAATTATGATTTATTCATTTATAAAACATACAAACAGAAAAAACAAAAACAAAAAAAACAGAAAACATTTCCTAAATATATAAATTAAAGTTGATCTTTGTTCTGATGATGGATGTGATTGCTGTCATAATGTCCGTCTAGTAAGAGGAGATAACAGGACAATCCCAGAATATGTGGAAATGACCTGCAGAGTTATCGCCACACAATCTCTAGCAACGCCCATGCCCAAAAGAAACTCCTCCTTATATGATGGAGTCCAATGAAAAGTATTCAAATGTACCTTTATGATCCTGGAGGTGCTTTACAGTAGGTGCCACAACAACAGTTAAAACATTTGTTAAGTATAAGAATGTATTATCAGCAAAGTAACATAAGTCATTGTGCAGTGATTTTGTGTTACTATGTTTTTAAAGTAATGCCACTTCTGCACTGACATGTACACAGCCTCACACTCATTTATTTTCATATATTTTGGGCACATAATGCTGCTGATCCCAGACCTGGCCAACTGAAGTAACCCCAGATCGTAACACTGCCCCCACAGCATTGTATTGTAGGCACTAGGCATGATGGGTGATTACTTCATCCACCTCTCCTCTCAACCTGATGCACACATCACAAGGTGGGGATTTTATTCTTTTAGGCCTTGTGGTTTGCATAAATGTTCAGAGGTGTAACCTGAACCAGATGGTCCAAACAATGATGGCCTGTCTTTACTGATGAAACTAGTGAATATTTTCATTTCTGGCTAGTTGGTCAATTATTTTCATGTTTAATCAATTATTTGCTTAGATAAAAGTGTCAGAAATTGAGGGAAAATGCCAATCAGTTCACTCTAAGTGAAATGATTAACATTATTAAAATGTAAGATCAACAGTATTAAAACAGTATTAAAACTTACTAAGTTGAAATTTGAGAATTTATACCTATAAAAAAAAATTTAAAGCTTAACTTTACTGTAATAGTTGTAAACTCACAAATTGATTGACTTTGCAGCTCTATGTAGTAGGTGCCTTTAATTTTTATGAAGTGTATTAATATATTTGTATTAATGACTTTTTCCCTTATTTCACTCATGCATTTTTAATTTTTTTTATTGAATCATTAGAGTGTACTTTCAAACAATCAACCAAATATGTGTTTTTCCCTAAATTTCTCCCTTCTACTAAGCCTTTTTCTCATAGAGATTTTGTCATGTCAGTTGATGTAATTAAAAATGGCTGAATTTCATGTTGATATGTCACCTACTTAGCTGTTTTCAGTTCATTCAGCATCTCTGTCTACATCCACAGGTGCTGAATCCGATGGGTTGGGATGCTTTTGGGCTTCCAGCAGAGAATGCAGCCATTGAGAGAGGCCTTGACCCAGAGGAGTGGACTAAGAGGTATGAGAACCATTAAATATCTAAAGTTATTAACATTATCTCATCTCTTATAAAGTAAGCCCTAGTGCTGTCGTTCACTGTCTCTTTCCGTCAGAAATATAGAGTCAATGCGGGAACAGCTGGACAGTCTGGGACTCTGCTTTAACTGGGACCGGGTGAGTCCTGACCCCAGATTAAGGTAGCTTCTCCTCTGGTTTGCTCACTTGTGCCTGTACATGACTCCACACTTGACTTTTTGACTTTTCCCAACAGGAAGTGACCACTTGTCTCCCAGACTACTACAAGTGGACTCAGTATCTGTTTATTAAGCTGTTTGAGGCAGGACTGGCGTATCAGAAAGAGGTAGGACAGGCCTTTGCACTTGCCCTGAAATATACAGTATATTATAACACATTTAGGTTTTAGATTCATGACTCAGAAATGATTGAAGCAGTTTGGCTTGTACTATAACAGATAAATTAAGGAAATGAAAAGAAGTGGCATTGGTAGAAACCTTTTAATAATGTGTAATTAAATGAGATGACCTTGAAATAAGCTTGTCAATGGACTAAGTTACTTCTTTGCTTTTTTTTTTTTTTTTTTTTAACTGTGCATATGCTTCTTCTCATTTGCCTGTGTGGATTAGGCGGTAGTAAACTGGGACCCTGTGGACCAGACGGTGCTGGCTGATGAACAGGTGGATGAAAATGGTTGCTCCTGGAGGTCTGGTGCTCTAGTGGAGCAGAAACTGCTCACACAGTGGTTCATCAAGACCACAAACTACGGCAAGGTACGCTTCTTAGACACGTGTGTTAGTCTTTTATGTGTGTGATAAGCCTGAGTAGCTCACAAAATGCGAGGCAAAATGAGCAGAGCCGCGGACCTCTCTCATAGCAATCATGGCCAACACTTCAGTGGCAGCAGCTGCAGCCCTGCCTCTCTGCTTCTGCAATCAGACCCCTGGAGACCGTCATTTGTAGCTTTCCCCAGCCACAGAGAGAGAATGTCAGGAGTAGCACTACAAGGTATCCAGGTTTATCTGATGAGAGGGCTTCTCAATACAGAGGTGAACAGCCCTTTGGACACAAGTCCCAAAGAGTAGGGTAGGTTTATGCATCTTAATATAGAAAACATGCACACACACTCAAAGCACATTGTGATCCTTGTGCAGAAAATGTTTTTGATTTACTGTTTATCAGTGTGAAAAGCACTAGTTTTGAAGTGAATAGAAGTTTGACTGAAGTCCATAAAAAACTGAGAACATTTGGTTAAAATTGTAAGAATGCCATATGTGTTGTTTTGTCAAAAACAAAAAAAAAAAACTGTCATCAGGCAACCTGCCACGAGTGGGACAAGCAGAGCAATTTTAGAGTTTCTGTGTAGATTTTCGAACCTAATTTAAAGGCATATTTTGCAGGATTTTCTTCAAAAAAATGTGATAAATGGACTCATGGAAAAGGAATCTCTCAGCCAACACTTTTTACCTCTACTCTCAGCCTTTGTTATTTTATTTTACCTCCTTTTCTATGTTTGGGAAGTGTCTGTGTATCAACCTTTAGTGAGTGCATCCTTCCAGACAGCAACAGCATCATGCAGTGTGTGCAGACGGGACTCTGTAAAAATGCATCAGCTCTAGTAACATCACTGTCTCCCTCTCTGTACTCTTCTCTTGGTCTGTGTGTCTGTTTGACTGACAGGGGAATGAGACACATAAACACAACATTCACACCAGTTCCAGAAATACAGAACCTTCCTGAAGGACTGTGCAAAAATTTGGGCATCTAGTTAAGATAGTGTGAAATTATCAGTAAAAAAAATATAATAATCTTTGTTCTTGCTCATACAGCTTCTTCTTTTCAGTCACTTTACCTTGTCTCACCACTGCTGCTTTTACTCAGTGGAAACCATTGATACTGACCTCATCTGTCTGGATTAAACTGATTACTATGAGTGGATATTACTGTAACTGAACTTTAAGTAAATACTTTGTTACACACATGTATTGTTGTAATGGTATAGAATACATCCAATTGTAACTCCAAATTGAAAGCGACAGAATTTTTCCATTCTGCAGCTCGTAGTTATTTAAGTAATAAACAATGTGATCTTAGAGCATTAGGCTGATTGTAAAGTAGTATTTTCACAAGCACAGAAAACCTTTGGAAACTCTTAAAGTGTCTTCCCTCGGGCTTACTGAGGACAAACTGACTAAAGCTCCATATTGTGCCTTTAACTGCATATGACCTAAATGAATGGAACAAACCAGTTGCCAGAATAAAGCATTGTCATTGTATGTCCCTGCAAACTCCAAATACATTTAATATCCATTTATTTTCTTTGTCTACTGTCATAATGGTCCATTTATTTGCAGCAACAGTAAAATCCTGCATAGTATGTAGATAAAATTAAAATCCTCTGGATGTATCCTCAATGTCTACAACATAACAATTTCTTAATATGTAATGTAATATAAACTAAATTGCATAAAATGAGAATGAGTCCACTGGCCTCATGTTTAAAATTTTTATTAGTTACATGACCGGTTTTGTCATTTTTACTTGATGCGTCGTCAGGGCTCACCCCGTTTTTACGTGGCACTGAAGTCGCCCATGCTCGTTCATGCCAGAGGTGTGAGCGGAGGTGGAAGCAGCCCACTGTGACAATGTGTTCCTGCATTTCTAATTTTCTCCAACAAATAGAGAAATGGAAAGGAAGGAAGAGGAAGGTGTTAAGGAGAGAAGTGAGAAAGACAGATGGAGAGAAAGGAGGACAAAACGGAGCATGCCAAATGAAAGAGCTGTAATTGGGCTGCGATTTGTTGCCTGTGCTTTTCTTGCTCGCTTGTACACGTGTTCAACAACATTAGGTTCAGACAATATTTGTTCAGCAGTCATCAGTTTAACTGTCTGGATTGATATTGTACTGACAGAGTTTGCTCATGAATCATGACCATATTGTTTCCTCTAGGACGCAGATGACTGCATATTATTACTAAGATGGATTTTTTGATGTGGATTACGCAGAATATTTTCAATTTCATGGCTAATCACACTTGTTGCACCCAGGCACACATGCTGCCTGATCATTACACTGCACTGACATCTAAATGATTCACAGCTCAGTGTATTGTTCAGTCAGTTACTCAAACATCCGATTATTAATGCTCAGTATGAGTATATGAACTACAGGACACTGGAGGTAAACCTGTGACCTCGAGGCTCAAAAGAAAGAACACATCAACACTGTGTTCCACATTTGTCGGAAGTGTACTTGATGTCTTCTCACAAAATCCTTGGTTAGTGCTATACCATACTCTTTATCTCAATCTTTTCTTAGTTACCATGGAGACTCCTGTCCTTGCTGTACATCTTTCAGTTATTTCTGGTTCTGTGCCAAACTGTATTTTCTTGTCCAAGAAAGTAAGAACATTGACTGCCTCTCACTTTAAAGACATCATTAGTTTCCTGTCATTGCTTTCCTGTTTTTTATTTGTTTTTGTCTGCTGGTAGAATATTTGTTTTGCTTTGTGTCCTCTCAGTCACACTGACACAAATAGGACTACACGTAGATTTATGCCTTATATATGCAATATAAATCTTATTATATTTTCTGCCACTCTAGAGTAAATCCACACCTGACACAGTTAGCCATCATGACTATGCTTTGATGACTACAGCTAGTGTTTATGTTTGTGTTGATGCTGTGATGAGGCATGGCATACCGAGAGTCACTCTGAAGAGGATTGTGGGTAATAGATTGTGACAGAAAGAAAAGGAAATAGAGAGTTATAACATTTCTGGCCTCAGCCCAGCTGTGGCTTTTTAGCCTCAGCCTAGTTGATATGCATTGCTTCCTTTAATCATGCAGAATAACCGTGTGTGTGTGTGTGTGTGTGTGTGAGAGTATGTGTGTGTATAAAAGGGAGAGAAAGTGCACTTCACAAGCGACTGTGTTGCGATATCCAGGAAAGTGGGGCGAGAGGAGGTCAGGATTTTTGAAAATCCCTCTTTGTCTGTATATTGTGACCTCGTCGACTCTGCAGCTTTGTCAAAATAAATTGGCTGGGCTTTAAAAGGGGCCACACTGACTTGGAGTCAATTGCGCTATCCTAGACATTATGTATTTATGAGGAACTGGTCACCCTGCTACAAAAAAATCTCCCTTTTCCACCGTGAAGTGGAAAATTGGCTCCTTCTAAACTTGTACAAAGTAGTAACTTTAGTGAGTCGTGTCATTTTTTTCTTTGTTTCTTGCTCCCCAGCCTCTTCTGGACGCCCTGGCAGATCTTCCAGAATGGTATGGGGTCAAAGCCATGCAGGCCAACTGGATTGGTGAATGTACCGGCTGCTACTTTGACTTCAAACTCAAGGTGATTCTCAGTTTTTTATCCCCATACACTTTTTTTTATATTTATGCATCCTTTTTTGCTTTCATTCAAATCCTTCAACCTCTTTTCACCAAATGTGTCCCTGTTTTGTCTGCTTTTTGACTTCTGCTTTCTATCTCTTTCTCCCCAAGCACTGATTGCCTGTTTTGTTTTTCTTTGACACCTCTGTTTATGTATCTCTATTGAAAGCCATGTACCAAAACATAAAAATCTCCACTTGCTGTTCACATTCAGCAGTTGCTCTGATCTATAAACAGCAATTTACCCAAACAGATCATGTCAAGGATTAGTTCTATTGAGTTTTCTCAGAGCTACATTTACAGTTTTTCACCCGTCTGTCATTTCAAACCGAGCAGCACAGAAAGCCCCCTCACAGTGCTTTGAGCACCCTTATCAAGCCATTCTCCTTCACACATAATCAGAAAAATTGTTACTCAAGTCAGTTGCTTAATTCATCATATTTCTAAAGAAAAGTGGGTTAGAGGATGCAAGTACATTTGTGTCTTTCTCTATGGGAAGTATTTTCTTTTACAAAGCGAGTAGTAAAAATCAGCTTCTGAAGGTTAGTGTTATGTTACAACAGTTTGTTACAAGACTAAGCTGGCACACAATTTCAGTATAACTGACAGCACGCACTAATTATCATTTCAACTTCCAAGAATATGTGTCATATGAGGGTTTAATAGATTTAACACCTTGTTGCTTTATTACATGTCAAAAGAGCTGTACAGTGAATATTTTATGCACCACACAAAGACAATGAAACAGGATTTCTAATTCAGTGGTACCACTGAAAATATCAGACAACACTATATTGTAGTGTGCAGTCTTTAATATTAAGCTATAGAACATGGGAGAAAGAAAACATCCCCACCTGGATTCAATTAAGCAAATATGTAAAAGCCTTCTATTGGATAATTACTTCATAAATCATATCAACACCTTTGGGCCTACATTAGCCTCATAGCATAGCTGCTTAAGGCATACACTATATGGACAAAAGTATTGGAACACATTGAATTCAGATGTTTCTTTTCTAATAGGGGTCTTGGCTACAAAATTGTCATGACAAATTTCATATTGTGATAAATGTCATAAATATTGACGTTTAAATCTCAAATCAGCATGAACAGGGCGTCTTAAATGCTGTAGCCATGATGTGTCCCAATATTTTTTTTACCATGTACTTTATAAACATCACTATTTCTTTAAAGTTTAATGGAAGATTTTTTTCCTAAGTGAGTTGTGAAAAAAGTGGATGGTTAGTTGTGGGAGAAAATTATTAAATAAGCAGAGGTTTTATTTTCACACAAAGTCATGAATGTTCCTGCCAAAAAACGCTCAAAACTTCATTATATTGAAACATAATGAAATACTCATTATGGTTTCCAAATCTTATTCCAGGCTCTTTGGCTCATACAGACAGCACACCATGTTTAACCCCCACCCACAAGAATTTATCTTAAAGGTTTAACCACAGAAGATTGTGAGTTATGAATATACATCAGAATTCAGTTCTGTAGCAGCCTGCACTTGTCATTCCTCAGTGTACTGTGCCATATTATAAAAGCTGAGTGGGCTCTGTGTGCATGTTTGTCTGGGGATTCACACAAAATCCAGAAAGAGCTGACTGCTGCAGTTTGTCATACCTATGTATTTTTGGCCAAGGAACAGAGTAGCGAAAACAGCAAGTTGATAAGACCAATATTTTGGGAGATATTAGTAATTTTGGAGTATAATAGCCTTACAATCACACCAGAACGCTTTGGCAGTGACTGCTGGACAAATGCGGTACAGCATGCGCGAATCCACAACAGCATACAAACTACCACATCTAGAACCTGGGGATCCTCACGGGTTGACGCACTAGTCTTTAATTTCCTCTGTGGGATGCACCTTTTCCCTCCTGTATTTCTCTCCTAATAGTAAGGATCTAGATCTGCCTTTATGAACAGGTTGGACAATGTGATTTTAAAAGCCACAATCAGCCACTATTTTAGATTCAGTTGCTTCTTCCAGTAACTCCTCCAGTTTTTCCTCAGAAAAACTTGTTTTGCTACCTCTCTTTGGTCTTGCGTTACTGTTTCCAAGTAGAAACACATGCATAAACCCCTTCCTGTGTTGTTGGTAGAATTGTATCGATGTGTATCTATGCTCTGTCTGGCTTTTCGCTAAATTGCGGTGATCTCAATAGAAGAGCGCTGGTTATTATTGACATGAAGTGGCTCCATCTGTGTTCATAATTTTGTGAGTTATTAGTAAATCACCAGCAAAATGTGGCTCCTCTCTTTGGTACTTTTTAGCGATTCCACCGTCACTAATTTGCTTGGTAACTCTGGCCCTTAGTGTGTAAACATCATTCCACTTCAGATAGATTTTCATTATCTGTGGTGGTAAAAACAACAACTCCCTCGATCCGATGACTTTATAATGTCATTAAACTGTATCTTGTGTTGCTGAGAGAATCCTAACAATATAAATTACAAATATTGTGTTTAACCAGGGTTGTTTCTGCTCAAAATGACACCAAAACAAGCAAAAACAATCTCCCCACATAGCTTGACTTGTTTGTAACTTGTCTCCTCTGTGGGAAGGCCTGAGGAGATGGCGTGTTGTCCTCATTAATGACTGTTGACACACGGACACTGAGAGGTTCCCGCTTGTTTCTCCTCATCTCTCTAAGGTGAACGGTGTGGAGACGGGGGAGACCCTATCGGCCTACAGCTCCTCTCCAGAGACGGTGTTTGGAGCGGCGTACTTGGCCATCCTGCCCTCCCACAGACTTCTGCATGGGAACAGCTCGGTCCGCTCTGTCCTGAAGAAAGCTTTTCAGCCGGGTAGAGGTGAGCAGACCCCCACACCGACTCCAACCTGTGTGTGGGCGCATCATGCACATTTGTCAGTGATTGAGTGAGACTTTTTTTCATTTCGATTTGTAAAAACGTGTGCATGATTTCCCATTATGTGTGTTTGGTGTGTAGTTGGAACTATGTGCACATTGTGTTAATATGTTTATCTTACTGTATATCACCCTTATGGATGTAGCAGTTTCAGGTGAGTGGGTGTATATTAATTGGGATTCCCTTGAGGTGTTCACTGTCTCAAGGAGAAATGACTGTTGGTAATAAGCCCCTGGGGGAAGCGTAGCTGCCTCTTTCACATCTCTGCTCCCTCTCCCTAGACTCTGTAACAGAGGTCACCGCTCACAACCTGTTCACCGGCCAAGATGTACCCCTGGTCATCTCACACAAAGACGCATTTGACGGCTATCTTGACACAGTGATCGGTGAGTTTTTATTGTTTTGGGGAGGATTCATATTCCCCTTTAACCTTTACCTTGTAATTTATTCATTGAGGCCAGGGATTCCCAAAGTGGGTGGTACTTGGATGAAGGCCAGGGGGTACTTGAAATTTTTTTGGGAAAATACATTGAATAAGTCATCATGTACTAAATGTAAAATAAATAATGAGAATTAATGCTGAAATATAAAACACAATAAATTCATTCATATAGTAGTTTTATTGTCAATCACCTTGTTTAAGATTTGGTTACATTTTAAGAACATTTCTATTTTATATTATTCAAAATGAGTTTATTTGAGGAGCTACATAATTATTTTTTATTGATGAAAGGTTTATTTATTAAGTAATGACCAATATATAAATTTTTCTTATCAATGAAAGAGGAGACTTTTAGTTTATATTGTGCACACAAAATTTACCTTGAAAATGTGTTATTTTTTTATATATTACAGTTAAATACAAGTTGTTTATTTGCAAAGTTTTGAAAATACAAACAGACACCTTTGGCACCGGAACAAATTTTGCCTAATATTTTGCAATCTAGAATGCTGAAGTGAAAGTTGGGGATACTTGGCTAAAAAAGTATATTTCAGGAGATATTTCACTGTATAAAGTTTGAGAGCCATTGATTTAGGCTAATATTATATAAACATGGAGATATTTAACCTCATCACTATAATGTCCAGTGGAGTGATAATATAGGTAAAAACTCTAATCCTGCCAAATACAAATGGTGAAGAGGAAAAGCAAAGGAGATGAAAGTAGGTCAGACACAGAAAGATGTGTTAAATTTACAGATTTCACATTCCTGGTCTGGACATGCCTCTTCAGTTTGCCCTCTCATTATAGCTCAAAGGCTTTTCATTTCTCACTTTGACTTCACATTAGTAAGAGCCTTGAATTAATTTGGTCTCTTACTGACCACACTTTGCATATTATGCCGTACATTTGTCTATAAAGTGGAAAAAGTCCAACATATCAAGTGACAGCAGGGGGTGAGGGTTGTTTATTATGGGATGGTTACAATGTTATTTAGCAATTTTTATGTATTGTAATATCCCTTCAAAAATAAATATTTATTATATGATCTGATGCTCTCCTAACAAAACATTTGGGAAACTGTAGTTGTAATAGTGTGAAATCATTGCGTTTGTTATACATAATAGCAATGGAACCAAAGGGATTATTAGTTATTACATCACAACATGCCTAACATCACCACAGGGAGAGTCCCTCCTCTCTCCAGAGATCAATGGTATGTATGTCCATGTTTTTGTGTTTCTTCATGTGTGTTATGTTCATGCTGCTGTTTATTCTCTTAGGTGTCCCAGACTGTAGTGAGGAGGATTCATCTGTGGCCAAAGCTCTAAACCTGAAGTGGATTACAGTTCTGCAAAGCCATGAAGACGGAACAGAAACGCTCATCAACTCTGATGAGGTTAGCTCTATTCAGTATGAATGTCATCAGTAATTTCACACAACCTCCTCTTTTATGCAAATTAAACCTCAACATTCATGTTGCTCTTCTGACTCCAGTTCTCAGGCCTGACCAGAGAGGAGGCTTTTCACTCTATTACCCAGAAGGCCAGAGAACAGAAGGTTGGCGGCCACCTTACCAGCTCTAAGCTCAGGGACTGGTTGATATCAAGGCAGCGGTACTGGGGCACGCCCATTCCCGTGGTGCATTGTGGGTCTTGTGGGCCTGTTGCAGTTCCTGAAGAGGACTTACCAGTTACTTTGCCGAAGCTGCCGGCGCTGTCAGGAAAAGGTGTGTCACCTCTGGAGTCTGCTCATGACTGGGTCAACTGCAAGTGTCCAAGGTGATGATAACACTGATATCTTTGTCATTATTTTTATCAACACATCACATACACACTCATTTATAGTTTCTTTGTGTCATCATGAACTCTTACGCCATCCATCTCGTAATATTCCCCTCAATGATTCACATCCGTCATTTTCATTTTTGTCATTGGCCATTTGTTAATGTCATGCATTTTAAATATAATAAAGCACTTACACATGAGCAGCCAGTGGCTACTTTGGCAGTTTTCAAACTATTGTTATGGAGCACAAGACACTGTATTTATAATATGTTTAACTGTTTTTGTGTGTAATTTTTTTACATTCCATAGCAGTTGGTGTTTTCTATCAGTTACGGCTCATTAGCTGAGTATAAAACATGATTTTGCAGTGTATTTTTTGTAAGTTGTAAGTCACCTTGGCTTTGCTATGAGGTAATGAACTCCAGCCAGGGGATTCAGCATGTGAAGACATTTACTGCATTATTTTTTAAAAGACAGATCATTAGCTTCCAGTCTTATACAATCAAACATTCTACTGAAAAACATAGTTCCGCAGGCCTTTTGTTTTTAATTTCAGGTTTTTTCCTTCTATGAAGAAGTGGCAGGTGGATGGGGTATACTAAAAGGGATTACTTCATTATAGGGCAATGCGATATGACTGAAATCTCATGTACTATAATGAACAGTATGAGCAGCATATTTAGATAGCATTATATCTAAGGATATAACACATTTTCTACAAAATAAATTAAAAATAGTTTTCTGTTATGTATTATGCTCTTGATTACATACAGTCCATGTAGAAGAACATAAAATGTTATCCAAATGATGAAGAATTCTGCAATAATGAATGTGATTTAAGACTTAACAATGCAGACGCCAGTATATATAAATGGTACAAAATAAATGTTTAAATGGAAATGTTTTTCTTACTGTCACACAATGTATTTTGCCATATTGTACCACTTCATAAATCCCAATTTTCTTGTTATATTTTGTTCCTGTAACAATTACCCCTAAAAAGGATATGAATAGTATTGCAGCAGATCCTGATTTAAATATATAAAGGCATTAGAAACCCTCAATAATGACATTCTCTGGTAACTATTCAACCATTGTTTCTAATGTAGACCTTAACCTTTTTCATACAACACATTGAGTCACGTGGCTTTAACAAATCAGCTGTGTGATGTGCAAATGATGCAGAAGGGTGGAGGATGTGTTATTTCTTTCTGGTGAAGCGATGTGGGAAATGATGTGGTCCATTTTGCCATTTGTTGAGCGAGAATTTGATTATGTGTAAACTCTCTCCAGTGCCCGTCCCTTGTACTTGTACTGTATTTTTTCCCAGCACACCAACAAATCGAGTCAAGCAGCCTGAGTGAAGTGACACCATTACAAGAACACAGAGCATTGAAAGCGGACCCGTGAATTGTGTGATTAATGCCTTTGTTCTGATGGGGTTATGCACTGAGTGGCGGCTGTGACAGCAGCAGCAGCGTGAGATGATGATAGAGGTTACATAAGCCAGCTGTGCCCTAAGACACTAATACTTTAAATGCACACCTTAGATGAGGCATAATTGCACACTTACACACTCTATACACAGTGAGTGTGTCTGAGAAGGTTTGAGAATATAGGATGCTTATGTAGCCGCTGTCTCCAGAGTCCTTTACTGAAATGGGAATTCCTCTCTGAATAAGACTAATCACCGTCATGGCACCATGTTGATTAAAACAATGGCCCACTCAGTCGCAGATGGCACAAGTCATCAGATTGTGTTCACTCACTTCCACAACGCTCCTATAATTCGTCCCATCAGTGGTGATTGATGGCCATAATCGCAAAGACGCCGTTATCTCCTCTCTTCCGTCTCCCCTCCATTGTTAAGTGTCTGTGGAAATTTGTTCTCTTCACTCGTCGACCATGTCCAATTAAAGTTTGACTGAACACAGACGAGAAGCGTGATGAGAGATGGGCAGCAGACGCAGAGTTTTATCTGTCCTTGAGGAAGTCATTTCCTGTGCGCTCATCTAGTCTCTGACCCACTGCAGCACTGTAAATTGGCCTGCCAACTGAACCCTGCTTCAGCTTAGGCTGGCTGCAAAGGTGTGCATGATGCAAGTGTGTGTTGTTCCAAGGATTCGCTGGTTAAGACCGCTGGTAGCTGGTAGAGTCTGCATCGTTAGCACAACACACACTCCCAAGCAGTCACACAGACACACAACAGATGGAGAGTTATTTTCCATGAGAGTCTTTATAGAGTGGGCAGCTGCCTCTTTTTCCTCATCTGTTTGAGAGCCTTTTGGCTCTTTGTGGCTCATCCTGAAACACACACATCATGCACACAGGTTGCTTCAGATTTGGGAATCTAGCTTTGTTGTTCAACTTGCCTTATTTTGTAGAGGGAGCGTCTCCAGAGAGAGAGTGGTGCGTGTCACCTGTCTGTAGTCTAGTACCAGCTGTCTGTCAAATGACCACAATCTGGCCTGGGATTGGTTAGTCTGGTGAGAGAGAGCGGAGGTGAAAAAATCTCACTTCCTCGAGCCGAATGTTTTATACTAATGACTTTCTTCGTCTTGTGAAGTTTCTATTTTTGGATTCTTTTGTGATGGAAGGGGCTTCCTTACACTGCTGGATTTTCATCAAACGAAATAACACCTGGCTTCCAAATATTAACCTTGCTACACCTTTTCCTTGTTGCTAGGCAACCTCCATCTCTTACCTCATCACCACAGCCTTATTATAGACTGGTATGATAGGTGGTCGAGAGGTTTTTGCCTCTCCATGTTTGAATCTTTTAGTGAGTGTGAGATCAAAAATTCTGACTTTAAGATGACTGTTTTTGTTAGTAGAAATGTTCGACAGGTAGATACACAAAAACAGGTTGAGATGTCCCCAAAGGTCCAGTAAATGATGCCTGCTCTGTTGAACATACCAAAGCTGAGCACTGTGTGTTAGTTTATGTTTCTGGAATGCTGATTTTAAACTCTTTTGAGACTCATTATGAACTGAAAGGCAGACGCTTGCATCGTCCCATTAAGTGCTTTAAATGAGAACAAAAACACCTCCAGATAGCTCCCATTTCCTGTGTCTTTACGTATGCCCTCCCTTCCAAATTCACATCACGTCCTAAGCGTTGTTTGGCTTGGATGGAAAGGGGCGCAAGGTGGTATTTCCAACACAAACACATGATCATGTGTTAGGCCTGCCAGTTCGTTCCCTGTTAGCACAGCCTGTTAGTCAGGGCACAGAAACTGAGCTCTGGTGCCAGTCTGGCTTCAGCTGTGCTTCTCTACAGGGACATGACCCTCACGGCCAGATGGAGCTTCACACACACACACACATACACACACACACACACACACACACACACACACACACACACACACACACACACACACACAC
>JAPTGZ010000009.1:14761145-14780754 GCA_029814645.1 Fowleria isostigma
CACACACACACACACACACACACACACACACACACACACACACACACACACACTGCATCTGAACTTTTGCTCCCATTCAAACACCTCATTCTTTTCTTTTTGGTTGATTCACATGCCGAGCTGCCAAAGACCTTGTTCTCATGAATAAAAGTGACACCGTCTTCCCCAGTCATTCACTGCCCCCAGCGAAAACACACAATTATTCTGGGATTACTATCATGGGCTGCTGGTGTTTGGTTTCAAGGTGTGCCAGTCACACCTCCAGCCCACACAAAGACACATGGAGTAAGACTTCTTGCCAATTTAATTCATTCAAGTTGTACAAGTATTTATTTCATTCATCAGCCATACGTTTCAGTTTCCCCATGCTAGTGTAATCCCCACTGATTACAGACTGCATGCCCTTAAATGTAGTTAGTCTTAAATTATTATAGAAAGTAACAGTCGGAATAATGGTGGTATTCACACAGAGCTGAGAAAGCAGTCTGAAAAATGTATTAACACAACATGTAGAGATGTGAGCAAATTATATGAGCACAAAACACAAAAATCCTCTAATTTTACTTTTTATTTTTCAGAGTGACAATTTAAAAAGTGAGCTTATAAGGACAAAAATAAAACTGAGGATTTGCAGCTCCATAGTAGAACATTTTGTTTTCACTTAGTTGTTGAAGTGTGAGTTAACCTGTTAATATAAAAATGGTGCTTTGAAAGTTAACTTCTCTATTTCTAGATTAGAGTGAAACAGATATATAACTGTGCATGGGCTACTATGGTGCATATATGTTTTTGTGGATGTTTTAAATCAGTGAGTTGTCTGTGAACAATGCAGACTTAACCCATAAAGACCCCAAAATCCACTGGTAACCAGAATCATTCACCAGTCTAAACTGTTTAATACCCTTTGATCCATTAGTCCTATCAGTACATGGGAATTAGTGTAAAATGCAGTTTCTCATCTTTTCATGGTCATCAGATATGACCAATGTGGACATTCAGAGGTTTGGTAGTGAATGTGGGAACACTGTCATCTTCTACAATATTGATTCACCAATAAAACTCATGAAGTTGGATCATTGACAATGGATGGTGACACTGGGTTTATATTCAGTTAATGATATATTTTACAGAAAAAAACAACAACTTTTTCTTCAGTTTGTCTGTTTCTGATAGAATAATCCTCAACTTTAATCTGAGCTTTAATGAACATCATTATAATCAGTAAATTAAATGTAGGAAAATACCAGATTTTCACTTAATAATGCAAAATGCAGAAGATAATATTAGAGTAAATGGTAGTAAATCACTTAAGAAAGGTTTAAAATAGAGAAAAATTTATTTGGGAACTGATTACAAAAGTAGCACTGGGTCTTCATGGGTTAAAAAGTAAACTCTTTAAATAATCAGCAAGTGTTTTCTGATTCCATAAAACATTAGCCAACTATTTTGCATTAGAAGTGCACATCACAGTTAAATGCATTTATTACCTTCTGACACTGCTGATCATTTAGGTACAGCCTGACGTTGGCGTTCATTACGTTTTGCTGCATTGCCTGATTTGTGTCTGACCTGCTGTTTACTTGCTGGACAGCCGTGTAAATCTGGGGCTCAAATACAGCCCGGCGCCCTGTGCTATCCAATTAAAATCTCAGCCCCAATTATCCCATTGTGGACTCCATGTAGAGTATGTGTGTCGCTGTGGTGACCCCTGCTTGGGCCCATTATTCTGCAGGACCTTTGACCTCACTGTATACAATCAATATCTCTGTGTTTTCCTTTACCCTCTCTGGGTGTGTGCATTTGCGTGTGAGAGAGAGGACATGAAAAAGAGGAAAGCTGATGTCTTAAGGGTGGATGGAGAGAGGAGTTTACACACCACATACCGCTCATAACTTGCTCCATGTGAGGGCATAAAGGCTGTGCATGTG
Organism: Fowleria isostigma; assembly: GCA_029814645.1. NCBI lineage: Eukaryota > Metazoa > Chordata > Actinopteri > Kurtiformes > Apogonidae > Fowleria > Fowleria isostigma. Next base: position 14,763,074 of record JAPTGZ010000009.1, read on the forward strand.
GCAGTTGCCAGTGACCCCAGGGAATAGCATCTCTGCTGGGGAGCCATGCAGGTACGGCAGCTCTCACACTGACGGTCTCCTAAACCGCAGTGGGGGCTGTACGTCAGTGGAACCGACTGTGACGAGAGCCTGGGACAAGGAGAGCATTTAGTGGGAGCACAACACCCACCACATTCAGGGTACATTGATACATGCATATGTATTCATGCTTGTACCCACACAGAAAAAGCCACAGCAAGACAGCACAGTGTCTTTGTATGAAGCACCCCCTCTCATCTTCCTCTTAAATGGCGGTGTCAAAACACACTTGTTGAGTTGCATAATAACGCTTTATAACTGTGAATGTCTTCCCCGGGCTGCACTTTAGTTTCCCCAAGGTAACTGAGAGGCAGAAGAACATTCCTGCTGGCTCAGGGAGCTCATGCTGCGTGTCTGGGATTCAGTACCTCGCTGCGGGGGGCTTCTCTCCAGGCTAATCATTGACTGTTTACAAACACTCATAGGCTCCGTCCAGTTCCAGTCGGAGATTAAGGGGAACTCGTTTACGCAACAGCCAACTCTCATAATCAGTGACAATGTCAGAAAAGGAGGAAGGTGAGAGAAGAAATACAATAAAAATACCAATGTGGGTAATTCTAGTTGTAAAATGTTTAAATTTATGATTCAAAAAACCTCAAAATGCTGCAGAATTTTAATATTGTTTTTTTACTTTGTGAAATGACGCAAAGAATATGAGACTTCACAAAAGTTAAGGATACAGTTTTACTGTCAACTTTAGTTTCTGCTCATGCTGACAGCTTTAGAACTGTAACTGAACTTTAGTTTTGGTGTTAGAGACCCTAAGTGCCCCCTCCCAGGCTCATAAACAACCTATCATATTCAAAGATAATGCTATATGCTGTTACAGATTCATCATTTTTGTGTTGTTTCACTATATTTTTTTTTTCAGCATTTGAAGTAGATCATTTACTATATGATCAGATCATTTATTATATGGGGTCTTTTTTGTTTTGAATTTTTTGCTTTGTATGTTTTCATTTTTTACAAGGTGCAACTGAACATTCCATGAGAGAAAATCAGTATCAATTAACAGAGAAGAAAAAAAAACACATAAAGGCACTGTTAAACAACTTTGACAATGTAAGTGAATGTACATAATATTAAGAAATAAAAGATAAATAAATGCAAATAAATAAATACACATAGGTATTGCCACTGAAATTCAATATTGTACATGACAGGGTCAATGTCTTTATTATTATTATATATTTTGAGTACAAATTTTATTCTCAGTGTCATTACCTTCCCATATTTCACATTTGTTCCTATTTTTATTTTCTGTTTGCATCAGTGTAAAGTGTGCCTTTCCTTGCTGGTAGTAATAGTGTTCTATTTAGAGTAGATATGAATCCCTGCTCATATCCTGCCTTTCAAAATCAGCCTTCTCATCCCAGTTAGTCCACAGGCTTTGGAAAAAACAAACAATCATCTGACTGGTGCTGAATCCATTGGTATGTTAACATCTGGTGAGTAGATTGTCAGAGCCTTGACTGAACTTAAATCCAGGTGTTGTTCATGGCAGGAAAAATTTATTTAGACTGCCGGAAAGAATTCCTGTCAGTTCAGCAAAGTTTTGCTTTGATATTAACACATGCCTTAACTATGCTTTGCAAGACAGCCCATCAGACAATCAGCCTAAAACAGATGTGGATCTTACGTCTTACTTGAGCAATTTGCTCATTAGAAAGTGCAGGATTATGGCGCTATTAGGATGGCATGGTGGGGTCATTGTGAATTCCTTATTTTCTGAATGGGATTATATAAAAGAATTCATAGGACGTTTTAATTAGAAATGGTCCTGTGTTTTGTTCTGCCCCTCAGGTATTTTACATTTTTATGAAAGTGCAATAGTCACATTTCAGTCTGTCGCTTTTCAAACAGTCAGCCCTGACTCCTTACTTTAATTAAGCTCTTATCTTTCAGCAAAGCTCAGAACCTTCCCTCTCTGGCTCATTGGAAATAAAGACAGGAATGTGAAGAAGAGGAATGGCCCGTATCTCACTTCCATCCTCTTCATCCCTCCTGCCTTCCAAAACTGTCTGTCAGTAATTACTGAGGCCACTTCCCTACCTTGACCTGATCACACTGAGTCCTTAGGTAGTTATTTTTGCAAGGCTCAGTCTGGCTCTGTGTTGTTGGTGCGTGAGAGTTATTATTCTATTAAAGGGAGATAATGTTATTGTGAATAATGGTTTCAGAAAATTTCAAAGAATGCGCCATTAATTTAAAAAGGTGAATCATGAGGTTTCATTTTAACTCTCAGCCCATGCATCCGTATTCCGTAATTCAGCATAGTGCTGTATGTTACCCCAGCCATTAAGACAGCAGGGTCTCACCAGAGAGGAGACAGGTATGGGGTTGAAAAATAAATCAGCCTGTCACAGTTATTACATAATCACCTTATTGCAATTATTTGAACTAATCACAGTTACTTTGCATAATCATGATCATCATCTCCATTCACCTGTACAAAAGTAGCAGGATGAGTCTAAAACTCAGACTAAGTAACTTAACTATTTGCATTACTTAAGGCACACATTTGACAGGAACTTTCTTAATTACATCATGTTGCATCCCCTTCATCTTCACTTCTGTCGGTATGTCATGATCAGCAGTTTTTTTGTATATTTCAACAATAGACCCTTTGTATTAATAAGCTATTTATGTCAAATCTGCATGGAGCAGAACCTAAAATGCTAATTTTATTTTTCTAGCATTCAGCCCTTTTATATGTGCGTTAATAAACCTCTGTTATGTTTATTAGTTTATTTTGAGCTTATGCACTCCATGTACAATACTAATTATTTATATATGTACAATGTCCAATACTGATCATATACATCTCATTATGTGTACACAGATATACATGGAGAGTTTGCTGTTAACACAATATACATAGAGAAATTTATATGAGCAAATATGCATATAGAGATATACATAGAAAAATATACATATAGAAATGTACACAAAGAAATATTCATAGAGAAATATACATAGAGACATTGGTTGTAAATATTATGTGTACACAACTTACATAATACATAAATATATACACCAATTCACTATTAATATTCAACTCCAGTAACCCGTTTATGCTATGCTACTGGTAGCACAAAACAATAAAACTATTAATTGTAACTATGTGTATGACAGTAAATCATCAACTAAATGTTCACAATAGCCGTAAAATTAAATGGTAAATAATAATATGAGTAGAAATCACTCTTACTGAATCCAATATATTGCACTATGGTGTTGACGGTGACAGTTTGGACAGGGACATAGTGTGGATTTGAGTTTCCCAGTGGAAAAAACATCTGTATAAAGCCATCTGGACTGATCTGGATATGAATCATGAGGTAAAGTGAGCAGGAGATGGAGCATGGAAGATAAAAGAAGGCTCCTGTTCACCGAGGTTAACCCCTCCTTCTCACGCTGTCCCCTCCCTCACCTCCCCACTCAGAAAATGTGTGGAATGTTCCCTCTTCCTGTGGGACCTGGGCAAGAATAGTTACGTGAAGTGAGCTATGAGGTTTTGTGTATTGTGTATGTGTGTGTGTGTGTGTGTGTGTGTGTTGCTCTGAGAAGCCAGATCCAGACCGTTAAACTATTACAGACAGACTGGAAGCACAGGCATCACGTGGAAAGACACCAGAAAGAAACAAAGAAGGAGAAGGAGAAGAACAGTGGTGTAGGTCTTGGCCTGATGTTGCCATGAAATCTAATAGAGCAGAGTGTTTAATCTGTTGCACCTGTCTCATAATTTGATTAAATCACCATTTTCCCTCACATGTGTTTGATCCAGATGCGTTCCTGGTCCTTCAGAGGCCTGGTCTGTGACCTAGCAATATTATATTAAGACACTAGCATACCATGGATCTGTTGAGTTGATTTATCTGCCTGGGATTCAGAGGGTTATAATGAATATTGCACGAGGGTCCATTACCTTCAAATGGCTGCAATTAATCACAGCGGTCTTTATGCGTTAGTGCTGTATCTATTTTCTGAGACTGGGCTCATGGCTTTGCAAGATTTTCCATGAGACTCAGAAAGAATTTTATTTTGTATTATTGACTTTCCTTCAAAAAGATTTGCATTGTAATTCCTCTGTTAAAAAACTACCTTCTTTCCCTATAAGATGCAGTTTGGAAGATCTCAGTCAAATAATGGTAATGCTAATCTTTTTTTTAATGAAATTATATAAACTGTGTAGAGTTTTGGAAAAAATTATTAGACCACCTTGTATTTTCTTCAATTTCTTGTTCATTTTAATGCCTGGTACAACTAAAGCAGGGGTCACCAACCAATCCTCGAGGGCTAATATCCTGCATGTTTTAGATGGTTCCCCTCTTCCAGCATACCTGATTTAAATGATAAGCCTATCACCAAGCTCTGCAGAAGACTGAATATGACCATCAGGTGTGTTGGAAGAGGGAAACATCTACAACATGTAGGATAGTAGCCCTGGAGGACCAGGGTTGGTGACCCCTGAACTAAAGGTACATTTGTTTGAATAAATATAATGATAACAACAAAGGTATCTAATAAGAATTTAATTTAAGAGCTGATATCTATCCATTTTTCATGCTTTTCTTGATAATAACCAAAATCACTTAAGTTCTTAAATCAATATCTATGACATTGTACTGACAAAAACAGTGCTTTTAGGCATTCCATGTTTTCTTTTCTGTCTGTTGTAGTCACATGATACAGGAGTTAGTACTTGATTGCATAACCACTGTTTTTGATGACTTATGATGGTCTAAAACTTTTTTCCGTGACTATATGTTTATGTGTTGATGCAGGTCGGAAGCTCAGAGGGAAGGCGTTCTACTACGTTGGAGGGAAGGTGTTCTGTGAAGAGGACTTTCTGGTAAGTGACCAATAAACAGTCTATGTTTAGTACATCTCCCGTCTCTTCTCTCTTTAATAATGGATTGGATTGTGTCTACAGGAACCCACCAATGCCTTTCACTTACCGGTGTATCTAGATTTGTGATTAAACGGGCTCATCTCCTCCCTGTTAAATTACCATTCGTCAGGTGTTCATTAAACATTTACAGCCTGCGATCCATATTCTGTCAGCCTTTAGCTTAAATGCAAAATTTAGGTCAGGGACTTTGACCTTGTGGCTGTGTTTTCAGCATCTTATGGAGCCTATTCATATCAGTTTCCTCCCCTGGGTGGGACTGGAAGGAGGTCAGTAACTGGAGAAGCTGCTTTGCTATGGTTTATAGGGTGAGGCCATTCACACCAGAGCTGTACAAGCGTATGTGCCTTTGAAAAAATGTGAAAACCTTTGGTATGCACAATCATGCATAATCATAGGATATACATTTAAACACAGTGCAGTCAGAGTATATGTACCTTATAAAAATGTAAAAACTTCAGTATGGATAATCATAGGATGTACAACTGGCCATATGGGCCACCATGCCCACTAGATATTTTACTACTGCTCTGCTTTTGTTTGTTTCTTTCCAGAAAAAATCTACTAGTTTAGTTCACTGACATGTTTACTATCTTATACTTTTATCCAGTAGCTCTATGTGCTTATCCTGGGAGCAGGCTCTGTGTAAAATATCATCTAATTGCTCTTCCACCACAAGCTTTTAGCTGCTCAATTAAAATCCAAATTTAAACTGAATTTAATTTGCATTGGCTCTATTTCCGCTATGTGTGCCTGCTCTTTTGCCAGACTTGTTAGTGTAGCCTCTCCCTGTTGATGCTCAACAGATAATAAGGCTCAGGTGACGGATTTCAAGTGCAGCCGGTTAAATGCCATTCTCAAAATAAACCGCACTAAATTATTATTCAAGTAGTCTTATAATTCCCACATCCACCCTCCACGCTCTGGAGGGATTAGAGTTTAGATGGACTGAATTAGTGTTTGAAGAGTTTTTTTTTTTTTTCTTCACATACTAAAAAATAGTCTATTGTCCACAGATTTCAGTCATCTATTGAAATTCCAATGACTTCACTGTGGTCTTTTCTCTGTCTGTTAAAGTACTCTGGCTTCCAGCAGTCTGCAGACAAGTGCAACGCATGTGGACATCTGATCATGGACATGGTGGGTGTCAGCTACTACTCCCCGGCCGTGTGTGCTTTTGTGTATTTTCCTCTTTGTGTGTGTGATCTCGGCAGAACCTTGTAGTTACTTCACCCCAAATTAGTTTTTTGTGGTCACATCTGGATAAAGGCTCAAGGCAAATATTAGCTCTGCATGTGCATCTCTTATTCAGTTTTTTTCCTCTTTACTGTAGCTCTAGCTCTAACATACGCAACTGAATACGAGTAAATCATTGAGGTCTTCAGATGCAAATGTGATACAAGCCAGGAGGTGTGGCAGTATTTGAAGGCCTTTCCTCTTGACATAAATCCATACACATTCTTCATCCAGGCAGAGAAATGAGATGCTTCCAAGTCCAATCAATGGGCTTATTCTTAGCTTTGTGCTATTCTTGGCTGCTGTGATGAAGTGATACACCTAAAGGCATCATAAAAGATTAATCTAAGGTGACAGACTAACATTTTTTAGCACAATGACTGAATATTTTATTTCTAATACTCACAAATACCAAGGAAATTTGCATTTGCATGAATTTTCCAAAGTAATATTTACAGTTTTAAGCAATTCTCTTCACTCATTTGTCTCTTTAAAGATCCTGCAGGCCCTTGGGAAGTCGTACCACCCCGGTTGTTTCCGCTGTGTCATCTGTAATGAGAGTCTTGATGGAGTGCCTTTCACTGTGGACACTGAAAATAAGATCTACTGTGTCAAAGACTACCACAGGTAAGTGTCACTTGTTACACAGCAAGTAACAAGAATACATGACCCGGATTTATCTGTGCTGAATTAGTTTAGCGTGACACTGGGAAAAAAAATATCTTGGCTTTGTATTTGGTGTTAAATCAAAGTGCAGCCCCTTGACTTTCCCCTGCTACTGCTGGATCAGGTTAAGAAGGTCTCCATGGGTTGGCTGAGTTTCTCTCTGCCACGTGTAGCGGACACATGAGAAGTGTAGTCAGGGATAAAAGGAGGGGTGGGAGAGAAAAATCACTGTCCAGTTTTAGGTGTGAAGTGCAGCATGTGGTCATAACACCCTTCCACCAAACTTGACAGTAGGATGCTCTGTCCAGGCTGGACAAATATAGAGCCTCTAACGCTGAGTGAAGAATTAAAGTCAGGTGCGTTGTGCTGTTTTGCTACTTATAGAAACTATTAGTGTAGTATTAAGGGTTGTACCTCAACCTAAGCAGTAGCTCTACAGTTACAGCTGTTGTTTTCTCTGCTGGTACAACATGTACAGAACCAGGCACATGGCTGGTCACTGTTTGCCAGCTCCCACATGTTTTCTACACTGATTCAATCAGACAGACCTTATTGTGTGTACAGATATGTGTTTGACTTTTAGTTACAGTCATGCCTGTCCGCACTGAGGGGCCCTTTGTTCCTCCCTCAGTCCTCCAGGTGCCAGCCAGCTGCACACGGCTGTTTGGAAATAACAAATACATTTTGCCTTTTGGAGTCACGTGTGTGAGGGAAAGCCAGCACATCTGCAAACCTGGCATTTCCTTCATTGAGTCAAGGTCTTCAGTCAAGTTAGGGAACAGAGAGAAAGAGGGTGTGTTTAGTGTGTTTAACCCATAAAGACCCAGTGCTACTTTTGTGGCACTTTTCAAAGGATTTTTTTTTTTATACATTTAACTTTTCTTAATTGATTTAATACCATTTACTGTAATATTGTCTTCTTTATTTAGCATTTTTTCAGTGAATATCAGATGTTTTCCTACATTTAGTTTATTGAAGAGGGAGATGTCCATAAAAGCTCAGAGTAAAGTTGAGTGGCATTATATCAAAAACAGAAAAAACTGAAGAAAAAGTGACGTTTTTTTTAGCAAAGATATCAATAAATAAACATTAAAATTGTGTGTCTCCATCCACTGTTATTTATACAACTCCATGGGTTTTACTGGTGAATCAATGTTGTAGAAGATGATGGTGTTTCCATGTTCACAACAGAGCTTCTGAATGTCCAAATGGGTCAGATCTGAATGGAAAAAGATGACAAACTGTATTTTACACCAATTATTTACATGGATTAGGATTAGTGGATCAACAGGTATTAAACTGTTTACATTAGTAGATGTTTTTTTTCCTTTGGGCTTTCTTTGGGTCTTTATTGGTTAAAAGGTTCAGAGATATAAAGCATGACCTTGTATTATCTCAATTTAAATCATATGACTTTAAATTTCCCCCACTGTTTAACTGAATTTAATATATTACATTTGGTCAAATGATCTCAGTGTTCTTCACACACTTCTAAGAAAATGTATTTCTCTTCCTGGCTCACACTTGCAGGGTCCTGGCTCCTAAATGTGCCGCCTGTAACCAGCCCATCCTGCCCTCAGAGGTAAGCTCATCAAAATTCATACAAAAGAATCATTTCATCTTTAAATTATAACTTATATTCCTCCTAAATCTGCCACAGCCCAATATATTAATCCTTAAAAGACTAGTTTTAAACAGAAACTATAAAAGACAGGTATGTATACAGTCATGGAAAAAAAATTATTAGACCATCAAAAGTCATCAAAAGTAATGGTTATGCAATCAAGTACTAACTCCTGTGTGTATGGTGTGACTAAAACAGACAGAAAACAAAACACAGAATGCCTAAAAGCACTGTTTTTGACAGTACAAGGCCACAGGTATTGTACAAACTTATGTGATTTTGGTTATTATCAAGAAAACTATGGAAAATGGATAGATATCAGCTCTTAAATTAAACTCTTATGACCTATTTTTGTTGTTAGCATTATAGTTGTCCAAACAAATGTACCTTTAGTTGTACCAGGCATTAAAATGAACAAGAAATTGAAGAAAAAATAGGATGGTCTAATCATTTTTTCCAAAATTGTGCAGGTAACGTTCATATTGCAGCCTATAGAACCTATAGAGAACAGACACAATTAAGTATAAAACAGATGTTTCACTTAAGGCTGTGTCAGTAAAGACATGGATCATAAGGTTTGATGCCTTCTTTCACCAGGAACTTAACACATCATAAATCCTTCTGCTTATATTCACTCAATATGACCCAAAACCTGAAATGTACCTGTGTGCAAATAGCAAACACTTTAATATAGCTTTATTTCCCATTGGACCACACTGTAGGTCAAAGCCATGTGAGACCTAATACCTCGGCACCAGGATTCAATGAGGTGTCAGGAGAAGAGTAGGTGGATAGTAGGGACACGTATGATTCACACACAGATAGGACAGGCTGGCAAAAGCAAAGAAATGTCCAGAATTAGAGTTGACTTTGCTGGAATGTCCCCTGCCCTCCCCCCTCAGTGAGCACTAAGGCCGGTATTCAGAGGAGAGGTAATGTTTGTGAGTTTCCGTGTGTGAACAGGGTCGGGGGCTTAGTCTGTCTTGAGTGTTTATGTAAGCTGTTGTTGAGTCCCCCTCCTTAGCTGGTAATGTTACCAGTGATTAACACTTCCTCAAGTTGGGGCCCATAGTATAAAAAACATGCTTAAAAATGTACAAATACAGGTACCAGACCTCTGAATGGAACTTATAAATTTTATTTTATTTTTTTTTATTTATCAGGGACAGTACACATTAATGAACATTTCTGTAAATGTGTCAGTATTAGCATAAAAAAGTTATTTTTCAAGTGTTGTCCCTGGGCCAGATGTAATATGCCAGCATTCATAAAATTAGAAACATTTTAAAAGGTAAGGCTACACCCACTCATAACGTGACTTTAGTTCACATACATAATATAGACTTTTAGATATTAATAAAAACATCAGGATAGACATTGGTGCATGGTCAGGTAATCACACAGCACAAAACAGAACTGAAAATAATATGAGAAAACAATAAATAAATGAGTAAAAACTGATGTAGTCAGTGTGTATTTACCAGCATGTCTACATGAACAGGGCTGAGTAAAAATGTGTTTTTCAGTAGAGAAGAGTGTACCTGAAATGTGTAAAGATAGAAGATTCTTCATCCTCATACAGATTCTTGACACTTTCTTATTGATTTTTTGAAGTGTTTGTCAGACCAACAAGTTGAGCACAGCAAGACACGGGAGTGTTTTCTGGTGAAATCAACTTCAACTGCATTTGTCGTCTTGAATTTCTTTCCAGGGGTCTGATGAAACCATTCGAGTTGTTTCCATGGACAAAGACTATCATGTGGAATGTTATCACTGTGAGGTGGGCACAAAACCAAAAATAAAGCTTTGCATTGGAGTAAACTGAACTCATGAATGTGTAGAGGCTCTTAGTCGAGCCCCCCCCCCATGACTCATTAAGAGAAATCATAATGACTATGTCCCAAATCATAATTACAGTCATAGCAGTAATTATGTGCAGAAGGTATGTAACAGCTCATCATCTCATCTTATCATTTTACTCAAGAGGTTTATGTTTTTATTTATTTATTTTTTTTGTTTTTTGCCAAGGCCTGATTGAGAGCTGCTGGTTTTTTTTTGTGTTATGGCTGTGAGGAGCTTCCTCTGGACCCCACTCCCTGTTAATCAAGTGTTCAACCATTCAATGGCTGTTTTTACCCAAAAAACTCTACTGCCAGGTCCATACTAACACAAATATTTTATTATAAATAAATATTAACCTCATTTGAAAAAAGGTAAAAAAAAAAAAAAAAGACTACAAACTGGTATAAACTCTAAACAAATCCTTGTTTCTGTTGGACTTAATGCTGTGGACACCCTGGATTATATTGAATGTAGCAAACACAGAGGTTTTGAAAATGGGAATCAATGACAAGTTAAGTTGCAAACCTAAGTCACTGGTTCCCAATCTTTATACGTCGGCCCCCCTTTGGAGAACGAAAAATCTCCAGGCATCCCTTGACACCCCAACAACATTGTAACAGTGGTGCAATTAGAACTTTTATTGAAAGACACATAAACAATAGATCAATATTGTAATAATACTTTTTGCTTTTCCTTGAATATTTTTTGTACAAAGTAAAAAGTGACTTAGATTTTTTCTTGAACAATACAAATAAACTCAACTTGCTCCCTGAGACAATATTTGCCAAATACAAACAGAAAATGTGCAATTATCGTACAACTATGACAATTAAGTTACTTTTTAGAACAACAAACACATTTTTCTAACAAAGATGAACATGTGAACAGTATCAGTGGTTCAATGAGCCCGTTTACATTACACATCTCAGAACATTAAAGTGCAAACTGTACAAACTGTGCAAAAACACAAACATGTCCCATATTTCTTTTCCAGTCCAATCTTTGTCCATTCTCCAAACCTAAACTCTTTGTCTAGTCTAGTGACAGATCACCATGGCAGTAGATTTGTTTACTGTACATCCCTAAAATGAGTCCATGGTGCTCCAACGCTAAAACATTAGTTTCACCTGATACATGTTCTAACCTGAAGATAAAAACCATCCAGGAGTGATCCCATGCCCCGCCCCTCCCAGCAAGCCCTCACACCGTCCCCTGGGGGCCCACCCCACAGTTTGACAAACACTGCCTGTTGGTTTGGGTTGTCCAAGTATTTTCTGTACATTATGTGGATTTGGACAGTACACTGATGTGGTTCATCTCCAACAGATATCTGTTCTGAAGTCAATCTACTGCAGGTCTTACACTGGTTTATACCTGGACTTTTTTTTTTTTTAAACCTTTATTTTAAGGTAAAATCAACTGAGAATAGCTTTACAATAATTTGATGTTTCAAGTGCAGGTGGAAACAAACCAGCAGCAAACATGCATAAAATGGAGTGTGATGCCATTTTCAGAACATCCCTTATGACCTAAAACAACATTCACATATGAATGAGAGTCAAATATAGAGGAAAAATATTTATTTTGTTAAATATCTGCATTAGTAGACATGGCATAAACTTTGTAGTAGATAAAGGAAACGTTTAACTACAAGAACAGATTGTCTTGTACAATGTCATTTTGAACTGTATCTATGAAAATGTTTTGTATTTTCATAGATACAGTAGTAGCGTTAACTGATGAGTTGTATTTTCACTATCATGTCCATGAACATGTATTATAAATACTGCAAAAAAATTGCCTTTTACTTTTTTTTTACTTTTCCGAACCATACCGTCTTCATTCGCTTGTTGGGGGTCACGGGGGCAGCAGCCTCAGCAAAGAAGCCCATGTTATGTGGTGTTTTAGATTTTTAACAATGTTTTATAGTGGGTGGCATCCAACATTATAGTCATCTCTTTTTCTTTTGGACATCATGGTGGGGTTGTATTCATCTGGTTGCAAGTCACCACTACCTGTCACTACAAGTGACACTTCTTTTTTGCATTCAGATTTTTATTTTATTTTATTTTATTTCATTCAATTTTCATTTTCATAATTATTTCCATTTTACAAATTACGTCCAATTAAGTCCAGAGCTATTTTAGTGGATACAATATCACTGGAATGGATTTTCAGAGCAAGAATACCAACATACCTAAGACATAAGAACGTGTGTAGAACACAATAGTAGTACTGATAATAAAAATTATAATAAAAAAGAAAAGTAAGAAAAATTAAGATAAATTAACAAAAAAAGGGGAAAAATGCAGACATAACCAACAAAAATACTTACACTACAAATGACACATTGAACTTTCAAGTCTTTTTCAAGATGATTTTTTAATACTGAATTAAATTAGTTGGTATTCATCAATATTTCAATTAAAATATAATATTTTATAGTGTACACAGGGTAACCAATATTGTACCAGTGGTCTGTCATCGCAGTACACCTATTTGTGTATCTATTTTAAATCACATGGTCTTTACACAGGTGAACATGACAGATTTTCCTCCTCTCATACAGGTATAGTAAAGGCAGAAATAAACTACTGGACTTATACTTCTTAGATTTGGGAAAAATCCTGTGAAAAAAACAAACAAACGATAAACCATTATTATTCAGTCCTCTCCTGTGTTGAAGCTCATGTTAATGTTGATTTATGCGTCTTATTCATCCCCGTGTCTGTTCTTCAGGACTGTAAGATGGAGCTGAATGACGAGGAGGGTCACCGCTGCTACCCTCTGAACGGCCACCTCCTCTGCCACTCCTGCCACCTGAAGCACATTGAGCCCAGCAGCTCCTCTGCCATGGCTGCGGTCTCCTACTAACTCCACTGCGAGTAGAGAGGGACACCCACTGGATCTACAGAGCAACTGCTGAAGAGTGACAGACAGCAGGAGTGGGCGTGTACAATTCTTGTTGTAGAGGATTGGTGGATTTAATGCATCCAATAGCACTATAATTTGATGGTTATTTTGATAGAATTGTTTTTGAAGTAACCTTTATGCAAAATATCATATGACTAATGAAGTATTGTTACACACCAAAGCCCTGATGTGTCTACTATATGCACCGCGTACTGACTTAGCAGAGACGTTGCCATATGAATTTTGTTTGTTTTTTTCCTGTAAATATAATTTGCAATGGCTGTGGTCATTTGTTGTTAACTCTTTTAAAAATATTGTGCCTTTAACTTCAGATTCACACTTCTACTGTTACCAGTGCTGTTAAAATTGTCCACATATCATCTATTCATACAGTTGGAATAATAATGACACAAGTTTTACAGAATTATGTGAAATCCAATAGAATGTGACACTGATCATAGGTACCTTAAGTTGCAGTCAGAGAGAGAAGACACTCTTCTACGCTGTTTTAAAAAAATGCTTCACAGATGCTCAGCTGACGTGAAGACATAACAAGCATTGTTAATTTTCTATATGCAAATATCAGAGTGCAATAACTTTTGAACACAGTTATCCTACACAAACTTTCAGCATGGCCAATTATCACCTATTTTTTTTTTTTTGAGTAGGAATGCTTTTAATATGGTTAAGTTACATATATTACATAAACCCACTGTAGTAAATAAAATGCCATTTCTTTTCCACATGCAATCTGTTTTTTTAGCACTTAAAAGGTATGTGAGATTTAAGGTGCATCTTCTGCCTCACATTCTGTGCAGGTTTTTACATTCAAAAATGATTTTCAAACATTGTGCATAGGTTATATTGTAAGCCTATACTCTTTTACTAATGTTTTATTTAAACTTTTGTGCAAAATGCCTTAAATGCTCTATGGATTTGCTGTGGGAATAGGGCCTACAGTTGTGTTTCTCTACCTTTGCCATCCACAGTAATCTCTTGAATTTACCAACTTCATATGTTGTTCTTTAGAACCTTATTTCATACTTAGCTGTAGATTAAAATGAAGAGCAAGCATAAATATATTTGCTGTTGATTGTAAAGAAAGTATTTAATAAATGCATTACAGTAGATCAAACGTACCGTTTTAATTTGGCTCTTTTTTTGGGGATTGTATGCTGTTTTCTGGCTTGCAAATCAGAGTTTTAGCCAGAGGTGGGAAGTAACAAAGTATTTTGTCACTGTACTTAAGTAGTTTTTTTTTTGTTTTTTTTTAGTGTCTGTACTTGACTTGAGTATTTATTTTCTAGGATCTTTTTATTTTTACTCCCCACATTTTTGCATAAATATCTGTACTTTATATTTATACTCCTTACAGTCTCAGAATAGCCCTATTACTTTATCAGACTAAATGGATGACAGTATGTAAAATACTTTATTCACTGTGGAATCAGAAAATGGAAGCTTTTATGATTTTGTCAGGTTAAAAAAGTACTGTTTCATTCATGGCAAAAAAAAAATGCAGTTGTCATTTTTCCTTTTATTCTTTATTACAACTGAGAAGTTGTATTTTTTTTTTTACTTTTACATAAGTAAAGGAATTTAATCAGTACTTCTACTTTTATGAGAGTATTTTTTCCACAGAAGTAGCTGTACTTTTACATAGGTACAGGATGTGAGTATTTTTGTCACCTCTGGTTTGAGCTGATAGTTTAACAACTTGAGGATGCATAAACAACACAGTCTGCAGAGTTCATTCTGAATGTAGCAGCACTCATTCTGAGTCATGTTTTTGGATACCTGGCAAAGTGAATAAAATATTCACTACATAGTTCTTTGGACTGTGAAAACTATCTGGTAGAGATGCACAGTACTTTTATATTTAACTAGTCACGAACTAGTGTGCAACGCTGCTGAATGAATTATAAGGCTGGACATGTGTTAAGGCTAAATTAAACCTTTAAATTGGAGTCGGAATAGCAGCTAGCAAGCTAATGTTAGCTAAAATAGCACTGTGAGGTGTTGCGAGCGGCAGTTCCATCAATTTTTGTAAGATACAAGAAAACAGGTGAACAGTTAAATTATATGAGTTTGGAGCCGTTTTGCACAATGTCTAGGGATACATATACGTATATGTGTTACGTAAGATTCAGGGAAAACACTCTAACTTCTTGACTAAATAAATAACTCATAATAACCGTAGATAATTTAGTTAAATCCTTCAAAAACATTCGAGCCAGCCAGGAGTCGAACCTAGAATCTTCTGATCCGTAGTCAGACGCGTTATCCATTGCGCCACTGGCCCGACCGGTACGTTTGAGGTGTTACATGAAATATAACATAATTATAACCAAAGCTGATTTTAATTGTGTTTTGTAAGGATATAAATTAAGAACAACGCAAATAAAGGATAAGGTGCCAGAGGAGACTTTAACGCACCATACAGTCACAGAGAACAACATAACGAGCTAAAGTAAACATCACTGGACGAAAACTCAAAGTCTCTGCATGAAGTGGTGATAACCTGGTTTATATTCTTCATAAAACGAGAAATATTAACTCACTTCGACCTACTATGATGAATTGAGAATAAACCTAATTTTATTTGTAAAATTTAATCTACTGTTGGTCTAAGCTAACCCACGGTCGTTGCTATTACATATTATCAAAAAATATGTGGTTGTAATTATGGCTTGTACAGAAGTTATAAAATTTTTATGAAGCGAGTAGGAACAGGAAGAAAAGTGACGAGCCAGCCAGGAGTCGAACCTAGAATCTTCTGATCCGTAGTCAGACGCGTTATCCATTGCGCCACTGGCCCACGTGACTGTAAGTGGTAATATAATGCATTTTTAAATAAAAGTGTTTTCTCCTCCATAAGGTTGTATTCATTTTGATTTCACCATTATTTGTTCAGTAACTATGACAGATATTTGCATTGAAGTCAGTATTTGTTAGATCTCAAATTTAAAAGTAGTTTCTGAATAGTTGATTAAAATCTCGATACCTTTGTTAACCAGCAGATGCCGCACTAGTATAAGTAGCTCTGTTTTTAGGGCATTCGTGGCCGCCCTTTACATGAAGTTACAGTACATTAAAAATGAAACGCAAGTAAAATTACTTGTATATCAATGAAAGATGTATAAAACTAAGTCTGTAGCATGTGGTGGTAATTTTCTTGCGGCTTTGTCTTCACATATCCAGTTTTTTTTTTTTTTTTTTTTTTTTTTTAACCGTCTCTCATTTAGTTTTAATATAGGGAATAATACAACAGAAAACGTTGTAATTGGCTAAAGTAAAACATGTGAAACAGTTTATCTACAAAATACATAGGCAGAACATATAGATACACGTTTAGAAATCTGACCAATCAATAGACGGATGACTTCATCTGTGTTGGATAGATGCGTTGGTTTTATGTTCACTTCCAATACAGATTATCACTCGGCACTAGTGCATTCACATGAGCTATCAGGAAAACCTGCACATAGGCACACAAATAAGACCAAAGCTACATTTTCATCACATTTAAGTAACCTGTGATTATGTCCATTTTTGTTATGTGATGTCCTTTTCTATTCTTTTTTAAAAAATATTTTATTACTTCTAATGTTCTGCTCTTTATTACTTGCCTCGAGACAGTGGCTGTAAATGAGCAATCCTTGCTATAATCCAGCATGTTTACATCTTTTGTTATTCTAATGCAGATGCTTGACAATCTAAAAACTAATAAAGCAACCTGGACACATTTTTGTTATGAGCTTTAAAGCAGCCTACTGTGGAACTAACTCAGAATCAGATATATTCTTTTGCTGTGGTAAAAGTTAAGATTAGGGTATCATTTTCATCTCATTTTATTGTTTATTTCGAGCTTGTGTACTCCATGTATAATACTTATTATACATTTTATTTTATGTACACAATATACATAATACATGAATATATACATCAGTTCACTATTAAAATACAACCTTAGTAGCCTGAAAGGGAGTGAGAAGAAGTATAACTTATTTACTCCCACCCCAGTTTCACTCCTCAAACTTGTATGGTTGCAATTTAGTCAAAGATTTTAGCCGTAAACATGCATTAGTACACCAAAACTAACTTTAACATAATGTATACAATGCACCAATGTACCCAATCAGCAGAAATTAATACTAACTAAATGCAACAGATTATAGGCACTGAAATGAGTAATTAAAAAAATAAAATTAAATATAAAATAAATATGTCTGATAAATAACATCAATAAATAAAGTAAAAAGTAAATGAAAATCAAAGAACAAACACACATATAAGAAGAAGAAAATGAAAAAATAAAAGGAAAAAAGAAGAAAAACACTACATAACCTTCAAGGCTCTTCATTTCTCTATTGTTTTAACACAGTTTCTTTATGTCCTGATTTAATTTAG
>JAPTGZ010000009.1:14798426-14812546 GCA_029814645.1 Fowleria isostigma
CATAAATGTCAGAGGAGGGTGAAGAGAGTGAAAAGCGTTCATTAATGCATGCAAACCTCCTTTACTTGTCTTTTTGAGAAGTATTAGATATAGACGCAGTTTTTTTTTTCCTCCCTTCCACTGGCACCCCCTCCAGAAAGCCCTAGGCGGCCGCCTAGTCGGCCTATGCCACGGGCCGCCCCTGCTTGTACATCTACTTCAGAAAACACTGCCTGTACTTATGCCACCTCTACTGAAGGGGTGTGTTTTCCAATAATGATTGACTCTTCATACATTATTCTACTCATTACACTGCTACATACTCAAAAAATTGACAAAAAATATTAATCAAAAAATTGCTGCATGTTACTTTCTTATTTCCTTCTCCTCCATTTCCTGCCTCTCTTCACTTCATCTGTCAAATACTGTATGGCAAAAAGGCCAAAAATGAATAGTAATCATTTCTTGATTTTAATGGCTGGCTGCCCTTGTCCAGCTTTTTCATGTTTACATATTGCAAAAAAACTCTTAAAACTGAATTTATTGCTTTTATTGAGATGTATTTTTTTTGTTTTACGTAAGAAAGTGGTCAGTTAGTCCATGTTTGCAACTGCAACATAATACGGCACTGAACTATTACACAGAAATAAAACGGACTGTAGGATGTCATTGACCTGAATCAAGTATTCAACAAGCCTTGGTGATCAAAATAAGTGAAAACCCCCCTGAAATTAGAATATAATTATTTATAAATGTGACTACATGGTGGTGCAAATGAAAATTGGTAAATTAATTAAGCTGAAAGAAATTTTACAAAAAAACTCTAGCAGTCTTTATATGTGCAAAAAATATACATAACTGCACAAAGCACATGACAACATAGTGTCCCTCGTTAATCACCTTCTCAACATTTTCACATCTAGTTTTTCCATTGGAAAAATAAGCAGCAGTACATTTGTGAGGTCTCTCACATTGATCTCTGATGCTGCTCATTGTCAAACTGGCATACATACACACAAGTCCAATAAACAAACCACAGGGATACATTTCAGAGCGTTGTTTTGACAGCAGTTTCTAAGCGACTGGGTTTGTCAAAGCGGACAATGTTTTGCGAGTCTTTTTAAAGCATTGTTCACCAAGTTCACTGTTTGTATGTGCATGTTTACCGCAGGTTGTGGCTCAGTAGCTACATTCAAGTTGATGTTCTTGTTGAAACATCTAATATATAGACACTTGGTAATAATATTTGTTGCTCATAACCAGTGCAGCCAGTGTTTTCTGGTGCAGCTGTGGGTGTCTAAAGGGCACAATGGCAGCAATGACAGATGCTCCATGCACCTTGTGTACACTGACTGAGATTTTACCACCGTTCTGTAGAGACAAGGTAAAGATAAAGACACATGTGTAGTCGCAGTTTAAAGGTATATTACAAATCACAATAATATCTGGCCAATAACATCAGCTGATTTTCGTGCTCAAGAATAGATTAGAATGTTTCCATGTGACTAAAGGAATGTCTGCTTATACAGTAGCAACATATTGGATTAATGACAAAGCCTGTGAAAATTTAAGCAAGATCAGCTTGAACTAATACGAATTGTGTCCTTCCAGACCACACATTAAGAGCTGTTTAATTAGTTGGATTGATATGTGGAGATATTTATCATTAAAAGGTAAACAATGCGTAAAATATAAAATGATGTCATGAAGTTGGAAAATGTGTTTGCATAGTTTAACATTGATAATGGACATAAAAGCAGCAAATAATTTGTATTCTGTAAAAAAAAAAAAAAAAAAGGGTTATGGTGCAATAGTCATTTTTTTAAAATCTTTTTTTCCCCCATAACAAAACAAAATAATATATAACCTCAAAAAGATGGCATAGATAAAACAATATCCAAAACACACAATGGATAGTGGTGACAAACATTATATACATCCAGAAGTGTTGCCCAATCCAGATTTATTTGGTGTAAACCCATGCAATTAGAAAAGTGTTTCTGTCATTTTAGGTTCAAATATAAGGATTGCTGGACTAAGCTCTGCTAACTTAGCTCGGCTGTGCCTTCTCATACCAGCATATACTGGACAGTTACATGTACAGTTTATTTAATAATTTAATGTGAGACCTAAAAGAAGCCTGACATTCAGTCTCCTCCATGTAAACCTCCACTTCATGAAGTATGCATTCCTGATGTTTCATATTCATTTTTCAAACTCTGCCATGTATATATATAGATTAAAGTATTCAATGTACAGTTTGTTGTTTTTACAGAGTTGAAATGAGCATACATATTTATTCATTCTCTTTTTTTCAGATACAACACAAAAATACAGGTTAATATGTACTCAGCCTTTTAAAGACGCACAAAAAAACCCCACAACTAAGTGGGATATAAAGGTTAAAATCACTGTTTACTGTGACCCTATAACAGTGGAAACATCTGATATATTTTGAATGAAACGTGGTATTAAACATCAGAATATTTATCAATCTCATTGTCTGGACAAAAGGGTTAAATACTGGCAAAAGGAGGTCAAACAAAATATTTCCACATTGGTTTATAGAAGCTGTTCTTTTTCCCCAAAACTTTTGTTTTTAATGTGAAACATACTTCCTATATATCCACATCTGTGTGGTCATTGTACCTTGACTAAACCAACAGACCTAATATTGGCCAAGGACTTTAGCACAGTACTGTATGTCAGTAGTTATCTTTCTTAAAAATCTTACCTAGTGTTATACTTTACAATCCTGTGATTCACTATGTAACCTTTAAATGACCCTTCAAGTGATATGTTGATTTATTTCTTAATTGTCGCACAGCCCTAGAGATTCCTCATGTATCTACCTCTATGCAAACTAAATGTGAAAGCCTGGTTATTCTACAACCATGTCTCTGTGGACACCACTCAGGCCCAGTTAGACATGCTGACTGCACAACACAACATACGCCGAGTATATAATCAGGTCAAAGCAGCTCGCCTGATCCAATGTATAGGAGGATACATTTACTGTATATACATTCATGTGGTACAATAGTGAAAACCTTGTGCAACAGTGCTTTATTTGGAGAACTGTACTTTGACTCAATCCTTTTGAGCTTACACAGCATGATCTGTTGACTTAAAGTGTTTAAATGGATTAAAAGGCATTGTGTACATAGTCAGGTCTCATGGAACATTACGTCCAGTTCTTTCAATATGCAGTATTTGTAGTGTGATCCTGTCCTAAATCCATCAATGTTTGACAACTAAATGAGTCGTGTTGTGTAGATTTGGCTTTAAATAAATCAAGGAATTAAGCCATCTTTGTGTTTATACAACATCATTTTCTAAACTGGATCTGATCTTGTTATTTGTTTCTCCCAGGGTTACAGTTTGAGAAATATGGGATGGCCTGTACTTTAGAGGTTAAAGGTGTCCATAAAGAGCCGATTTTCGCTCTGTGTCGCATGTCATTATATCATTGGCTGTCCTTGTTTCCTGTCTCTTCTTTATTGTGCACTATTGAATAAATGCACAAATTGACCCCCACGTCAACCAAAAAAATGCAAAGAAACATACTCTGTGATTAATCTTCTCCTGACATGTGGGCCCACAGGCTTTTGTAGATCATCGGTCTGTGTTTAATGTTACATCATCACTCATAGTGTAATGAAACGTTACACTATGAGTGGATGGTGCTGGAAGAAAGGACTCAGAAGGACACAAAGTATTTTTTTTTATTTATAGGTTTTATTTTGTTTGAGTTCCCATGTAGGCTCATTAAATCAGTTATTTTTGGGCTTCAGGGCTTTTAATAATATTCTTAATTGGTTTAGTTGATACTATCATTATGTAACTACATTTTGTTCATATGTACGTCTAGCTCTTGTTGTCTTTCTTTTGCTACGTTATGTTTTATTTACCCCAGTTATTCTCAATGCTTCCATTGTTTGACTTTTCTATATTTTCTTACCATTTTTCTCAAGTTTCTTGTACTGCCTTCAGTTTTCTACAGGTTTCATAGTTTACTGTGAAACCTGGGGGTGGCCATGGCTCAGGATTTAGAGCAGGGCGTCCAATGTTGTTGTTTTTTTTTTCTCCTTATAACAGGTTTTTATTGGCATTTTTAATTATATCTTAATGATATCTAATTATTTTCTTTATTTTGGTCTGTTTTTTGTCTATTTATTTTAGTCTTTTAACCATGTTCAATATCTGAGTACCTGTCCATGTCTTCTGTCTGTGCTGTTCTTAAATTTCTTATGTATGTGTCCTGTGTTTTCAGTGTTTTAATATTTGACTTTGTTTGTTTGAGATGTCCTCTCCAGGCTGTAAAACAAATCTACTTATGGGTATCAATAAAGTCATCTTGAACCTTGAATAACCGGAAGGTTGGCTGTTCGGTTCCTGCTCTGTCCTAGTCATGTGCTGTTGTGTCCTTGGGTAAGACACTTCACCCACCTTGTCTCCAGTGCTGTTACTCACACTGGTGTATGAATGTGTATGGATGTTCAGTGGTGGTCGGGGGGGCCTTAGGTGTGGATTGGCAGTAACACTTCTGTCAGTGTGCCCAGGGCAGCTGTGGCTACAAATGTAGTTTACCACCATCAAAGTATGAATGTGTGAGTGAATGAATAATGGATCCATTGTACGTGCTTTGAGTATGCCTTAATAGAAAAGCACTACATAAATGTAATCCATTATTATTATTATTTATTACTAAATTCACAGTTCTTTTCACCACTGTTTTCTGTGTGGCAAATGACACCTTAGTATAAGAATGAAAAAAAAGGTATAAGAATTTACTCTGAAGCCATCCTCCATCAAGCTTTTAAGCAGGAAGTCGTTTTAATCTTTTTACTGACTGACTAATCCAGTCGGGACTTAGTTGCAACTGTCAGATATTATGAGAAAAGATTATTACTTTTCTGACTTTGTAAAAACGTTGAACTAGACCAGGAGGCTGGTCTACTAGCCCATATCCTAAATCCTTTGGCTACAGGATGTATCTTGTGTCCCCTTGATGATGTTAGTAATTATTCTCTATAATTTTTGGAGCTTTTCCACATGTCTAAGTTGCTATTATACCCATAAGTGATCTGAGTAGATGCTTGTCTGTGTCACACTGCTCTGGTTTGAAGTGTTGACATTTCAGTGAATGATTGATGGTGATTACATAAACAGAATGTGGCAATATAATGTGTCAGCAAAAGACAAAAGTTACTGTGTACACCAACGGTGCGTGTTTTGGCATGAACAGGTTGACTGCCTGTTTCCAAGTTGTTAAATGTGTCAGTGAGTGGGAGTGGACCTGTGTTTAAGAGAGGTGCATATGAAGCCAGTCAGCAGTTCTGTGCATGTGTTCACTTGTCTGTTTTTGTTTGTTTGAGTGTGTTTGTGTCGTCTGGTGCTATCCAGAAGAGATCGCACAACCAGCAGCATGTGTAATCTTTTGTCATAGACTATCCAGGAACGAACAGTAGTTTTCTTCTTTTGCCGATACACTTATTAATCGGTGCTAATAATGATTTCCATTTACTCCTGCTGTGAAGCTAACACAAAATCAAACTTCTTGTTATTCTCAGAAGAACAGGCATGGATGGTTTTCCAGTGTAATAATGATTATCATGCAAGTTTGACATTAAATGTATGGCAGAAGTGGTTTATTATTGCTTTTAACAGTCATAAAGATGTGATGTTCTAGAAATGGCATGAGTGTTGTTTTTCCAAGATGCCATCTGCATGGCTTCATTTATGTGGCTAAAACCCTAATCCAGACATGGTTACTTTATCATATTTGTGCTCTGAGTGGAAAAAGTTCAGCAGAGAATATTTTTTCAGTTCCTACTCGGTTATAATTTGCAATAAACCTATTTTAACTGAGAACAAAACACACCATCAGAAACAAAACAACACACACATATTTCATGACAGTGTCGTAATTTAGAGAATATAATATGGCAAAGTTTCTGTCTAGATTTCACCAGTCTTTATATATATTTAAACAAAGTCTCCTTACTGAACAATGAAAGCTACAAGGTCTTGTATTAGGTTTCCATATCATCTCCATCTTGCTCATGCTTAACTATAGAAATGTAATGCATAACCTTTGTTAAATGTGCCAAGAGAAACACACTAGTATTGTAAATTGGCTGGAATTATCTTTCACATACAAGGATATGTCCCAGCAAGTCAATTTAATGTACAGACAGGAAAATATTATGGCACAGCTCTTACTGTCAGAAATATTGATATTCACATAAATGTCCCATTTCTGAAAAATCTGACAACTGTGAGGTCTATATAAGCCTCAGTTCTGTAAAGTTCCTCTGTGACATGTTGCTAGAACTCATACAAAGGCTTCACACTAATGTCTTTGGATCTACTGTTTGGGTTTGTTTTTGTTTGTTTTTTTTGTTTATTCAGTCCTTTTTTTTTCTCAACAGGCTGATGAACACAGAAAATAACCTCATACAGACCAGAGAGGAGGAAGGGGGGAATTTTGAACGGACGTTGGTGGCCTCTGAGTTCATCGACTGGCTCCTGCAGGAGGGGGAGATGCCGACCAGGGAGGAAACCGAGCGACTGGGACGGAGGCTTCTTGAACACGGCATCATCCAGCACGGTGAGGACAAGGCAGCTGTTTATGTGTCTGATCTATATCAAGGACTATTTTTAATTTGGTGCATGATGTACTTTTTAGAGAGCTCATATGTCATGTCATTGAACAGCCGCGCTTTCCAAACTTCCCGCCAATAATTTTCCATTAAAATACCAGGATAGATATGGGATTTCACAGGGAGTGCTTGCATCATGGGTCATATGGAGAGTATGTATAGTGGTGTACTGGAGAGTAGGGCTGCACGATATTGGAAAAAAATTACACTGAGATTTTTTAAACCTGCGATATATATTGCAATATGAAAAAATACTCAGGAGGATAGAATAGCTGTGTGGTGCCAATGAAATTGTCAAACAAATTAGTTTTGTTACATTTTGTTATGGCAACAGGTACAAGACACTGTTGACACAGGACACGTTTCAATGTCATCCGTTT
Organism: Fowleria isostigma; assembly: GCA_029814645.1. Lineage (NCBI taxonomy): Eukaryota > Metazoa > Chordata > Actinopteri > Kurtiformes > Apogonidae > Fowleria > Fowleria isostigma. The sequence goes on from JAPTGZ010000009.1 coordinate 14,805,451, forward strand.
TGTAGCTGAAATAATTTCAGATAACTGACATTGCTTTTCTTTTTGGTACCAAGTCTTTATTATTGATGATTTTTTTTTTCTTGTTCATTGCTCATTTTTCATTGTTGTTACCAGTGACTCACTCCAACTGATTAAGAATGATTGTAATTAGTGGATTGCTGCAGGCAGTGTATATGTCAGGTACCTTGAAATTAGATGAGAACACGTTGAGTTCGTTTGCCTCCTACACACAGGATCTGCGATGTCACTATTGCACACACATACATTGTGATGGCGATGCTCAAACGATATATTGCGCAGCTCTACTGGAGAGTATAACTTTATAAAGGATTCTGTCAGTACTAGATGTAATTGGTTAATCCACTTTAGCAGACGGGAGTTTGTGTAACATATTTTACTGCTGTTGAGGGGGGCGTAACTGACAGCTGAAGATGAGTTGTGATCATCTCTGGATTTTACTCTAGGACTGAACAAAGATGAAGTCTGGTCGATGGCCAATATTGCAGCTTTCACTGGTAATGAGAAGAGGGACGGTGGTTAAACCAGAATAAATTATTCTCAGCCACCAAAGGCATATTAGAGTCAGCAGCATGTTTCTGAAGGACTCGGTGAGATAACCCTGTTCCTGCTGCTGGGCCTTGTGTGTTGTTAACCATTGAGGCAAGACTAATTATTAGCAGCTTCGCTTACTGTCAATGTAACAAGGTGATCAGGTTTGTTTGAGCACAGTAAATTATCTTGAACTGTATATTGTGTGAGGGAAGACAGTTTTGTGCAGTTACTTCCTGTTTCAACGTCTTGCATATACTGAGGTTCTTGTTTTCTTCTTCTTTAGATTAGACAGACTAGACTCTACACTAGCTCTGTTTTTTAGATATGCTTGTCACAAAGACTTAATCGATGTTTTGTTTGCAATCGTTGCACTTCCAACCCTAGACATATCAGTTCTTGTATCCCTGTTGTAGCCCAGCAGAAAGTTGGTGCCACTGTGGAACAGTTTTCCTGGTGCTGGGGCAATTCTGTGTAGAAAGAGAAAGAACTGGTACCAGATTAGTAACTCATTCCAAACTAGTTGTGGAACCCCTGCAAGTGGAGAAGGAGTATGTGGATAAATTCATCTCAAATCCCTAGATTTCAGAAGGTTCCTGACTGACCTTCTGATTTTGCTACATATCTTTGAAAAATGATCCTCCTACTAAACAGTAAACACCATACATAATATTTGTCTTATATATTCATTAGTTTCTGAGATATTGGGACTTTGATGCCGATTGTAATACAGAAATGGCAGGTTTAATAATTCATTATTTCTGAACTTTTCATGATACAAACATAACATTTTCAGGAATTGTTCTATGGTACACGACATCTTTAACGTCTGTAAAAGAACATCTGCAGTTGAATATTTCCTAAATTTGCATAGTGTTTGCCAGGACTAATGAAGCAAAGTGTCTGGAGGCTTACAGTGATTTCACTGAAAGTGGCTGTAAATGCAGAGAAATGTTAATTTAATTAATTAGTTTTGTATTTCATCCTTGCATCTTAACCTAAAATCTTAAACTGTGGTCACAGAGCATGTTTTTCATTGGTCACTGCCTTCTTGGCTTTTGACCGCTGGCCATCAAAGTGTAATTTGTCCATATATGTGTCTAAGTAAATGTTTGCATTACATTTGAGGGAATTCTCTTCAGCTGTTTTTGAGACATCACATTTTGAATGTAATGGGGAAAAATGAATGGATGAATGAGAAAACTATAGAAATGCAGTGATGCATTAAAAAAATAAGCAAAACTCTTAAACCTTCTAGAAACCTGGGTTAAACCTGGATGTAGACTAGTTCTAAAAAGTCTCAGTTTTATAAATGGAGAAAAAAACTACTCCCTCTGGTTTATCATCTCTTGCTACATGTTTCTGAAGGACCAGTGGAGAGGCAGAACATGTGAGTGGGGGCTGAGTTATTGACAGATTAATGATCTGTGAATGACCCTCAGTGACCATAAAGTGACTTGTTGTGTAGATATTTCTGTCTGGTCTCTACATAATTCTGTCAAAATGTACATCACTGCATCTGATTTTGCTGTCCAGGCTGTGGTATGGAGTTTAATGATGTCACCTTCCAGCTTATCCTTAATCTGAAGATTTTACTGTTAAAGCTGACCAATAAATTGTGATTCAATTAAAATTGCAGTTTGAAGGTGCAGTTTTTCTGACTGCAGACATTTGACCTATGAGATTGAGCTACAGATATAGACGGCATGGTGACCGGTGGTATCAGTTGAGTGCAGCTCCAAGGTTACTTGGTTTATTTGTCACAAGTCATATCATCATAGTTGTATGTTATCACACATTGCAGATTATTCTCATATCTTGCAGGCTTATTTACCATTTACAGTACGTTGTTACTTGTGTCCTTGCAGTCCTGTCGCTCCATCAGTGTGGGTGACATAATTTTTTGTTGAGTCTTATCTACATGCTCCGTGCACATACTTAACTCCACTATGAAGGTGGTTTTCAATGTCATGTCCTTTCAGTTTATAAAAAAGCTGGACATATGGCAAAGTCATTTCTGACGAGAAGCTCTCATTCCTGTCTATTACTCGTACTCATTCCAGCTCATTCTGGGCTCCCAGCAGTGGTGAACTGACCCACAGTATGTCTCACAATGGCTGAGATTGTGTTTTACCACTCATGATTTGTGTCTCCAGTCCCTGACCTGACCTGGCTCAGGGCTATGTTCAAGAACGTGTAGAGTTACAGAATGTTGTGAGACATAAACACGAATAAGTGTGACCTAAATGTCACGTGAGCAGGAGGTCAGTAGGTTTTAATGGCTGCAGGGTCAGCAACCAGGTCTAGCCTTTCATGGGTGCTCTGAAAGTTTTGTTATTTGTTGGAGCATTTCAATTAGATGTTTGATTTCTGTTTAGTTTTATCAGTACATGCATATTTTAAGAACTGACTAGTTCTGCTTTAAATTTTTTACATCATGGAGAAAAGGGAGAATAAATCTTTTTTTCTGCATTTCTACATTATTTTAATTGTTTTTATTGATAAATTATTTCATATATGTATATTTTTTATTAGTTGTAGTAACCCTGATGCATGCACTTTTATTACTTGTTCTAGTTTTACTCTCATTGTGAAAGTAAATAACTTTAAACAGTAGTCTGATTATAGAGAAATGATTCATCATCCAGAACAAAGACAATGTCTTCTTTAGATGTCATTACATAATTCTTGGAATAAATGAGAGGAACTGAAACCCAAAATGCTTTTGAACTTAAAAGCAACATTAATGCCTCTTGTTTCTGTCTAGTGCAGTTAAACATGTTATTTCCACTTGTGAATCCTTAAATCAGCACAATTAGATCCAGTGTAGATTAAATCTCCTTGTACAGAGGTATCAAACATATTTCAAATGTTTCTTACCCATTTGTGTAAATGTTAAAACATGAAATTAGGTTATATATACGTAGTGTGGTGTTGTGCAGTGGACATTATTCTCCTCAACATTATAGCTGCAATAGTTAAATGAATGTAGGAAAAATATAATGAACTTGGTTCCTGGTGAATGAGTTTCTGTCTTTTCACCACATGACATGAAATTTGATTTTATGTAACGTTTGTGGTGTACACCCATGACTGATTAAATTACTCTGCACATTACTGCACAGATGTCACGAGGTTTACTGGTAAAGGTTTATACCCTTGCATCAAGTACATGTGTTTCACAAGATGATCAATACTACATGCACAAATTTATTGTTTTTTCATTAAATTAGTGTCATTTTATTAGATATAACATTACATCTTGTTTAGATTTACAGCGGAATAAATCATTTTAATTCGAGGCAGCAACTGTGCGGTTTGGCATTCAACACAGATTGGGGTTTGTATGTGAAACTGTGCTGCTGTGGTTTATGTGCTATAAATGGTCGTTAAGGAACAATGCATCCTGAAATTTCCACTCTGGACACTTTCATTGCCAGAGTTTGTCATCTAAATAGTTGTAAACATAGATGAAATGATGCCCTATAGAGGAACGAGAATGTAGAAAGAGGCAGTGAAAAATGAAGAAATTGTTCATCATGTAATAAAAGCAGAGTGGGAGTTATTTCAGCTCTTTTTTTACATTTAAGTCTGACTTTTCTCGTCTCTGTGGTGTTTTCTCTCTTTTCCCTCTTCCTCAGTAATAGGGCTGAACATCTCCACGGTTGAGGAATGTGCTGTATTTCAACACATGCACACAATGCAGCTCAGTGTGATGTCACTTTACTTAGTTAATGTTACACAGAGACCTCATAGTGTCACACTCCCTATGGAAATATCCACTCTCAACTTCTACAGATGATATCATGAGGACTTTGTACCGTAAATATTGCCATATTCCCTTGTGTTACAGTACAGAGAGTAGGTTCATAAAGGAATTAAATGCTGATGTTTATAGATAACTTATTTACAGGTGTTCAGCTGCTGTTGAACAAACACTTAGACAACCAGTTAACCAGCTCGTCCTCATTCCGCCACTCTGTCACACAATTATACAAAAAAAAAACAGTGTAAAGAAAAGCAGATCTGGATGGACCTACACTGTGTGGGACAGTATATCACTTGTTTTTCATCCAACCGGCAGAGACTGGATTTGGAAAATGCCTAGAAGTAAAAGCAGGAAGCCACTTTAATCTATGTGTAAGAAAAAGCACATTCGAGTGGTAGATTGAAATCTTTTCACATCCTGTACTTACCTAGCCTTTCTGTTGCACTGTCTTCTAAATGACCTTAAATGCAGAAAATTGGTATTTTTAACCCTTTATAGGGCACTCACAAATACTTTTAAATTCAAATTTTCAATCTTAGTGTGTTATTGGAGGACATAACACTCCAAAGACATGCACCAGTAGATTCATTGATCACTCCAAATTGCCCATAGGTGTGAATGTGAGTGTTGTCTCTATATGTCCAGGTCGTTACTGAAAATGAGAATCAGTTCTGAACTAACTTACCTGGTTAAATAAAGGCTAAATTAAAAAAAAAAAAAAAAAAAAAAGTAAAAATAAACAAGACCTTATTACTTTTGTAAAATTTTTCAACATTTTATTGTTATGCAGAAAAATCAAGGTCGGTGAAGTTACCATATTTGTTTCCTTGCCCATAAGTGGCAAAAAAGGATCCAAGAAGTATATCTAAAAAAAAAAATACAAGAAAAACACATGTAAGGTGAAAGGAACATGTATTTTAGAACAGTAGAAGAACATAAGTGTTTATCCAGGCACCTGTCAACATACACATCATCACTTTGAACATCATTACTTATATAAAAAAAATATAAATTCAAGAAGTATATATATAAAAAATACTAGAAAAAACAATGTAAGGTGAAAGGAACATGTATTTTAGAACATTAAAACGTCACTTTTAGAACATTACAACAACATAAATGTTGATCTAGACACCTGTCAACATCCACATTATCCCTTTGAATATCATTATCTACATTATTACCAGTTACTTCATGGTACCTAACAAAGCAGGTAGACTCACTGTCCATGCAGAGGTGGACCTTACAGACCCTGTAGACCACATTGGACCTGAGATTGTTGACTCACTGTAACCATTCCTGTCACTGTCTTGTAATGTATGCGGAAATGACCAAAACTAGTCACTTGCTCCATAAAGGGTTACGTTTAGTTTCATCACAGAGTTGAGTGAAACCTACAGGCTGATCTATGTGTCAGTGTTTTTTCTTTTGTCATATAATAAAAGGATTCCGTGAGCTTGACAATGGCTCCATCCCATAGAAACACATGGGAACTGACCACAAACCAATGTAGGTTTACTCAGTGGTTTCAACAGCAAACAATGCAGTTATGTGTATCTTTATATTAATATGTACATTCATCTTTCCTGCAGTATACCTGTGGTGTTTTATTTCATTACTTATTCTGTATGAGTGTCCTAACTATTCATTTGATTAAACATTACAGCGAATCCACTTTTAGGGAATTGCGTAATTTACATAATCTTAGGAAATGAATTAGGGTTAAGTGAGGTTTCCAGCGCATAAATTGGGTTTGTTGATTGGCTTGCTTGTGTACTTGTGTGGTTATTGTAGCATATGTAATGCAGTGTATCATTTTTAGGGCTTTGGAAGAAGTGAATGCTGTTGCAAAGGAAATGTAATTGGAGGTGTAGCAGATTTAAGACAGCAAGAACAGTTTTTAGGAATTTGCTTGAAGGACTTTGTGGGTAAAGATTAACTGCAACATTTGGGAAACATTTCAGAGACATTAACACATTCTGTCACCCAGATTTCTCTTCTTATTGCCTTTTTATGTCCCTACAGTGTGCTGTCTTGGTCTTATTAGCTCAGATCAGTGCTCTTAGAGGTCAGTTTGTGTTTGTTCAGCACAGGCGATATCTGCTCTGTAGACTGTCTGTTTAGTACCGGGGGTGGGGGGGTGGGGGGGGTGTCAAGGTTGTCTGAATTCAAATCAGGTGAGTAAACTCAATCTGGGAGGGTTTTAGACCAGATGGCCTCTAACTTGGGTATCAAAATGACTGAATATGTTGTATTCTTGTTGTATTCTTGTTGTATTAAGTGCTGACTCAGAATCAGAATATAACCCATGGTGGATCTTTAACCTTCAAGTGGCCAAGCTATTTTAGTGACTAATATGACCAAGTGGGATCATTTATGACCCCATTGACTTTATATAAGAATACTTCTATATAAATGACTGTTTTAGGGTTCTTCATATTTATTTCACTCTCTAATATACTTGTCCATCATTGATGCTTTTATACAAGTCTTCTCTGTCTGATGCTGACTCATCTCCATCATTAGAGCTACTTTCATCCTCACTCTGAGCATCAAGAGTCTGTCTCAATGCTTGTGCAGCTGTAAATCTGTCTGTTCTAGGTCCGTTGGCCATGCTTCCCTGCAAAACAGTAAAAGATGATGATTAGAGTTAGCAAATTACAATACCATCTGAAGAAGCTATAATGTCAAATCTCATAGAGCTTTCTGGTGTGATGTCATAGGGCACGCCCCCTCTCTATCCCTCTTCTATCTATCACCCCCCCCCCCCCGGGTGTT
>JAPTGZ010000009.1:14826409-14837798 GCA_029814645.1 Fowleria isostigma
TCGTATTCTGGAATTTCTTTCGTATAATGGACGGAAAATAACCCGTTACTGATCTTCGTATACTGGAATTATCGTAATGTGAAGCATTCGTAAGTAGAGGTACCACTGTAATGGAAAAAATTTCAAAGTGTTATAACTTCAAAACAGTTGAAGATATAATTACTATTGGCAATATATAGGAAGTCACATATGGACTTTCATGTGGAGCTATGACCTTAAACCTTGAGTGACCTTGAAAGGTTAAATCTAAGGTCATTTATGTCCACATTTCTAGAAACTTCTTTTCCAAAATGGTCAGCCAGAATCAATTGAAATTTAGAGCAGAGTTTCCTTGGGGCAAGGGCTATCAAGTTTGTTCAAAGAATGTATTGATTTTTGAGTATTTTATTAATTTTTTAAATTAAAAAAAATTCCTAATAGCTTATAATGGGGGAAAAATTAAGTGTTATAACTTCAAAACAGTTGAAGATATTAATATAATTCCTCTTGGTAATAGAGAGGAAGTCACATATGCGCTTTCATTTGGTACCATCACCTTTCATCTTGAAAGGTGAAACAAATGTCAATTAATGTCTTTTAATGGGCTGTTGGACTACTGGAGCTTTGGTCCTATTTTTTATAGTACTAGGCTGCTGTAGCTGCAGTTTAAGTAGCTTTGTTTGCATTATGTAATAAAATGTGTCAGTCCTTTAAAGAGATGCATCAGGAAGGGGGTTAACTGCATGATGAGGACAGGAGTAGAGACAGGCTGTTCAAGCAGGAAAAACAGTTGTGGGAGGAATAAAGAGAGGAAGGAGGAAAGCAGGATAAAGGTGGCTGTGCAGCCACAGCTGGCATGAAAGTATGTAAGCAGAGTGGCAGCAAGGAATTCTGGGAATGCAGAGTATAGCGACCTTAACCACAACACTGAGGGAAGAGCAAAGATCAGAGAAAAGCAAGACTTAGAGGAGAGAGTTAGATGAAGAAGTCGACTTGTAAAGCACATAATGTCCTTCCAGTTTGTAAAGTTCTTTGACAACATTGTGTTTGAGTGTTGATTTTGGGGCGTTTGCATTTGCAGTAATTTACAAAACAGTGTGACCTTCAGTCTGTGGATGTAGGCTTTTCAAAGCAAAAAATCCTGCAGAGAGGAGGCACAACTCTGTATGAAAGAGGAAACGGTCTGAAATAATATCACTTCTGCTTTGGTTGCTGTTAACTGTCAGGTTTTATTGCCATGGAAACGTGTGTCATAGTGGGTCATAAAGGTGTGTGTGTGCTTATAAAATGTGTGTTAATGTCTTTCTGTGTGTGATTAGCTGCATTAACCTGAGGGTGAACTGATTATGTGACCTGTTTCTGGACTCAGAGGATTTAAAATAGCATCATTAATCTTTATGTGCAGAGCAAATTGTGTGATATAAAAACTAAGATAATGCTATGATAATAGATTTGGGGCAGATATGTTTCTTTCTTTAAACCTCTTTTTTATGAATACAATATTATATCTATTTGTTGTTATTAACTTTTCTACTGTAATTCATTCTATATATTTTAGTCTTATTCCTGTCCAATACATAGCTGAGAAGATCACTCTCTGTCATTGTTTTTATAACAATTTTACTGGATTTCCAAATACATCACCAGTTTACAGAGAGCATTAGTCTGTATTGAATGTATAGTGTTAAGGAAAAGGATGGCACAGTTGAACATCACTGGCCACAGTTACATAACTACTAGCATTCTGTGAAAAATGATGGATGGGGTCAAATACACACATACATAGTTGTGAAAAAAATGATTAGATCATCATAAGTTGTCAAAAAGAATGGTTATACCATCAAGTAAGTGGTAAATGGTCGGTACTTGTATAACGCTTTTCCGCACATGAAAGTGCACCCAAAGCGCTTTACAATACAAGCCTCACATTCACCCATTTGTGCACACACTCATACACCAGTGGGCGGCTGCTGCCATGCAAGGCACTACCAGACCTCATTGGGAGCAATTTAGGGTTCAGTGTCTTGCCCAAGGACACTTCGACATATGGACAGTTGGAAGCGGGATTCGAACCGACAACCCACTCTACCAGCTGCACCACAGCCACCCTTTTACAAAGTACTGACTCCTGTGTGTATCGTGGGACTAAAATAGACAGAAAAGAAAACATAGAATGCCTAAAAGCACTGTTTTTGTCAGTACAATGTCAAAGCTACTGATGTAAGAACTTGTGTGATTTTGGTTATTAGCAAGAAAAACATGAAAAATGGATAGTTATCAGCTCTGAAATTAACTCTTATGAGCTGTTTTTGTTGTTATCATTATATTTGTCCAAACAAATGTACCTTGAGTTGTACAAGGCAATAAAATAAACAAGAAATCGAAGAAAACATAGGGTGGTCTAATAATTTTTTCTTTGACGGTACATGTTAAAGTAAAAATAAAAAATAGGAGATTAGGTCACCTTTTCCTTAGATATTAAACCACGTGTCACTGTATTAAAATGGAGCAGACAAACTAACAGCTAAGGGCCTATAAAAAGATTTTAATTTGATCCATGTAATGTATCTTAGAGTAACCCACTTTGGCCACAACATAGTTTTTCACTACAAATAAAATTACTATCTGGGTCACAGTTTCTTCATGCAGTATCATCATTTCAAATTAGATGTATATTGTGTAGCAGTGTGTGTTCTACAGCTGCACTGGTTTATTTGCCGAGTTAATTTCACTCTCTGCAGTTCTTAGAAGGTTAGTGCTGTTCCACTCCACCTGATTAGTTTTATTGACATGTAATTAAACAGTAACACAATGCGGCCTGCTGTAAGGTGTTGGCTCTGCAGTCAGATAAGAGACCGAAGAGGATAATTTACACCCAATGAACTCACAGGGCAGGCAGTAAAAGCATCACAGGGCTCTTCACATTTCTTCCTTGTATACATGCTTTCAAACACTACATCTGCGTGCACCAACCTGTACGTGTTTCCATTAGACGCACGCATCAGCATTATCTAGGCCATAATGGAACAAAGCACTTACAGTATGTAACTGTCGAATACTTCACTCTCAGAGCCACTTCTAATGCACTCTTAAGACGGCAGGTAGACGAGGATGTGTGGGTTTTGTATGTGGCCATCTGTGCATCCTGGGTTGCTCTGCATGTCACAACAAAGAATTACTATTTAAAAAGCTTTTTAAAGTGAACATAAAGCACAGTATCTATAAATTTTTACAAAGTATGATATTTGATATAAGATATAGGCTTTAAAATGTATTGGATAGGATTTTTTCTTAGATTGTGATTGATCTTAAAGGGGTCATATTTTGCTAAACCCACTTTTATTAGTCTTTGGTTCATTTATTTGTGTATTTGTGGACCCTAATAGTTCATAAAGTTTAACGTGAACCCTCCAGGTGCTGCAGAACTATCTTTATATTCATTTTGGCAAAAAAAAAAACGAGTGGTTTTTTACAACCTGTTTTAATTCCTTCTTAATTTGTTATGTCTATAACTAGTTATGCCATGACATTTGCACATATCAAGTCAAGACTTCTGACCAACACCATCATTGTTTGTCAGCAGCAGTGGTTGTAGTCCATGCTGAAAATATGTCCAAACTTCAAGCTAGTTACTAAAAATGTTCAGATGTTGGTTGTATTAATGAACACAAGTAGAGCAGCTCAACCTGGAGGGGGTGGGGTGTGAAGTGGCTCATTTACATTTAAAGGGCCAGCGCTCAAAACATATTTCTGGTGTCATTACTCAGAAATAGGGTTGAAGATGGACCTGTGGAGTTGAATTAATGAAAAATTCAGAACCAAAATTGGTATTTACAGTTCATTTAAACCACAGGGAGATGATTTAAAATGCGTAATTCTATTTAAAAAAAATCAAAATATCACTCCTTTAATGTGTCATATAATCTACTTTCCAGGAGGATTGAACTGTGAAGCAGTGTAGAAGGATATGATAAAATATGACAGTTATTTTCATCAAGTTGGAGTTTATACAGGAAAATGCTGATTATGCTATTGTGATCGTCTCATGTAATTGCAATAAGACAATTTTGTTGACGGTGACAAAGTTCATAGCACCTTGTGCAAGAAAACGCTTAAATCAGGAACTTTGAACTTATACACAGAAGCATCATATGGGAAGTTGGAAAAACAAAAAACACAGGTCATCACTCAACGTTTTTGTGTATTCACATCAGGAGCCTCCAAAGTCCTGAAGAAGCAAAACCAGTCATAAATAATGTTCATAATGGTCCCAAAAAATCCTGCAAAAACCCTGATTGATGCCACACATTTAGTCCCGGTTTTGTGTGTAATGATTATGATAATGTCTACTGCTTAGATGCACAAAAACAGATGTCATGCTTCAGTTTGAGCCGAAAGAACACCAAAAAACGTGCACTTATTTTTACTCTGCTGTTCTGATTCCTCATGGGAGAAAATTTCTGCAAGGTCTCGGCACATCCATCAGCTGGATATTTTTACATAAAGACAGAAAAACCTCTATATTGCATGCAGCTGTTATCGCTGTGTAGAAGTTGAATATCTCTGCATGGACCCTGTGTTTCTCTCTGTGTGTGTGTGAGAGTAATTTTAACCCTCTCGGCGCAAGGAGCCATTCAGTCGAGTTGGGCTCCAGCCAAGGCTAACAACCTCCGAGCCTGAAAGGAGAGAAGCATCAGTGGGAGAAATAGAGGGGGAGGTGTCGGAGAGAGTGAAAGAACTGAAAAGGAAAGGTGGGAAGGAAAGAGAAAGGGGGGGAAAAGAAAAGGAGTGTGTGTGAGGGACAGTAGTTTGACTTTGCTGAAGTGGAGTGATGTATGTGAAAGAGGTTTAAATGTGATTACAGGGAGAGTCCGGCATTCCTCTGCAACACAGGATTAACAGTCTGGACATTTTTTCCTTCCCTCTATCGCTCTTAATCTCCATTTCCCAGCTCTCCTTTCTGCTTATTTTCATCGCCCCATCTGAGACATTTACGAGGAGTACCGGAAAAACATTTAAGAGCGATTAGTGCGAGAAAAAAAAACATTAGGCGTGTTGACTTTGAAAGCAACCGAAAACACTGATCTAACGCTGCATGATGCTCTGTTTTGTTGGTAACTTCATAGAGAGACTTAAACACGAGGCACATCTGAATAACGGCTATAATTTCCTTCTATCATCAGCATTTTGCCAGTTTATTAGCGCCGTAAGTGCTCGGATAATTATGTTGAGAAACCCTGCTGGTTCTTTGTCGGTTTGCTTTTTCGACTCTTTTTTGCATCTTTTTGCATGAATCCAGATTGTGCATGCGTGAGTGAATGTGTCTCTGTAATAACTCGCAGAACCAAACCAAACCAAACCAAACCAAAACCACAGAGGCCTCATGTTGCAACAGCAGCAGCGAGAGGTTTTATTTTTATCAGAGCTGCCGTGTTGGAGCAGTGGTTAAATAACGATAAGGGAGGCGGAGTCCAGGCGTGACCGGGGAGTGATTGGACCGTGGTTGTTGTATTGTACCCTTGTATAATTGTACAGCAGTGTCCACTTACTGTATATCTGTCAGTGTTTGCTTGTTACTTTTTGACTGACCGGGTTGTAAGTTATGCCCAGGTTTACTGAGGCCTTGTGTTGTCATGTTCTGTGTAAATGTTTTCGGAGGGTTTTATTTTTTTGCAGAAAATGGCCCCAGGGTTTTGCCTGCTCTGCTCAGTAGATACCAGCTCTACACAATACAGGCGTACAGTGACAACAACAACAAAACCACCAAAACATATATAGAAACGGCCAAAACCAAAGCTGAAACATTATCCAACCCTCCACGGCTGATGGTTTAGGTTCTGTACATTCTATTATGTCTCAAAACACTAAACTAACAAACTTTGTGAGCCACTTTAACATTTCTATGAAGCATTTGAATGCCTTTGTGTTTTTATTTTTTCCAGTCGTGAAATGAAACAGTGTATTTCCTCAACAAATGCAAGCCATAGTAAAGCAAGTTTATTTATAAATTGTACTTCCTACATATAAGGATTTCAATGTACTTTACATACAGTTACAGAAAAGATTATTATTCCTACTCTGTTTTCTTCAATTTCTTGTTAATTTTAATGCCTTGTAAAACTAAAGGTACATTTGTTTGGACAAATATAATGATAGCAACACAAACGGCTCATAATAGATTTAACAGCTGATACCTATCCATTTTCCATGGGTTTTTTAATAATAATCAAAATCACATAAATTCTTACATCAATATCTATGACATTGTTCGCAAAAACAGTGCTTTTAGACATTCCATGTTTTCTTTTTTGTCTGTTTTAGTCCCATAATACACACAGGAGTTAGTACTTGATTGCATAACCATTGTTTTTGATGACTTTTGATGGTGTAATAAAATTTGTATGTGAATGTAAATAAAATAAACATCTAGACTGCTTACACAATAAAATATTAAAAACTAATTTGATAAAGTGCAGAGTGCAAAATCATAAGAGGTGAATACAATTATTCAAATTTATCACATTTTTTTTATATAATTACAGTGTTTATACAGTCCTCCAGACATACAGTGCAATAGAAATTAAGACTTACAATTCAGTAGTATAATCATAACTTAATTTTTGTGCTTCTTTGTAGTTTTACTGCAGTACATCTTAGATGGAATTATTACATTTTCAACTAACATTTGTAGGAATTACTTTTTGTTTGCATGAAAACCATAATATATAATTACTAATATACAACCACAATTCCAGTGAAATCAGGATGCAGTATAAAACATAAAAACAAACAAAATGCTATTATTTATAAATCTCATAAACCCTTATTTTATTCACAATAGAAATTACAAAACTGAGAAAATGCACCGTTTTAAGAAAATATAAGGTTATATTTAGTATGATTACAGCAACACGTGTAAAAAGTTGGGACAGGGGCAACAAAAGGAAGGAAAAGTGAGTAGTACTAAAAATAAACAGCTGGAGGAAAAACTCATTCTGTGTTTATTTTCTTTATTCTTTACAGCACCCCAACTGTGGGGGAATTGGTTTGTATAGAAAAGAAATTCAAGCTAAATTGTAAGTTTAAGACAATATATGTTCATCAATGATAAAAGCAAACACACATTTGCTTAATGAATACTTTTACTTTTTGATACTTCAGGTACCTTGTGCCTCTATTTTGTCAGTTAAATAACATTCTGAATTCTTTACTTTTAAGGCAGCATTTGTGATGTTTTGCTGAATAAAGGTTATGAATACTTCTATCTCCATTTAACTTCCCTTTAAGGAGTCATATTTTGCTAAACCCACTTTTGTTAATCTTTGGTTCATTCATTTGTGTATTTGGACCCAAATAGTTTAAAAAGTTTGATTGTGAACCAGGCCATAGTGGAACAGAGCGCTTACAGTATGTCACTGTGGAATACTTCACTCTCAGAGCCACTTCTAATAAATGACAGGTAGATAAGGATGTGTGGTTTTTTTTTTTGGTTTTTTTTATGTGGCCATCTGTGTATCCTGGGTTGCTCTGCACATTTCAACAAAGAATTAATCTTTATTAAGCTTTTTAAAGCGAACATGAAGCACAGTATCTGCAAGTTTTTACAAAGAATGATATTTAATATAAGGTGTAGGCTGTAAAATATCTGAAATAAATTTTTTTCTTAGATTGTGATTGATCTTAAAGGGGTCATGTTTTGCTAAACCCACTTAAATTAGTTTTTTGTTCATTTATTTGTGCATTTGTGGACCCTAATAGTTCATAAAGTTTAATGTGAACCCTCAAGGTGCTGCAGAACTATTTTTATATTCATTTTGGAAAAAGTCAAATAGGATTTCTACAAACCGTTTTAATTTCTGCCTAATTTGTTACATCTGTAGCAAGTTACATCATGACATTTGCACATATAAGGTCAAGATTCCTGATGAACATTTCTCCAAGTACGCCATAGCTGTTTGTCAGCAGCAGTGGTTGTAGTCCATACTGAAAATATGTCCAAACTTGGAGCCGATTACCTAAAATGTTCAGTTGTTGGTTGTATTAATGAACACAAGTGGCCTTAACGGGACAGAGCAACACAGTCAACAACCTGAAGGGGGTGGAGGTGGAGTGTGAAGTGGCTCATTTGCATTTAAAGGGCCAGCGCTCAAAACAACCTTTCTGGTGTCGTTACTCAGAAATAGTGTTGAAGATGGACCTGTGGAGTTGAATTAATGAAGAATTCAGACCCAAGCATAGCATTTACAGTTTATGTAGACCACAGGGAAATGTTTTAAAGTGCATAATCCCATTTAAAAAAGTAAAATATGACTCCTTTAACATTTGTCTCCAGGTGTGTCAGTTTGTGGTGTCGGTGAACGGACTCAACGTCCTCTCTCACGACTACCGGACCGTCAGCAACCTGATCCTGACCGGACCCAGGACAATCGTCATGGAAGTGATGGAGGAAGCCTAATGCGGAGGAGCTGAACCTCGTAGAGGAGGGGCGCGGCATGGTCCACTTTGAGAGTGAGGACTGGAAGGATTAACAACTTGACCTCAAAACCACAACGAGAGAGAAAAGTGGATCACTTGAAACACGACTCACACTGTCTGTCTGTTTGGACAAGGTGGACAAACCATGTGGCTCTAAGAATGTTGGTCTTCGAGTCAAGTCAATGATTCAACTCTTGGATTAAAAACAATTCAGGTGTTTCTGGATTTTGAGGGAAGGAGCAACGTCCACAGATTTATCCAGGGAGTCTCGGTGACGTCGCCCCGGCTTTGTGTTTGGACTAGAAAACCCTTTTTGTCCTGTTTTTGTTTGAAATTCACACCAGAGCTGTCCCGTGAGTCTGAGTATAAAAAGATGTCCAAGTGTGTCATCGGAACGCGGAGCTGAACGAGGAAGAATAAATCACATGCAGTGACCTCTAACCCACTTAGGTTTCAAGCATCCACCGAGTCGGCCCTGCACTGCCCTCTGCTGGTGAGGACACCAAGACACAACGAGGGACATTAAACTGTTACTGATTAAAAGAGGTTTATCTTTTATTGTCTTGAGAACAACCATGTTAAAAGGAAGAAACATAAACAATGTAAACTCTTAAAACTGATAAACATGTAGCTACAGGAATGACTTGTAAAAAGGAAAAGCAGTGATAAACCTTATGTGACATTACCACGCACAATGTATATAGTACATTATAAAAGACAACACTGCTCAAGCCAAAACATCATGTCATGTCAGAAACTTTAGAAACAGCTGTGTCATAAAGAACCAATCATCTTTTATCTCTAATAATGTGATAAGAAATTACAAAGTGAGGGGTTAAATCTTTTTTATTCTTTATTCGCAACTCCCTTTTTAAGAACTGCTATCACTGAAAACAAAACACTTTATGCACTTATTTGCTTCATACCAAATCAATCCACAGCTATAATTGGATTCATGCTGTGCTTCCAAAGTGGAAAATGTATGTAGCATCTGGAATAGTCTGATTTAGATGAATGGTAGAGTGTGTTTCAGGAGTATCGTCTAGATATTCTCAAATTCAAGAGCACAGCCACTAAGCACTGATTGGAATTGACGAAAGCACTTGAGTGATAAAAGCTCCCTTTTAGTTTATAGAACTGAAGTTTGATTTTATATATATATACATATATACATATATGTACATACAGATGATATAACTTGCATATAACCAAACATTGCTTATTATCATCTTTAGGTTTTCCCCATGTTTTATGTTCAGTAGTTAAATGTAAAGTGGATTCCTGTCCAGTGTGTTTACCAGAGGTAAAAGTCCACCAAATTACAAAATCCTCCTTGTTTTTTTCATTTAACCCTCAAATTAAGTGTGTACCTTTTTTTTTTTTTTTTTTTAAGATGTGTCACAAAACAATAAACAGTGATGTGAATTTATTTTTTAAGTGACAACATTTAACATTTTCAAGCTGTGAGTGTTAATTTGAGTTACTCTTTAGTGAAGAAATATGGAAATATGGGTGTTTTTAAAAAAAAAAAAAAAAAATCTCAGACATTATATCTGGAAAGGGATCGTGCTTTATTTATACAATCAGTGACTTGAGATACCACTAGAGTTAAGTGACTGTTTTGTAATTTGTGTGAACTGCCCTGTTGTGTTAGGGACATATTTACTGAATATAAACAGACTTGATATTTACAGATTTGTGTATTAGCTTCCACCTTAACATCCAAATCACTGTATGTTTTAGACATACTAGCATGGAGGGATAATATTAAAAGCTGTAAAATACTCAAAAGAAGAGCATGGATAGGAACTGTTCATGATGCTTGTATGTGCCTGAAAACCTGTAGTCGACTCAAGAAAAGGCATGGTCAAGTGGTTATGTAGGGTAACCTTAAAATCGAATCGATAACCTATTTTAAACTGAGATTGGGCAATGATAGTATTTTCTATTTCAGGTAGTTCCAAATAACAGCTACATCCTAGATGTTAAAAAGTGATTGGATGCATTTTGTAGAAACGGCAGGGGAAAAAAATGGTCTTTTATGGGTACGTAGGCTAAATTCTCAAGTCCCCGAGGCTGGTAATTAAAATGATCTGTCAAGCACAAATGATTTATCCTTCCTCTTGTGTTCTCTTTCTGTTTCCATCTCTTATGTTAACGGGTCGGTTTTCACCCACGTCTTAACTCAGCTGTAAAATACACTAAAAACAATTATCTGTCATCCAGTGTGTTCCTCATCTCTTGGTTACCTTGTTTTTCCTCCCTTATCCATGAAAATATTGGTTTTAATATTTTTGATGTGGGCCTCTTGGCCTTTTTTTTTTTTTTTTTTTATCAGTATACCTCTGGATATGACCTCTGACGGTCACCAGCTCCAGACTGAACTGACCTCACGTGTCTGGACATGCCCGTCTGTTTTGTTTTTGTGCAGGTATACTGGATAACGAGGATAAATGAGAATCCCTAAAACTCACATGATTGTTAAAGGAGCTGGTGTCAGTGTGTTGGCTGACACTGACTTTATGATTTCACTTTTGGCTCTAATTGTTGCTGTATGATCTTATTTTTATAACTGGGTCAAAACCGACCCTAACAACACAAAAGGTCATAATTTCAACCAGATAAATTTTATAATTTATTAAAAAAAAAAAAAAAAAAAGATTATGTCGTTGAAATAGAGAAAGAGAGAGACTTTGCTCCTGGCAAAGTCAAAAAGCGTTGATTCAATAAAACGATTTAATGTGGTTATTTTATGCATTTAAAACCTAAAATTGGTCAACTCAAACACAAGAGGAAGTGTCAATATTACCCCTTGGAGTGAATAATTATAAGTAATGTTTAAAACCTATAAAATCATGAACTCTTTCCCCCATAAAGACGACATTTGACGACCCCCCTCGTATCCTTAATGACGAGTTTTGACACCTCTGTTATT
>JAPTGZ010000009.1:14852302-14882372 GCA_029814645.1 Fowleria isostigma
ATCTATCTATCTATCTATCTATCTATCTATCTATCTATCTATCTATCTATCTATCTATCTATCTATCTATCTATTAAAATGGACTTTTCTTTTCGTCCTTTTCCAGCCCCAGTTTTAAAGCAGTGTCAGGGGAAAGACAGGCCTGTGAGAAAAAGGAAAACAAGGACAATTCTGCATTGACAGCTCATGAGAGGAAGTGTTAGTGTTGTTCTGTTGTTGGGGAAAAGGGGGGTCAGCAACCAGACCTGTCAGCATTGACCCCTTCAGTGATAGCACTTAAACAGATTTAAGCAAAACTAAGCACATACACAGTTTGTTTTTGTGACATGGCTGTCGATATGACGAGCAGTTACAGACATTTCTATATAAATGATGATTATCTAATATATCATCCAAAACATGTCACTTACTTTTGACTGGACAAAAGCCCCACTTTTTTTCCTTATTATAATCCGTCACTGTGGCACACCATAGCTGTCCATCTGAGCGGCCGTCTGTTGTGCATTCTGCATACCACTTTGTAAGGAAGTTGAATGGGAACTGACAGGGGGCTCCAAATGCATTGCCCGCTATCGTGTAAACATCTGGGGAGACACAAACCAGTCGCATACACATTATTAATAAATACTCCAACAAGATAAAACAAGTTAAACCTGCAAAACTGATCCAAAACAGTTATTGTGCTGTTTTTAAGAGTTTATTTTGATGCTGCTGTAGAGTAAAGGAAAGATTTCTACAAGATTTTGAAGCAGGCTTTGGACAGGATTGTGCAGCTATTCTTCCAACATAGTGTTAGTTTAGTCTGCTCTCATGTTAGATGAAATGGTCTGGTGTGCAGTTGGTGTTGGTGATCCCATGGGTGTTGGATGAAGGTCAGGACTCTGCGTAGGCCAGATAAGTTCTTCTACTTTCTTAAAAATGTATTCTTATTCTGACTTTATTTTTGCACCAAGACTGTTAACCATGCTAACATATCAAAGGGCCTGTTGGAATCCCACCTTATAAAATATTACATAGTTATATTAAGAATTATCTACACTGAACATCTTAAGCTAAACATTTAGGGACAGATTTACTAAAGACTTGTGCGTATAAAAACCGTGTAAACTCATTGCACACGCAAAAAAATGTACAAAATTTACTAACAGTGTGCACTAAAGGATTGTGTCTTTCAAAGGTGCAAAATAGTGCTTCATCATCCAGTTAGTGCATTTACCACAATGAATATGTAATATGGCAGTTACACTCAATTGTTCCGGGAGGAGAAAATGTAAATAAATTAATTTAGCACACGTAAAGTCATTTATCAAACCGAACACAATTTTGTTGATAGAAACTGTGTCTGTATTTAACACATCTCAAAAGGACATGCAAATAGTTTGTATGGTAAATGGTCTGTACTTATATAGTGCATTTCTACACATTAATGGTACTCAAAGGGCTTTATAATACAAGCTTCACATTCACCCACTCATACACCAATGGGCTGCCACTATGCCAGGCACTATCAGGCCTCACTGGGAGCAATTTAGGGTTCAGTGTCTTGTCCAAGGACCCTTCGACATGTGGACAGTTGGAGGCGGGATTCAAACTACCCACCCTTCAATCATTGGACGACCCGCTCTACCACCTGTGCCACAGCCGCCATATTGTACGTATAACTAGACGTGGTCAGTTCTGTCTGACGCACAGAGGGGCTCAGCTCTGGAACTCTTCTATCCATATTGCATCTCAGTTGACTTTTAAAACTTAGATAAACTAGGGGATGATTTAGAGCCGGTCACAAAGAGAAGTAATGCAACACCTTCTATGACAACACTCCTCGACCATTACATTTCCTTTTGTCTGGATCATTCCACTGTTGCCATTAGTGCTGGTGTATCCCAGAGCAGTTTTTTTTCCAAAATCCTCATTTAAATAGGGTGTCTCCAAGACTTTGCACCTGTTGCCATTTATGCAATTACTCTTAATAAATCACCTGCAAACCATAGTTCAATCCAATACACAAAATTCTAGATTGCACATGCAAATTACTACACCCAAATTAGTACATGCAAATTGTGATCACAGTAGATTCATTGTATCATGGGCTATCCTTCTACTCTTGAACAGACTGTGAAACAAGTACAAATCTGACAGGACCTTGATGCAGCAGGTCAGCATCCCTGCTGCTTTTACAGCAGACTCACATATCAAACATGCCTGAGTTGGTATCTATCCTTTATGAAGAATAGAAGAATGGATCATGCTTTGATGAGCGATATCGTTGCAGAACCAGAGCACATAATGCCTGTTGTTTTCACAGACAATATGAGCAGATTTATCAGGTTTAAAGTCTCTTTGTCTTTGGGTTTTCCTTTGTATTCCCATGACAAAATATAAACTCCTTCAATTATTTAATTCAATGCTGAAATAACGTTGTTGCTAATAACTACAATAACTGTTTTAATATAAAGATGATTAGAATGTTACTGCTATAGCCTCATGTCCACTCATCACCAGATGTTTTGGGAATGACACAAACGGATTCTTTGCTTTGATGTGATTTCCTTTCATCCACTTTCTAAATATCTTAGTCCACATGAGGGTCAAGTGGAGAGCCAGAGTCCAGCCCGTCTACCTGTGGTTGAAGGTGGGGTACGCCCTAGATGTGTCAACAGTATTAAACTTTCTTTGAATCATATACTGTATAATGCTTCTAAATGTTCTTCAGTGTTTTCAAAAAAAAAAAAAAAAAATCCTGGCCACAAATTTTGCAAAAACAAAACTTGTACCATTCCTCAAACTTTAAGCCATCAGTGTATTTACATAGTATTGCATCTCTAAGCATCTTTCTAACTAGGTCTGCACAATTAATCACAATAATATAAATGACATAATCTGAAAAGGCTGTGATTTAAGGTCCAGATTTTGGTGGATTTAGTGGGATTTAATTGCAGAAAATAAACTTGGCCTCTGCTGTGTGGTAATATTTTGGATTCCCTGAAATGAAGTCACTATATTTTTCTTATTTTACATTTTTGAATTGGTTTTTGCTAATATGTGTTTGGGTTGAAAAAAAGACACCGACCTTTCAGAATATGTAACCTATGCACCACCATACAGCATCATTTTAAACTCAACTGAAAACAATGTTAATGTCATTTAAAAATGGTAAATGGTAAATGGTAAATGGCCGGTAAATATAGTACAGTGCTTTTATAGTGCTTTTCCACACTTTCATGGTGCCAAAATTGCTTTACAAAGCCTCACATTCACCGATTCACACACACATACACCAAGTATGACATTTTAAATTTAAAGATTTAAATAAGTGGTTTTTCCAAAATTCCTACCTTGATAACCCTTGGAGCAAAGGTCACCCATAGTGCCAAATATCCTCCATCGACTCCATAGACCTGAACCTTTGTAGACCATTATGTTCCGCTCATTGCGGTTGCCCCAGTTGAAATGCAGATCTTGGCCTTTTAGACCAAAAAGAGTCTCGTTCTTGCACTCCCAGTGCTGCAGGTCACTCTTCTCATCACATTCAAAGAGGACCACCTTGACCCAGTCTTTGATCTCCGTCGCCCCCAGGCAGAGCTTGAGGGACAAGCTGAGAACACGATACTGTGACGCCCATCGGAACTGCTGCTCTTTGGCATGAGGATTACATGGAGCCACTGTAATGGAGGTGGCGCTCTCCACCCTCACACACTTATTGTGGTTCTCATTGTAAATCACAAAGGCCCCAGTGTCTGGAGCAGAAGAGAACAACTTTAGTGATGATGTGGGTGAAACACCTCAGCAGAATGTCAGGAATAAAACCATCACTCAAATCAAGTTGGATTATTCTAATGTTAGAAGAAAAGCTGTGTTAGTATTACTTACCTATGTCAGCGGTGGTGCAGAACACTTGCAGGAGACAGAGGATAAAAGTTAGTTTGGAGCAGGGTAACATGATCCTGGTGTTGGATGAGGCTGGTTAATGTTGTCTGGTCATCAGCGAGTCTGCGTGTGCTGAGGTGTGTGACATTGAGCAGTAATGACACAGGGACAATGTGCTTTTCCCCCTTAATCACACTGATGGACATCCTGTCACATGGGTAGGTAAGGATGGTCAAACCACAGCACTTTCCATAAGCTTCCACACACTTTTTGACAAAGGAAAAGAGGGCAGGAAGTGGAGGCAAGGAGTGTAATCTCAGAAACTGAAAGCTACCAATGACAGCCAAGAGATAACACAATCTCCTGTACACTATCCTCTGTAAGAAAGACTTCTTCTGTTTTTAATAAGCCAGAAGCAGACTGACTGCATGATGCATTTGGATAACAGACAATTGTTTGATTAGACCACCAAATGTTCATCATATTGGATGCATTTGATGTTTTTGTTATCATAAATAGTGTTTTGGTTTGTTTTTGTGCCAGTTCTGCACAACACAGAAAGAAAATGCTGTTCAGTAAGAGGGTTCAAGTCTGACTCTCAAGAAGTTTCAGAAGTCTGAAGATGTAGACAAGTACAAGTACAAGTATGTAAACAAGTATGTTTTAGTGATGAAGTAGCAGCTCTGAAAGTGTGGCTCTGCAGGGGAGTGAGTTGTTAATCACACCTGTAAATAAATCAAAGCCCAAAATAGGAGATGTTAAAGCCTTCTATTCACTTTAAAAGAGAAATAACATAAAGAAGGACCATCAACATGGTATAGATTAAATCAGGGGTGTCGAACTGCAGTCCTCAAGGGCCGCTGTCCTGCATGTTTTAGATATTTCCCTCTTCCACCACACCTGGAAGTCATTGCATCGTTATCAGTCTTCTGCAGAGGTGGATGATGAGCTGATCATTAATTGAACCAGGTGTGTGGAAGAGGGAAATATCTAAAACATGCAGGACACCGGCCCTCGAGGACTGGATTTGGACACCCCTGATCTATCTAGTAAATGATAATAAGTTTCTTAAAGCAGCATATGACTTTCATCACAAATTTTTCACATATTTTGACACACAGAAACAGATTAGTTGCTTCTGCATGGAAGTCCAAAAAGGCCTGGATAACAGTTTGGTTTTGGTTTTGGTTTTGGTTCGGTATGTAAGCGAACGGATGGCTCGTGATAGAGCACACTTCGAAGTTGTTTTACCCTGAGGGGTAATTAATCATGGAAAATCTTATGGATTAGTGATAAGGAGGCTTTCACTTAGGCTTTACAAATTTGAAGGAAAAATTAGTAATGAAAGACATACACTACTCTAAGAAATTTCAAAAGCAGAGAAAATTCCATAAAATGAGTTATAGGCAGAGCCGGCTTTAGCCAATGTGATGCCCAAGGTGAGATTTTATGTGGTGCACCCCCTCCATCTGCGATTTACATACACTTACAAATTAAATCAAATAGCATTGTTTATACCATTGTCTTTAATTTCTAAGATAACATGTCACCCAATTTACATGCTTAACAATTATAAATAAATACCAAAAATTCTAAAATTCAATATAAATATCCTCACCATGATATTACCTCAAAATGTTCATGTTGACACCTTTGTCTGTCCTTTTGTTTTGAAAATGTGAAGCTGTTTTGAACACTAAATGGACCTCTGTGAACTAACTTTCTTCATACTTGATCAGTTAGAGCAGATGTTCCAGTCAGCGGAGTCCAATGGTTATGGTTGGAATAATATCCATTGGGCATTACTTTCCATTGTAAGAGTTAATAGTATTGATAAGTTTTAATATAATTACATTGAAGGTGAATTTTTTTCTATTTCCACCCATTTTGTGGTGCCCCCTAGAGGCCACAGCGCCTTTAGCATTTGCCTATATAGGCCTAATGGGTGAGCTGGCTCTGGTTATAGGTCTTACTGTGTAGCCACCACTGAGGTTTACAATTGTCAACAGATAAAACTATGAATTGAAAGAAAGAAAGAAAGAAAGAAAGAAAGAAAGAAAGAAAGAAAGAAAGAAAGAAAGAAAGAAAGAAAGAAAGAAAGAACGTTCCTGGAGGCATCATTATCCAGCTGAATGTGATACTTTGCTTGGTAATGCTAACGTTGGTAATAGTGGGTAATGTCTTAAATTGTGCACATTGCCTGTGCAGTGGAGCATGTGTCGCATTTGTTTAGTGTGTGGTCTGCTGCAAACGGGCAACAGATGAAGGAGAAAAGGAGGACAGAAGGACAGGAAGGGAGGAAGAGGCTGAAGGAAGAAGTAAGAGGAAGGAGGGAGGGAGGACAGGGAATCCTTTTCCACTTGATTATAGTGTTTATGGCATCTGGACAGTTGTTTGGCGAAGGCGTTATGTGTGTGCGTTTATGTGTCTGTGTGTAGTCCCCCAGGGACACACCTGGAGTGCAGCTATTCAGCGCCTCCACAGATCCAGCCACTGGCATACTTCAGCAGCCTCTGTTTCTCATGACTCTCATTCTTCTGCCCTCGAGGCAAGTCACCAAGCCTCCTCGACAGCAGAGGAGCCCAGTGTATAAACAGGATTACAAAGTGCACAAGAAGTTTTTTCAGCCTGCCAGAAAACCAGTACTGGAGTTCACCAATCCCATGTCACACTCATTTAAGTTTAGAGTTACACTGGAATACATTTACTGATTGGAGCTACATATTCGTATTTGTAGGCAGACGGTGGCAGAGACAGACTCCCTGCCTGTGGCCATCTGGAGTGACGCTGCACAGGTAACAGCCTCTAAAACATCCCATGGACCCGAAAAGTGAAACATAGACAGGTATCACTGTCACTGTTAAGGAGAAGCCGGTGGTTTAGAAGCAAGTATTTAAGCCCCATAAAGTAGTCTACGCCTCATTTTATGGGACACATGACACTTAAAGCTTGTAGAACTTCCTATTCCTGTTAACGTAACAAACATTAACGTCAGTTATCATCGACCCTGTTGTCCATAAAGTTGGAGTAATTCTGTTTTCAGGCACATTCCACTTTTTATTCCTGTTTCTACACATCAGTAATTCCCTTTGCCCTGGTGCAATGATTACATACTGAGTTCCATCTATTACAAATAAATGACATTGTCACAATCCTATCATCAGAAGAGGTAAAAAATATTTTATTCCAACAGTGTATTATCACAATAAATGTCAAATTAATATTTGCCTCAAGACTAATTTTTTTCTCACTGAGAGTTGTAGGGATGGTTACTAAACTATTTTGACTACTTATGATCAAAATTTTTTTAGAAAACAATTTTTTTTTCCTGACATCTACGGGCAGAACTAAAAATAAAAGTATTTATAATGATAGAAGATTTTCAATGCTGATTAAAATTAAGTAAATCCAAACTCAGCATTTGTTAAACATTGATGACAATATACACAAAATGATCCCTTAAAGATTAAAAGAAACTTTTATTGAAATGATATTGAAATACAGAATTATGTTAAGAGCTGTTTTGTTTTTAATTTTTGCAGCATCCTGACAGCAATAACAAACCTGTATTTAGTGTGTCCCAATATACTGAACAGAAATTGTAAAAAAAAAAAAAAGTCTTTATAAATTAATGTGGGGAGACTGGGGATGGTTGTCACAAAGGGATAGTTGTAACACTCTCAGTTTGACCAATCAGAAATGAACTGTGGAGGTTTCATCAATACAGTCCATGCCCACTTACAAACTGAGCTCACCACTGAAGCCTCATGTCTCTGAGTTGAAAATTGTTTGTTCTGGAGCCAAAAAATGATTTTTCAGGTAAGAAAGTAAAAATTTTCATCACAAATATATATATATTTTTTTACATTGTGTTAATTGTGTCGTATATACAATTGTTTCACTTACATAAGCTCAAGTAGTAGTTTCTCTAGTTCAATTTTATGTGTTGCGTTAGTCCTGAATTTGAAGCTAAATGCTAAAAATGGTTAGCTTTTTAATGTGCCCAGCATGGAGAGGGTTGTAACTGTTCTTAAACACACTGTTCTAAAGTGATTTATTGATTGTTCCACAGATCTCCAAATGTTCAAATGCTTTTTTTTTTTTTTTTTTACATTAACCTATTTCGGGCTCCAAAACACACACAGCACACTCCAGTTTATACTTTCTTATTCTGTATTCTGTTTATTTTTATATTATATATATATGTAGTTATTTGATTGTATTTATTTTTATTGTATCTTATACTTGTTATTTATTTTATTATTATTTTTGTTGTCTTACAAGTTTGAGGGTCCCTTCTTTAGTATTCATTAAAATGCTTCCATACATTTATTAGTGTGTATCTTTTTTAATCATAATAATTTAATTGTTACATTCATCCTAAAGAAGTGTTACAGTTCACCCGGTACTGGGGTAGGTTGTACCAACACGCCTCTTTGTATTTGACATCAATTTACATAATCTGTGATGGTGTAATAGAAGTCCAAGTGTATATCATTTATAGCACACAGATATGGGTACCACTTGTCAAAATTTGACATCTCTAGCACAAAGTACCATTATGTTACACTTGCTCAAACAAATAGTGTTACTGTTATTCCTGGTCTCCCCTACTTAATAGAGATCGTAAGAGCGCCTTTGTAAATTAATATAGAGAATGTGTTTTAGAAGATTATTGCACTCCCAAATTTAGTGCAATAATCAAAAAGTAAAGCAATAATCAAACCATGTAATCACTGAATTAATAAATAAACTTCTGTTGTACTGTTGTAAAACTAAAGAAATAAAATAAAACATTGTGAAATATACAGGAGGTCATTCCTGCCAGCGGCCATCACACTCACCCGGATAATAAACTGGACATAGTAACTGACCATTAACTCCAACTGCAATTGAAAACTGTAAACTGGTCAATACTCTTGTGCAATAAAAGGGTAATATCTGTTCAATACATTTCTATGTGCAATATCTATTTAACACTGTTCAACTTGTCACATTCATATTGTAAATAGTGCTCATTAAGTTTGATATTGTTTATTACTCACTTGTGCTTATATTCTATTGCCAAGATTTGGTAGTTATTGCTATCTTTGGTACTTACAGCTTATTTATTACTTATTTTATTGCTATATTTCTTATCCCTATTTTATTTCCTACTGCTGTACTTGTGTGAGGAGCAATGGTCACACAAAATTTCCCCACGGGATTAACAAAGTATTTCTGATTCTGATTAAAAAATGGTAATGAGGATGAATCAATATATTTCCCAAGCTGTTTGTATATATGTTTTTCCCTACACTGTAGATGTGATATGAACCATTCCCCGTGTCAGATTTCTATTGAAACGCTAACTTTGCTCTGAGGTAAAGCCTGTGTCATTGCGCCTTTAACGCCGGAGCTCTGAGCGCAGCGGTGCTCGGCCAGGCACCTGCTCAGAGCGCACCGAGCATTTATTCACAGGGACTTTTTCCACAAGTCAAACACACACACACTTCCAGTGATGATCACGTAGGGATCCTCTTAAGCCTCGTTATCCGGATGATTCGTCCCTCTGACAAGTCCCGTCGTGATCACGGAGGCGCACGGAGAGGACCGAAACGGAACTGAAACCTGCGGGTTGGCGACGGAGGGGTTTGCGCATCTCCCTCTCTCTCTCTCTCTCTCTCTCTCTCTCACACACACACACACACACATACACACACACACACACACACACATACGCACACTTTCTCTCTCCTTCTCGGATGAACCGGAGCGAAGGAAAGGGTTGGGACAGGGAGGAATAGCTGGAGGGAGGGATGGCTGAATAACGAGGAGAGAAACACCCACTCTGGACTGACCGAATTGTATCCGGAGAGGAGTGAGCGGCAGAAAGAAAAAAAAAAGAGTGAGAGGAAGAAAGAGAGGGGGGGAAGAAAGAGTAAGAAGAAAGAGGAACCCTTTGGGAGGCAGCAGCAGCAGTCTTTGGTATTCCGAGGATTTCCTTTGGGGACAGAAGGACGCATTGGATTGATGACTGGAGAGGTATGGAAAGCCTTTTCACTCAGTACGCGCGCATGGAATTGATCTCAGGTGTGTGTCCTCTGCTGATGAGGGTCTATGTGAACGGATCTGATAGTTTCACTCCAAAATCTGACACAGAAACTTGATTAAACAGCAGCCACCACTTAGAAATGAACCTAGGCGGTTAACGGATCAAACTTACAGTCACACACACACACAGGTGGAAATACTGTTATTATTATTATTATAGTAGATGTGTTTGCCTTATTATAAAATAATTATTCGAATCATAGTATTTATTCATTCATTTAATTCATATAAATTAACAGTGTATGATGTGTATTTGTATAATTCGACGATAAGTGCGTTAAATGTCCAAACAGCCGAAAGAGAGGACTTGTGAATTACACATAACCTTACATTTTTTAAATTAAATTTTTTTATTAACTTATTTACTGGTTTTTAAGTTGCCCTCTGGACTGTGAGAAAAGAGAATTTATACGAAGTGAACGCAGGAGAAACTTTCTGGTTTAATGCGATTTTGATTTGGCTGTAATGTGTGCTGTATCTTAACGATCACGATTAACGGGAGCAGTTTAATTCAATCTCTAATTAGTGATATAAATTCTCATTTGTGTGTCTATGTGCATGTAAGTGTGTCTGAGAGAAAGAGGAAGACAGAGAGAGAGAGAAAGAGGGGGAGAGAGAGGGATACCAGACAATGTTAAATACTTTTCATTCCCCTCTTAGTGCCATAGGGATGAGCTATGAAGCAGTCACTCATATTTCCTGGAGTATATTACACTTATTAATGTGCGTTGCCCTTTTTGGGCACATCCTGAATGAAGGCGTCTCATGCAACAAGTTAGATGCATGTGCTCTTTTATTCATCATACCTCTGAAGTGATTGAATGGTCCTGTCTACTGTGGACCAGAAAGGAGGTGCAGGGGGGGATATGATGAGGAGAGGAAGATAATGGAGGATGGAAGGAAGAGAACAGAAGTAAAAGGGTGAAAGGGGGAGATAAGATTGTAAGAAGAGGACAGGGGTTGTTGTGTTTGCTCTAGTGATGACAAGGCACTCATGAAATGTTCTCTCTCTGGTCCGTCAATCAAACCCCTCTCTCTGTGAATTGTCAGTCTATCACTGTGTTTATCCTCCATCCCACTTTTCTCAGGCTTTTTTTGTTAAATTGTTCACTTCTTCTCTTCTCTTCTCTTCTCTTCTCTTCTCTTCTCTTCTCTTCTCTTCTCTTCTCTTCTCTTCTCTTCTGTCTTTAGACAAAGTCCTCCTCTGTTTCCCCCCTTGGCCTGCTCTGTGTAGGCGTGAGTCTTAACCGCTGTTCTGCGGTCAGTCTAGACTGTTAGACTACTGCTCTGTAATTGTATCAAAGTGGATATTAAACAGGAGCCACTGACTCCAGATCAGGAAGGTAAGGTGAATGTCTTTACGACCCAGAGCCTCTATGCAGCTCAAAGGCATTCAGGCTGCTTCTGTCCCCCGAAATGCCTCTTGTTTTTTTGTTTTTTTACATCTCTCCATGGCTTTATTTTTTCACTCGCTTCCCCATTTTTCCTGAATAATACTGCATGAATCAACAGTATCTCCCTTTTTTTGTGCAGGCGTAGACTGCTGGTTGAGAGGATGTTGTCGACAGGATGGATCAGGTGGTGTTTGTGGGCTCCTCTGGTGTTACAAGCGTCGGTTTCACATTTATCCACTAATGCACAGGAACAAGGTAAGTATTTGTAGAATGCACTCTTCTTCTCCCATCCCCTCTTTCTGTTTTCCCACTCCACAATCCCATCTCCAGGTCCCTCCTGTCCCAAACTGGTCATCCACCCTCTTCCCATCTGTTCCACCATTAGTCCCCTCTCCTTCATTGCCTCCAGCCCAGCTTCACCTCTCCTTCGCCTTTTCCTCACTTGACCTCACTCTGCTTTCTCCCCCCCATAAACAAATCTGTTTCCACATCATTCCTCACTCTGTTTGATGTGCCGGCTCGGTCCAATCAGATTTGATCATGCTCATGTTCATATCGGCGTCCTATCATCATGCTATTTCACCCTGGCAGCATGGCAAGGCTCTGCAACCCACTGCCGACACTGCCACGCTCCAGAGGGGTTTTAATAAAAGGCTGTAAAGATGCGCTTCAAGCTGAGATGACTTGCTGTGCAATGTTCTGCACAATATATTTTGCTCCAGTGTGTTTTGCAATCAAGTCCACCTCACTAAACCTGATTTAATCAAACTGAAGTTGTGCTTTTGTCAGTTTTGTGCAATGTTTTAGACACAGATGCGCTCATTTTCAGTGGTGGTCAGTTTGTGGTACCTTAAAACTTCAGTGTTTATGATTTAGAGCAGTGGTGTCTAACCCTCAAAGATCTTTGGGGAGGAGTGCCAGGCTATGTCTGCATTGAGGAATGATGTAGACACTTTCCTGGGGGGCCCAAGCACAGGATGGGAGGGAAAAAATTGGGGAGAAATTACAGATTCACTGGCTATTAGTACAAAGTAGATACAGCAGATTCCCCCCCATGTGGAAATGCAAGCAGTCACACAACAGGGGTGGTACCCCATGTAAAGACCCCCTCATGTCCCAAATTTGTTTTCAGGAAGAAATACTGTACACCAGCCCGGCTGCAAATTTGTTTTTGGGTGGGAATACTATACCCCCACCCCGCCACCCAGGTCCAAAATTTTACGGGAATGAGGGGGGGGCCTGCAGGAGGCTCATGATGTCGTTAGTGGGGCTTTGCTCAAAAAAAAATATCTGGAACCACTGATTTAGAGGCATTTTATTGCAGAACTGATGTGTAATATACATAATTATGCCTTCATTAGTGTGTAATCACCTGAAAATGAGAATCATTGTGTTTTTACTATCATAGAATGAGTTGTTTGTATCTATGGAGAGAGTCCACCATGATTCTGCAGGAGCTCAAAACAGACTTAAGGCCCTTAAAAGATAACATGACAAAACAAACCATTCATGGGTGAATATTTTGTATCAAAACTATTTCACACCAAGTTTGTGACAGTTGTGACACTTGTTTAAAAGATTTAATATATTCATGCCAGGCCGTTTAACAAAAATAGGAATGAATTCAACATTAGCTGAGGCTTCATCTTCAGTCTGTTTGTTCCTCTTGGTTTATATTTAATGTCCAGAGAAAAAGTGCAAACTGTATTTGATTTACATTATTTTCATATTTGTTGTTTGGCGGTGCTGCTCCATACAGTGTCTTTTACTTCCTATCTTTAGCCTTTTTGTCTTTCATACTAAATTAAGGCTGGCTACAAATCAACAGGTTAGGCTCCGTCATTGTTGGTGTCACATGACATTGGTTGATGTCTATATTCACACAGCTCAACTTTTGGAAAAGTCTACCTTGAAAAAATGCACCTGTTTTGCTTTTGCTTTTTTGATACAAAATATTTCATATATATTACAACCTAAAAGGCTACAACAGGCAAACCAAACACCTTTTTGCATTTTTGCAGGGTTACTGAATTGTTGCAATCTATAACTTCACCACTAGGTTCTACTAAATCCTACACACTGAACTTTTTTAATACAGTACAGTCTGAATAAATTATTAGACCACCCTATGTTTATTTCAATTTCTTGTTCATTTTAATGCCTGGTACAGTACAACTAAAGGTGCATTTGTTTGGACAAATATAATGATAACAAAAAAAACAAAAAAACAAAACAACTCATAAGACTTTACTTTCAGAGCTGATATCTATCCATTTTTCATGGTTTTCTTGATAATAACCAAAATCACACAAGTTCTTACATCAGTAGCTATGGTATTGTACTGACAAAAACACTGCTTTTAGGCATTCCATGTTTTCTTTTCTGTCTGAGTCACGTAGTGATTGCATAACCATTGTTTTTGATGACTTTTGATGGTCTAACAATTTTTTCCGCGACTATAGATTGCCAGTGACCCAGAATAGAGGTCATTACATTTTGGGAAAAGTAGGTTAAAGTTCACATTTTTAATGACTTTTTAAAATCTTCCCATTTACTTATAATGGGCAAAATGTGTGAGAGGTTTGTTGTGCCTGGCACCACTTGTTGTTAGAGTATTCTTATTTTACATTGTTTTGTTGCACTATCTTGATGGTCTAATGATTTTTTCCATGACAGTATGTGCTGCAGCAGTGTAACCACCTAGTGCAGTTCAGTTTCAGTAGAATTCAGAAGCACTGCTCTTCTCAAACATCTGTTCATACACTGAATTTTGTTTAACATTAACACCTCAATGAAGGCTTCAAGTGATGAAGGTGATAAATGTTGTTACTTAATAACAGCTGTAGGATTCTTTAATCACAACATCCATTCTATTCCAGCAAAATGGAACTGAGAACTCTCTTATGAATCCTACAACTGGAGTGTGTGGATAAATCTAAGGAGTATTTATTTGCAGTTTGTAGATTTTCAAATGCATAGGGTCAAATCTAGGTTTATTTTTCCAACAAATGATCATTCCATTTTCAGCTAACACAAAGGTGTGTTTGCAGGTCTTTGTCAAAATAAGTCTCCACAAAGAAATCAAATGTTTTCTGTCTTATCTTAAATTGTTTCACAAAATCAATAATCCACATGTGATGCGAGCCTTCTATTGATTTCTTTTTTACAGCTAAATGAAAATGGGAATTCCACACTGAAAAATAATTTGTGTTATTACTGTGGCAGGGATCAGGGTCGGTTTCTTCTTTAAGTCCTGAATGGATCAGTAGGGTGCTTTATGTTTGGTCTGTTTATTGACAATGGGAAAACCTGAATACACAGTGATTGCCCTGAAATGAAAAGGGGATATTTTCTCCTATTTTCTTCTGTCCTTATTCCAGCCACACGTAATTCTCGCTCGAGACTCTTTTACTTTCTTCTGTGCTCTTTCTCTCGATCAATCTCGCTCTGTTTCTTGTTAGGTATTTTTACTCTTTTCTGCCTCCTTGTTTTTTTTCTCTCTTTCTCTCTCTCTCTGTCTGTCTCTGAACTTTGATTCCAACTATCATTAGCAGTCCTATAGGTCATGATTTTCATTTGAGGGAGGCAGAAACAAGAGGTGAGACAGAAGTGTGACAGCATAAATTAGGTTAGGATTTGATCCCACTGAGTTGCAGCAGAATGTGGACGACCTCCCAGACGCCATGGGAGCGTGTCCTGCTCAGTCCCTTCATTAGGAGCATGTGATAGCCATTAATTTTGTGCAGTCCATCCTGTAAGCTGCAACATCTGGTCAGAGGGGATTTGAGCTTGAGGATTAGTGTGTGTTCTACCCATGGAGGATGTTTGTATATACAACACAAATGTCTGGTTGTTATCAAAACTCCCACTAGTAAAGGGTGGCTCACACCAGGAGGACTTATTCACCGCAAAGAAATGACTAATCTTTAATTCTAATCTGGTATTTGGACTTTTTTGTTTCAGATATTCAGAGTTTTATTTTTCTAAAACAGCTAATACTGCATGAAAGTACTAGGACGTACAATAGTGTTACCTAAACTAATGTGTAAAAAATGTTATGAAGTTATTAGTAACCTCTACTGTTCATCAATAGTTCTGGTAGATGCAGACACATATAATGATATGTACACGTCATTATTTTAATCTATTTTGTCTCTCCATTTTAAATAAAACAAGATATAAAAATAACAGTTTTTTATCTAAACCATATGCAACATATTGAATGCCAATTTACAGTCACAAACTGCAACACTTTCAATGACTTCAGTGTGATTTATTCATAAAGAAAAAATAAATATGGATTGCTGCATGAGGTAAAAATGTTGGAGTTTGTATTTATGTTTGATAAAGAATAATTTTGTGACATTCATGATTGTCAGAAAAGTAAAAGTAATGTAAAGCCCTAAACTGTGACAATTTTTTTGTAATTTCTACAGTAAAAATTACAATAGCTACTTGTTCTAACAAACAAGATGTAACTGTATTGCAATGCAGTATGGGTAAAAAAAAGATTTACGTAATAAGCATTTGTTCACAGTATTGCATGGTTGTGTTTTCACTTGGTCCTGAATAAACGACACAAATTATCATCACACTGTTAGCATTAGAAGGAAAAGCCAAAGAGGACATGAAACCAGACACAGGGGAGAGAACCCCACATCCATCCACTCAGTAAAGTGTAACCAAGACATTATTAGTCCATAAAATTAAAATGTGATTCAAGTAGTAACCTCATGTAATATAATTTGACCGTGTAGACATCCATTTTAACTTGGCGTGTAATGTAGACATGTCAAAACCGGCATTTTAGTAAAAATAATATTCTGTGTCTGTGTGACTGGGATGACTGTATTTGGCAGTATTTTAATTATCTTAGTCATGATTCACACAGAATATATGGGGTGTGGGACTCAGAATACACAGTTTTTATAAATGTTAGCAAGCAAAAAACTGGGTGAATTATAGAGGTAAGCTAACACTAGCTGTGTGCATTAGCCCCGTTCAGAAATGCCGAGTCCGGGCTTCGTTAGCTCCATTTGCACTGTTAGCTCAGCTACAGTCAAACTGGAGCAGGCAAAACTAAAAAATAAAAAACAAAAACAACAACCCTGGAATACAATTAATGGTTGTTTCTAATATAAAACAACAATACACTGCTGTAATTTATATACAGCAAAAACCTAAAAAAAATACTGTAATGATTTTTAGAGTAATTAGCAAACAATTTTACAGCATTTATTGTCAACTTTCTGTTGACTGTAAATTGTACAAGAAATTAGTTACATTTAAATTTAATCAAAATGTATTTGTGTAGCACCTTGCAGAAGCAATAACAGGGCACAGAAAACTCAATAGGGAGCTAAAATAGATTTAACTGAGAAATATGATGTATAAATAAGATATACAAAACCTTAGACAATGTAACTAGTGAAAAAATAATTGACCTAATTTATTATTCATATCAGATAATTTTTTGAACAGTCTAGTTTATTAAATTTACCTTTTATTGCTACAGCTTTTTACATGAAACAATCCATAGCTAAGAATTTTTCATGTACAATCAACTGCAACATGTGGTGTTAAAAGGTTTCTCAGACATACTAAGATCAGCATGACACCAGTTTCTAATCCTATTTGATTGTTTTTTTTCTTCCTGTGAGATGCATTTGAATTTATATTACATCTTTTATTAAATGTATTCTTCAAGTACCCCCTAGAAGCTGCAGAAAGACCCCCACGTACCTTGGGTTGCGAATAATTGATGTGTGCAACTGTCTTATACTGCATACAAGTCAAAAGTCAATGTGTTCTGTCTCCTGCTTTAATTCAGCATTGATTTGAGTTTCCTGGAACGTAACCATCAAAATTTTAATGTTTCTTTTAGTGCAAATATTCTCAGGGAACAGAATGCAGATTGCAGATTAGCTCAGTATGAACATTTTGAGTTGGCTGAGAGCGAATATTTCAAACAAAAGCTTTTCCAAGTCGTGTTGATAAAGATTTGCAAGTTATGTCAGAAGTCCAATTTTAAATTAAGAAGTGTGAAACACAGACTGTTGTTTTTTCCTTCCACTTTTTGTTGCTTCAGGCTTTAAAAGTACTGAAAGAGGAAGTGTAAATTTTGCTTCCTGCTCCACAGTCAGTGACCTGGCACTTTGCGTCGTTGTTGACAGAAACAGGATAGATGGAGGAACGATGCTGAACTGGGCTCCTTGGCCAAAGATGCATCTGAACT
The DNA here is from genome assembly GCA_029814645.1 of Fowleria isostigma. Lineage (NCBI taxonomy): Eukaryota > Metazoa > Chordata > Actinopteri > Kurtiformes > Apogonidae > Fowleria > Fowleria isostigma. The sequence continues at coordinate 14,869,892 of JAPTGZ010000009.1, forward strand.
CTGGCTACATTTTTAGGAATAAGTGCACTGATTGCCCGTTATTGTTAATCAAGCTTTTATTTATTTGCCCTGTTTGAGTCAGCTGGTCTCACACATGTGGGTAGTCAAGTGTGTGTCTTGTGTGTGCATTGTTAATTATTCCAATTGATTTTGCTGATTGGCTGACAGCTGAGGTCGATACTGAGCTTCAGGACACATCACAACAGATTATGTGCTCACCAACACACTTACAGCGATGTTGCCCTTATCTGTTGAGGGTGTGTTGTTGGTCCGTGCGTGTGTGTGTGAGGGAGTAATGGATAAAGGGCAGTGTGAATTAGTACGAGTGGAAATGTTGGCCCATAATTTCAGTTATAATGAAGAGAGAGAAGCCAATGATGAGAAATCATTTATTCATAAACAAAAGAGACAATGAGACAGAGCAACCTGTTTGGAATTAAAAAAGTGATAAATTGTCCAAACCTCTGCTGCATTTACCTCAACATTCTGCTGGTGTTGATGGTAATCCAGCTTGTCATAATCATCAACCACTTTGGACTAAATGGAGCAACGAATCATTTAATATGCCATGTGCAGGATGCTCTCTGTTGTCTAAAAGCTAATGTTTAGTGATTGTAAATAAAGAAAATTGCTGTTAATTATCGGAAACGTATGCTGATGAGGATTCTTGAAAAGGAACAAAAGTACTGGGCAAACCACAAATGTTTAATGCACTATATAAACTCTGAATTAATTCAAAATGCATGCATATACCAAATTACACAGTATAGGTGCTACAGTGGAGGTGGGAATAGTGAGTGCCAGATGAAGTAGTTGCAGTCTCCTGAACAGAATAGAGAGCATGAAATAGGTTACAAGGAATTTGGAGTACAGATATGCTTCCCAAATTCACAGAGCGGAATGGTTTGCAGAGTTTGAAGTGACTCGGGGTTGAGCAGATATTGTCGTGGTACAAGGTTGTGAAATTCCTGCATGGATCCTGGCTGTCTTCTAAAATATTGAGAAAAACCCCAGCAGTGTTCAGAAATTTCTGTTTGTTTTAAATGGCTCAGTTACATCAGTATAACGTAAACCTAAATAAAATAAAATTATAGGATTTCACTTAAACCTGCAATTACTATTTTGACCACTTGGGGTCAGTAATCATAAATAACCACACTTTGATAAATGTGCAGTAATGAAGTTTTATTTATTTCAAGACTTGTTGCCATGAAAGTGTAATATTCACACATTTTTATGAATGGTTTATTTTGTTTTGTTTTTTAGCTGAAGGCTACAGTGAAGGTTTACTAAATGGTTTTGGCTAGCTGCTTTGCTCCAGAGATGAAAGTGAATTGATGTAAGTCAAGTCATTGTGTCAAGAAATCAGCCAAAGAGGGAGCAAAGGAAATTATTTATTATTATTATTATTATTATTATTATTATTATTATTATGTTGTCTGTGTCATTTATACAACACACAATGTGATCTATTGGTGCAGCTTAGCCACTTATATCCACTGTAACTAAAGATATTAGTTGACCAGAAAATACCCATCTAATGTAAAAGCTGTAGTTAGTGATCTATTATCAGTTGATGAATTATGAATCAAAAAATGTTAAAGGTGTTCTGAGTAGTGTTAATATGTGTTTGTGTTAATCATTAAATCATGCATCACTTGCATACTTAAAACTACCAAAACCAACAGCAAATCCATACTATGTATCTACAGACTGTATTGCTCTCTGCATAAATTATGCTCATTGTTCACGCACATCTGTTATCGTCAATCTTCTTCTACAATCAAAAACAAATCAGTTTGATGTTCAGTCATATAATAGCACTGTGTCTTATAATCTTCACATGCTGATAATTTACATTATAGCAGTTAGCTTAACACTATTTTTGGCCAGAAAACAGCCACAGTAAAATCCCAAATAAAATCCATTAATCACTTTTTTTGAATCTAAAAGTTGTCTCTTAGCAGTTGTCATCTAATCGAGTTGCTCTCTAATGCTTTGGTCAAAGGCCTTGTGGTCTTAAAGGAGTGATATTTTTCTCTTTTTAATGGAATTATGCATTTTAAAACATTTCCCTGTGGTCTGCATAAACTGTAAATGCTATGCTTGGGTCTGAATTCATTAATTAAACTCCATAGGTCCAGCTTCAGTCCTATTTCTGAGTAATGATGCGATAAAGGTCATTTTGAGTGCTGGCCCTTTAAATGCAAATGAGCCACTTCACACCCCACAGGTTGTTGACCTTGCCACTCTGTCCCATTCAGCTACTTGTGTGCGTTAATATACCCAACAACTAAACATATTTTACAAAATCAGTTTGAAGTTTGGACATATTTTCAGTATGGACTACAACCGCTGCTGCTGACAAATACTTATAATGTACTCAGAGAAATATTTATTGGAAGTCTTGACCTAGTATGTGCAAATGTCATGATGTAACTAGTTAAAGATGTAACAAATTAAGAAGGAATCAGAATGGGTTGTAGAAATCCTCTTGATTTTTGCCAGAATGAATATAAAGATAGCACTGCAGCACCTGGAGGGTTCACATTCAAACTTTTTGAACCATTAGGGTCTGCAAATACACAAATAAATTAATTAAAGACTAATAAAACTGTGTTTAGCAAAATATGACCCCTTTTAATGTCCTTACCGTAAGTGACTCTCTACTCTCTCTAGTTAATCCCTAGTCCCATCAGTTTGAATATATTCACTACATATCTCAACAATCGCTTTAATACATGTGCATAACTTCAGAGCACTTTATTCTCCATGCTATCATGATAATTTTAGACTGTGTTTTCTTTATTGAAATAAATTTTGCTAATTTTGGGGTTAGCAACATCATATATGATTTAATAGATTCCTCTTACTTTTTCAGATTGATGCACTTGATCAACCGCTATGTGAGAAAAAAAGTATCAAACTTTTTAAAAGCAACAGTAACTTTGATGTTTAACTGTAATTATAATAATATATTGTAATATATTGAAGCATTTCACAGTCTGAGATACAACTGAGGTACTGTAAGTAGGAAATACAACAGCATTAAATTAAAAAAAATCAGAGGTTAGTGTAACCTCCTTTTGTACTTACAATGTCTTGAACTCTTCTGTGCAGACTATGAGACTTACTTCACTGATCTTGTGGTGTTTTACAGACTGTTGAAGTCCTACATTAACTTGGAGGAAGTTTGGAAATCATATTTGCAAAGAGCTTAGACTTTGTCCCCAGCAATCTAGTCTCATTTCCGTTCTCAAGGCCAGTGTGAAGAAGGAAAAAATAATATAAAGACTATATTTTAAAATTCACCTGAACCTTTCCTTCATATTTTAATAGTGATGAGTGGCAGCATATTTGTCTCAGCAATAACACTGAATTAACTGGCTTTATATGTTTTCCACTTTATTCATGGAAAACCTCCTATAGATATTACCATGATAGTGTTTTTTGTATCATAAGAAACATTATCATGTACCGGATCTGTAGTTCGTCTATGTGCGAATCCCTCTGATTTTAAGGCTCATAATTTTTTATTAGACTAGGATGGCATTCTTACAGAGAGGCTTGTCAAATAAATGCATGGATCTGAACAAAAAATTTTACGGAATATAGATGATTTGACAGCATGTAAATTAATGCGTGAGCTAACTGTGAATTTACTTTCCTCAAATGATGATCAAATTGGTGTGAAACAACCACATAAAGCCACATTTGCTTGATCATTAGTTCATGGTGAGGAAACAGGAACCCATGATAAATTGTGCAGAAATTCATGCATCAAGTCATCATGAGTCATGCAGTGGTGAAGGTGTATAATTTGTACCTTCAGTATAAGGTGTTAAAATGAGCCAGAATATCCACATTAAGGACTTGCCTGTTTTTTTTTTGTTTGTTTTTTGTTTTTTTCCATTGCACTCAGCATTATCGTATGTGGTTTGTGTAGAAAAGGTAGACTATCATTTAAACTGCATTTTATCCTTGTGTAATTTCTTATATATGCTCTTCGATTTCTGCAAAATTATCATAGTTGTGGATTTTTATGCTGATACTTTGTTGCACCTTTGGTTAGCAGCCATGCAGAATATTATAGCTTCTTTCATGAGACTGCACATGAAGAGGGATCATCCTGCAGACTCTTAATGTTCAGTCACTCTTAAGAGAGATTTCATACTCTCTCACACACACACACACACACACACAGACACACACACACACACACACACACACAGACACACACACACACACACACACACACATCCCTTTCGCGCACAATGCAGCAGAGAGATAAGTGTTGGGGGGGTATCGCTTACACAGGTAAGCGAAAGGAAAGGGAGAAAAAGGCATTAAAGCCACTAAAGGACAGCAGTGAGTGGGGGTGGAAGAGAGGCAGGTGGGATAAAAAGAGCAGAGGAGAAGGCAAGGGGATAGGAGGAATGAAGAGGAGCGGGTTTAAACCCACGGATAAGAAGAGAAGATGTGATAAAAGAGGAGTGTTCCATGAGAGCAGCAGAGGAGATAAAAAGAGTGGAGAGGTGGAAAGAAAAAGGCAGAGTGGATTTGGGTTAAGTGCTATCTCGGTGAGCAGAGTCGTCCTGATACCAATGAGACACAGACCACATCAAACGACACGTGCTGCGCCGTCGGATAGACACTAAACACACAGACGCACACATGAACACACGCATCCTACATGTACAGTATCTATCTTGCGGTGACAACACACGCCAGCAGTTGTCATCCATAAATCCAGAGCTTTAGTGGAACTACTGTAGTCCTCACAGAGGAGTGAGTACAAGGCTAGTCTGAAAAGAAGGAGGAAAACAAAGCATTAAAAAGTGAGGGAGAATGGAAGGATGGGGGAAGAGTGAAGAGAATGATATAAAGAAAGGAGGAAACAAAGACTTAGAGGATAGAAGGGATGGGTAGAAACAAAGGTCAGGGAGGAGAAAGAAGGGAAAGCATGAGGAGAGGTAAGACGGGATGGAGAGGAGAGGAGAGGAGAGGAGAGGAGAGGAGAGGAGAGGAGAGGAGAGGAGAGGAGAGGAGAGGAGAGGAGAGGCGAAGTGACTAAAACAGAGAAAAGAGATTGAGAAAAGGCAGAAAGCTCAGGAAAGACAAAGAGAGGAGAAGAGATTCAGAAAAAAAAAGAGGAGGATGATTGGAGAAGAAGGATGAGTTAAGTGAACATCCAAAAAGTGAGCATAGGGCTTGACCTGAGAGAAAGCAGCACGAAAACCAACAAAAATATGGAGGAGAACAAGGAGCTAAAGCAGGAAGTGCAGAAAAAGCTCAACATGAAACAAATGACAAGAGGGGGAAAAACAAAAGAGGAGAGGAAGTGGAGCGGAGGATTGGACATTCAGCATTTACTCATCTAACAGGAATCCCTGTTAGCTTTCACTGCTGCTAATCCAGGGAAGACTCATCCCTTCTCAAAGTGGGGCGTCATACCACGTCTGTATCGCTGTAACCCAGATAATTCCTGTTCATACTGGGCTTCCAGTAAAGACTTTGCTGGTTCTTGCTCCCTACAGAGTCATGAGATTACTGCAGATTAGCGTCTTTATGAAGCGCCTTAGAGCTAAAATGGAGCTGTGCAGAATGAGAACATGTTAACTATTGTTTTTGAAGGGATTCTACAACTTTCTGGCTTGAAGGGGTTTGTCATTTTTTTCGTTTAAGGCTTCAGTGACTCAATCTATTTACCGCAGCTAAATGTTGTTGCTAAGCAGTCATCGCCAAACTTCTGCCAAATGACTGGACTTGCATTTAGTACCTGGCAAGACGCTTATTCAAGGCTCTGTCAGGAGCTGTTGGGGGCTCGCTGATTCCAGTGGTATAACTCTTTCAGATGAATGACTCTGGTTTGTGGAATATACTGCGCTATACATGAGCACACTGCAAGTTTAGGGGAGAGTTAAAGCCGTCTAGGCCTGGTTTCTAACTACAAATTATTTTACTGAGGTGTATGTGGAGAGAATAAAAAAAGAATCTTAGATCCCAGACTTAGAGAAAGGTTGAGTTTTAATTATTTTCTGCTTGTATGGTGGTAAATAAACAAGGCTTTGCCTGTTTGTGAAGAGCCTCATGTTCTCTCTCATACTGTAGCTATTGTGTCCATGTTCATTAATCATAGTTGCTGTCTCTGGAATTACCACCAACTTGTCAATTTTGACATGCACTTGCTGCATAAAAGAGGGTCACATTTCCTTTTTTTCCTTCAATTTTTAGAATAGATTAGTGTGTATGTGTGAGGGAGTGTTCTTTGACATACAAAGCAAAGATCAAGGTATTCAAGGCAATTTCCACCCTGTTATTAGTACCCTGCCTGCCAAACTTAATTCACCTACTATCAAGCACACATTAAATGATACGAGAGTAGTAATCTACCCAGCTCTATCGTAGTCTTAAATTATTCATAGATTCTTATTGTGCGGTGTAATTACACCGTTTCATTCTATGCATTTTGAGTATTTGAGAAGTGGCATGGTATGGTTACTTAACACCGTGGGTAAATTGTACAACTCAGAAGAGCTGTGATGTCAAATGACATCATGAAACACAGAAAAATTCTCTTGACAACTTCAGACTGATATTTGTTTGGCTTCTTTAGGAGCTCTGACTTGTCATGAACTTGTGAGATCATACCGTGACTAACATTTTTTGGGAGGTCTGGTGACAAGATGTAATGAAAATATAAAGTCATAGAGGGATTCACTTCTGAACTGTGATAATGGATTTACACTGAGAAAATATAAAATTTAAAGGCAAAGTTTGTAACATTTTCCTCCAAAAATATTATAGACTTAAAATAATCCTTGACTGTTTTGTGGTGTTTTCTTCCCTCTAGAGAGACCCTATCCTCTGCCTGTATTTTCTATTTTGCTCTTGTTTTGTGTTTTTGGGACATGTCGACCTTTGGGCTGTGAGTCTTTATCTCCAGCCAGTAAGGTCATTGCAGTATGCATTGCTGGAACAATATGAAAACGAATGTTGCTTTTCCACTGACAGTATCGGCTCGATTTGCCTCTACAAGCCACAGCTTTTCTTTTTTTTTTTTTAGTGTTTCCACTGGATTAGAACGGGGACAAACAGATACTATCAGATACTATTTCTAGCAACACCTTTACTGTGAGTCCAAGTGAGTCAAAGAATACTATGTAAAATCATGCCAAGGCAGATAGGTCAAGGTAGAATCCTTACTATTCCATTACATTTGCATTATTATGTTGCAACATGAGACACAAACACCAAACTAATGGTAAATCAACCAAAAATATGACAGTCATTTTTCAAGTAGGTTCCTTTTTTGATAAATCAGCCACAGATTGAAACATATATCACTATATTTGTGTTTGTATCACTGTCAATATCATATTTTATTATAGAAACTATAGCTTACAGTTTTTAATTCTCATCCTCCATTGTTGTGTTAGCTGCAAAATGATGTCACAGATTATGCTCTATGCTATAATGACTAATTGCAATGACTATTGCTGCAGTGGAAAAGTCTCCTGCTGGTGCCAAAACTGACCCAAGTTGAGGACAGTTGAGGCGAGTCGAGCTGGAATCACCAGACCTGTGGAAGAGGAACTTTGTAGTTTGGCTGTGTTTTTTCTCTAGAGTGTGGGTGTATTTATTTATATAACATGACAGAATCAGGAGTTAAGGTTTTCCTTGTCCGTTTCATGGCTTTTTTCGCTGGGCTTCTCCATTCAGTCTATTTGCACTGTGTTTGCTTAAAGAGGAAGGGTCGAGCTTGAAGGGTTATACTCACAAATTCAAGCAGGAAATGTTGCATATGTTGCCTTCAAATATAATATATACAAAAATACAGTTGCGGAAAAATTATTAGAATGTCAAAAGTCATCAAAAACAATGGTTGTACAATCAACTACTAACTCCTGTGTGTGTCTTGTGACTAAAACAGACAGAAAAGAAAACATGGAATGTCTCAAAGCACTGTTTTTGTCAATACAATGCCATAGATATTGATCTAAGAACTTATGTGATTTTGGTTATTATCAAGAAAACCATGGAAAATGGATAGATATCAGCTCTGAAATTAAACATTGAGTGGTCTAATAATTTTTTCCTGCAACGGTATGTAGCTTAACTCAGATTGCCCTGAGTTATTCATTAAATGGTCAATGCAGAAATGCACAAACAACTACATTCTCATATGGCTATTATGAGAATAAATAGTTGTTAATTTCTTGCACCTGTAATTTAACAACTCATCAACCAGTTCTTTTCGGGTCATGGCCTCAGTGGGATTTTCCTTTTGAGAAAGATGGATGTCTGTTCTCATCATCAAATGAAAATCCTTCACAGTACACCTCAGGTTTGTCACCATCATATCACCTATTCCTTCTGTCTTTAATGCCTGATGTTCTTCACACACTAACCAACAGGTCACCAGTGTTTTTATCCCTAGCTCTGATAATAAACTACTGTAGTGAAAAACACTCTTTGGGTAAACTATTGTATAGTTTGTGCTTAAACTAACAGAATAATGTAGTAAAATGGTGATATGTGTCGTAGACATAAGGGTTATGTCAACAACTTTTGTGTGCATCTGAGGTGAACGTGTAGTATTCCACAATACTACATTATGGTCTCTGTGTTTTCTTTCTGTTTCTAATGTTTACTCTGGTACAGCTGTCCTTTCATTTCTTTGTCTGTAGATTTTGGAACAGTCAAATTCTCCTCTGGTTCTCTACCACCTCCTCATGTGAAAAAAATGTGCCGTCTAACTGTGTTTGTAAGAAGGTTGGACCGCACACGCGCATACACACACTCACTCGCAGAGAATGGCTGCTGTCACCATCTTTAACAAAACACAGCAGAGCAGTTTTTACTGACAGGCGGCTGCAAAGTATAGCAAGTTGTGGGTTCTGTTGTAAACCGATCATTTCTCCACAATATTGTATAGATAAAGAATACACAGGCACTCAAACGGTGTCACAAACATCTGCTTTTTGAAGTTTTTCTTACTGGCTTGTAAGAGAAATTTCAATCATCGCTGCTCTCATCACTTTCCCTCACAATGTATCCCTGAAGAGGATTTGACTGGAAATAGTTTCTTCTAAATCTGCACCTTCTTGAACCCATTTCCAGCTAAGTTTAGTTGAAACAAACTCAAGCTGAGTCATTTTCCTCTCTGGCCTGTTTTATGTGTTGCTCACATGGTTTCAGGAAGCATTAAATTGGCTTTTACCCATCCTTCGCTCATTTCTCCTGTCCATCCACTCACTATTCTATCTTCTGGGGATTTTCAGGTTTCCTCAAAACAGTTGCCATCTTGTCATGTTCACGTACTTGGTTAGGTGGCTGGGGCCTTTTTGATAAACATCATTTTTATCCATCAGCATTTGCAAAACCTCTCTGGCTTCTTTGAAGGTAATTCAAATATTTCTGATTGGCTTTCAGTTCCAGTTCCGAGGAGGCTGCGCTTCAAAGTGCTGAGCTCAGATAAACTCCTCATTTCATGGAAGGAGCCCAAAGGAGACTTTGACAGCTATCTGTTTCTCTACAGCAGTATCCCAGGTGAGAACATTTATGTTTTAAATACACCACACACAAAACAACAAAAACAAAGAAAAAAAATCCCATTAATGCTAAAAAAAAAAAAGGTTTTCCTCTAGGAACCCATTATGACTCAGATTTTCTGTCTGTCAGGAAGGATTATGTAATTTGCTTCTTATCAAAGCTGCTCTGAGGGGATTACACTCTTGAGAGATGTGGAAGACTCAAAATTTGTCCTGCACCTTTGCCAAGTTTGAGACAAAAGAGAGTTTTTTTTCTGCGTACGTGGGGCCGGTCAGCAAATTTGAAAAAGAATCTGATAGTACCTGCAGTGGCTCATGATGGAGTCTGGACTCGCACTGCTGAGCGACAGCGGCGACCACCGCAGCTGTTCATTCAGCAGCCTTAAACGGCATTATCCCTGTGTGGGGTTGTGGTCGTGATGGACGCCTGACACCCTGCTTTGATCCTGCAAGCCATCAGTCGTCAAGCACAGGCCACGACCTCTCCTTTGTCTGAGCACACACTGTATAGTCAGTAATCACCCTAATTACCATTGAAGTCTCCTTCATCATGTAATCACAGTGCACCTACTGTACCTTCACAGCTATCCATCTCCTTCACATCAATCCTTTAACCGATGCCGCCCCACCGCCTTGCATTTGTTCCGTATTAATGCTGAGCTGAACACTGCAGACAATCCCTTCACAGCCGTTGTAAAAATGAATAACTAGGACTGAATAAGCACTCTGTAACATAAAACTTGTTTCTCGCAAACAGCCTTTCGCGAGAAACGCCTCGCCTGACAATTTCTAGCTGCCTCTGACAGTTGAAGAGAGAACAAAACTGAAATTTATGGCCACTTCCCTTCCAGTGAGGACTTGGAGTGCAGCAAGCCGCTCACTGGCATTCAGCAAATGCACAAAAAAAAAAAAAAAAAAAAAAAAAAATTGGACTTCCACAGTGTTCTTAAAGTATCTATACGCCGAGAACTGATGACTGCCACAGTGTCATACCAGTTGAATAAAGCTCAAGTCTGATAAAAAGAAGGATCAGCAAGGAAACCATTCCTGAAATTACGCATTTTTTTCCTGCCTTCAAGTGCATCTGAGTCAGACGAGGTGAACGACGGGCACAGTGGAGGCTGTTAACACCGGTAGCGGCCCTTTTGTTGAGACATAAAACACCATTTTAGATCACAAAGGAGGCTGTCAGAGTGGCAGCTATCCTTTCAGTTCAACATAATATCCCTTTTCTCCACAGAATTTTAACAAAAAAAAAAAAGAGGACAGATTCCTAAGGATTCAAGTTTAAGGCCAAATGATCAATTTTTGCTATTACCATCAGATAGCTTAGTGTTTTCTTTATGTTTATAATCAGCTTTGTTATCAGGCTGCATCCTACTACATTATCTCTCTCCTCATATTACATCATTAAAATGTTTATCTACCACTACAGTGCTTTGTCCTGTGGCTTTACTCACTCTATGACAAGGCATGAATTAAGCTAAAATAAGCATTTATTGGACGTCTCTTCAATAGCCTGCCAATTATTCTGAAATACAAATAGTGTGGGTTCACTGGGTGTGTGCATGTTTGTGTGTTATTGTCGTTAGCACAGCCAGATGTCTATATTTACCCCCTTAAATCTCTGGAGACAAAGTCAGAGCTAGCACGCTACTACTAAAAAGTTCAGATTTTTACTGTATGTAGCTGCAACTTATTGTCACAGTGACGCTGCAGCCAATTACAGGAATAATACGGTATTGGAAAGTATGCTTGCTTTTATGTGCTGGGAGAAGCAATGAGTGGTAAAAATAGGTTTTAGTGTTACAGCAGAGGGGTAAGAAATTAATTCAGGATGTATCAGAACTGTTATGAAATGTTTATATGTGCTGTCCTCTCCTGTCGTTAATATCTGAAACAGCTTCACAAAACCGATACTGTGCAAAAATAAGTCTCCAATGTGTGGCATGAATTATCTTTTTGTGTAATTCATAAATATTCAAACAGAAATGCGTGTGCCCTCTGATGGTTCTGCCAGGTCTGCTTTGTATTTGCATGAAGATTAAGCAAAACGCCACAGAATTTAAGCCAGTTTTTGATATTTATTCTGGTTTAAAATGACCCCGAAAACAGTCAAAAAGTAACTAAAGCATCGGTTGTTTATTCACATTTATTTAATTAAACTTAATGTGGGGAAATTATAATTTTTAATGATTTTTCCATTGTTAAGTCAAGCTGCTTTTGAAATGGAAGATTAAAGATGAAAAAAAAAAAAAGCTTTTAGCTGCGTGAAAACCGCCTGGTGCTCTCATTTCTCAGCAGTAGTCATACGATGACCCAGTGAATGGCAGTCGTCCAGTCTGACTCCTGATGTGTCCTGATGCGTGATTGACAGTAGATGTGGGTTCCAGGTTTCGGTTTCTGGTCGGAGCACTGATCCACGCAGCTACCTCATCTGACCCGCCGTCCCCTTCAGTAGGATTTATCTGCTCACTCCTAGGCGTCATTAGTCATCACCCTGCAGGGACGGAGGACAGAAGAGCTGAGGAAGCACACACACACACACACACACTCACACACTCACGCCTTATTGATGCGCAGATTGATCGCAGGGTCAAAATTTAAATGGGTTGATAATGTGACCTGTTGGCCTGATGGGGATTAACTGCTGAGGAGAAAGGACACGAGCATGTACACACCCGTTTGTTTGTGAGGGTTGACAGGTTATTTCAGATGCTCAACCTATTTTTATTTTCCCCCAAAGTCAAAACTTATACATTTCACTAAGGCCGGGGGGGCGTTCAACCCACAGCTGCAACTGATCAGATGTTGATAACTGTTTTCTATTCATTCATTCATTCATTCATTTTCTGAGCCCGCTTTATCCTAACTAGGGTCACGGGGGTCGCTTGGAGCCTATCCCAGATACTTAAGGGCGAAGGCGG
>JAPTGZ010000009.1:14882996-14901950 GCA_029814645.1 Fowleria isostigma
TAACAATATTATGCCTGTTACCAAATGTTTGTGTACTATTCTTTGTAATGTACATGTACAAATGATAAGTTGAGGCATAATATTGTTAAAACTGCATTTACTTTTCTTACAAATTTTCCATTTTTTCAGGTTATTCACATGTATTTTTGTGAAAGAACAGTCTGTAAATGTAAATATTTTCATAATTTAATGTTGTTACTGCACTAAAACAAAGACAAAAAGTATAATTATCTATAGGTTATGATGCTATTACTTTACTGGTCTGGACCACTTGAGATCCAACTGGGCTGAATGCGGCTCCTGGAAGAAATGAGTTTGAGACCCCTGATTTAGATTAAAAAGTAAACTTATCAGTGCATGTGTTTGGATGGTGAGAGGAAACCGGAGTACCCAGAGAAAACCCACATAGACACGGGGAGAACATGCAACCTCCACATAGAGAGGTCCCACCTATAGACTGGAGTTAGAATCGAACCCAGGACCTTCTTGCTGAGAGGCACAAGTGCTAACCACTGTACCATGTCACCCGACTGTTTCCGAATCATATCATAATCTTGTTACAATCTATTTTTACTTTTTTTTTTTTTTTAGAAAATCTGTAAAATTAAGTAATTTTTTCTAACCTTTACATACACTGTAAAAAAAAAAATCATGTTTTTTAATGGAAAAAACTGGCAGCTGTGGTCACCAGCACAATACTGTAAAAAAACACATCAAACCATACACATATTTATGGAGTAACATGTAGCTTTAACATTTTAAACATTTATATTTAACATTAGATTTTGGTGATATTTATATGTTTAAAGAATTAAAATTACTTGTTTATTTAATTAAACTGAGAATAGACTGTTATTTTCAACATTATGGTTTTGCAATTTAAACAGAACCACATTGTTTTTCAATTTAGAAACAATAGAAATACGTAATTTCTACATTCAAATCTGTTTTTGCTAATGTGCTTTTTCTGTAAAAACTGCAGCTATAATTCATTTAATTGTTAACAAAAATCTTTTAAGAATAAACAATTTTACATTGTATTTTTACTTACAGCTTTTTATGTTGCAATTTTATACCTTTTGGTGTTAATTTTACAGCCGTTTTTTTTTTTTTTACAGTGTAATTTACTTTTATGCAATGTTGGTTCTTCTTCATTATCTTGTTTTATAGATGAACCTTTAAATTAATTTGAGTTGAGTACTGAAACCAATTTACCTCAATTAGTTGACTGACCCAAATAATAATGAAAACAAAAAAACTGACCAACCTAATGAACAGCAAGCACACAATTTAATTATACTTAACATTTGCAACACTTGAGCAGAAACGGTTCCATAAAGCATTAGTTCAGCATCTCTAAAAAAAAATATTTCTCAAGCCCAAATAAAAACTTGTCTCTTAAAAAAGATGCTGACAACAGGACTGATCAGTTTATTCATGCACATCCCTCTTTATAAACTTAATTCATAAAACAGGGGAATCCTCACTTAGATCTTTTCCAATAGCGACCTGGCCAAGACAGCAGTACAAAGTTACAACAGATGAAGACACAACAAAATTAAAGACCAAGTTGAGTATGTAAAAGTTAAAGAATGATTCCAGAGAAAATTTAGAAGTAACCACATTAACCAAGAAAATGATTTTCCTGGATCTTTAAGATTAAATTCCCTATATAGAATAACAAGTTCTGACAGTTTTGGGTCCTTCTGTAAATCATTCCACTAAGGGTCACATATTGAACATGTACATTATAGATATAGTACTTTATACAATAACAGTCTCAACGAGCTGCTGATTTAGGACCTGACAGTTACAGACTTTTATTTTGTCAAAACCCTGAAGCTGAGTTTTAACTTTCACCCCCTGAACCAAACCACTGGTCTGGATCACATTAATGCAGCACCAAACACTAAAGCATGTTTTCGGGCTGTAAACAGAATTATATGACTTAATTATGATGAAACACAGCGCTGATGAAAATGGAAAAATCAATAAACATTTAAAAAATATGCATTATATAAGTAGAAAAATGACTAAACTTACCACTGTTGGTTTCAAAATGTTTTATTTCTTCATTTTCCCAAGCTTTTATCATTTAGCACAACTATACGTTATGAAATTTGTTGAAAGTGCCAACATTTCTAATCAGAGGTGTTGAGTTTAGATTCTGCCAAGTTTGACTCATTTTCTAAAGTGTTAAGAACCACGGCACAAGGTAGAGATTTTGCTGCATAAAACTGCTGCTTCGAACTGTTAATTTGCTTATTGTTTTGAATCAAAACAGTGCATAAAAACACCACAGTGAAACAACACAGGCTATAGAATTGCTGTTTTTGGGGAACTCTTTTTTTTTTTAGGTTTAACAGCACTACAACCCCCTTCAGTTCCCATAGGAAAGGCCTGTATGAAAATCATTCCAAAAGTAGTGTACACGAATGTATATTTATTTTTAGGCAGCCTTTTTCAGGTGTCAAAAGCAACAGAAAACCTCAACCTAATCTTTTCAGAGCCTCATATGATTCTGCAGAACAACCTTGCAATTTTCTGACTAATGGATGTCCCTGAACTCACATTCACACCTGAACATTCAGATGCTGGTCGCCACACTGAACGGATTTCCATTTTTACAGCCATTTTCAGAATCATGCATCTCTGAAAGTTTTTAAAGTTTCACTTAAATGTTTTTATCCAACTCTTCCAAAGTTTTTGTAAACATGTGTACCTGCAGTGTTTCATACAAGATGCCATTTTGTCACTCTTATCTGCTATTTGTGTTTAGTTCTTGCATTAATTCAGGGAAAATTGTAGTTCCACATTGATGCACACATGTCATTCTTTATAAAAATCTGTTCAAGTATTGCTACACAAAATTTTTCCACCTGCAAAGAAGATTTTCCATGTCAAATCTTGCAATAAATCATTCAATTAAAAACAGTCGGACAGAAGCACACATGATGAAAATTAATACGCCAGTGATTTTTTTCCTCCGTAAATGTTAGATGCAGTGAAGTACTTATCTTGAATATAGATCCCACAACAATCCTTGAAATGATAATGTTAAGTCGATTAATTTGAAAGAAGGAAGATGAAAATACCTTTCTGTTTCTCAGCTCTTTATCTGATAAATATTGTTTTTTACTTACTTCTCCCTGGCCACCTGTAATTTTGCACAAGTGGTCTAAGCCTTTACCAGATAGCTCTGAAATGATTAGTAAATAGAAAAATACAACCAAAGGAACATTTCTACTTTGCAGATAATCCATTCGAAAATAAAATTTTTAAACCTTGGAGTATTTTAATACGTTGTGAAGTTGAATTATCTTTACACAGCCTCAGTCAAGCTAATATTTTGCTTCCAACCCACATGAAATGAACACCTCCGATTAAAATGGTACCTGTGTCGATGTGTAACCTCTGATCTTTTTCTCCTCCCCTGTATCTCTGCTTTTTAGGTGTTCAGAGGGAGATCATTGTACCAAAATCTGACAGTAAGGTGTTAATAACAGACTTCAACCCGGCTAAAGATTACGCTGTCAGTATCATCGCTGTCAGTGGGAACCAACAGAGCAGACCACTTCAGGGCAGATACAAAGGTTGGATAAAGCGTTTTATTCCACGTGTCTGTTACATTCAACTTTGCTGTTCTAGTGCAGACTGTTCTACTGTGCTTATATATACATCTTTTTCTCTCCTCCTTTTTCCATCTTCCCTTTAGTGTTTTTCATAAGCTCCTCTGCTCCTGTCTAATTTCCTCTCCTCTTGTTTCATTCATTTCATTTCATTTTTTTTCTCCCGTTTCATCTTCTTTTCTTTCGTGCTGTAAGACGGCCAGCATTTTCTCTCCTACTGCTTCCTCATCCCTTCCTCATTTCCTCTGGTGTCGTTTCTCTCCTTTCCTTTCCTCCCCTCACCTCACCTCTACTTTTACTGTCCACCTCCCTTGCTAAAATCTACTTTTCGATCCTCCAACCATTTCTGAAAGGTGAACTCTTGAGTGTTAATGTATGTGTGTTCCTTATCACGCCATGTAGCTCAGATAGGATCTCAAGAAATCTCAGCTTTCCATTCTTTTTCAGTTTTACAACCTTGCGATTTTCTGTTTTTATCTGCTGCAGCTGAGAGAGGTGAGGCTAGCGGAGGAGACAAGACCGAGCCCCAGAGGCTGACTGATTCACTTGTACCTCCTGAGGATGCCAATGAGATCTCTGGAGGTAGGACAAGGACGTACGAATACAGTTTCCAGGAGCGGAGGCTATACACAAACCCAAGCTTACATAAACGTATAAATAAAATGAATAGCACCAAGTAGGGCTGCACTTAAAGAGTCCTCCAGCCTGTTGTCATAGTAATATTTTGAGGTAGGAAAAACAGCCGCTAGTGCCGTCTGAAGCACCACATCCATAGCCTGGAGAGCCAATAATTTGAGCCTGGTCCATGTCCATTTGGATCCGACTGTGAAGTGTTTCCTCCATGCAGAGTTTGTGCGCGATGCTTAACAACAAAAACCCACCTTTTAAAGCAATACAGTCACAAGTCAGCCTGGTGGTCCGCTTACCCACCAAGCAAAAATAAAGATGCCAAAACCATCCACGCCTTACTGCTGAATCATTCACCTCCTAGTGGAAGCTGTGGAGCACACACAAGGCTGAGTGATGATGGAAGAGACTACTGATATTAGGCGATGAGTGACCTGAACTGTTCACATGTGTTTGCATGGTTACTGTTTATCCCAGAGTCTCCTCCACATCAAACCCATCTGGCTGTCTGTCCCCTCTATGCCGAAACCAAAATACCCCTCCAGTTAGCAGCCTCAGTGTCCTAATATTTAAATGCCTAATATTTCAACCTCAGTTCTGTGAAACATGAGCAAAAAAAGGAAGGCTTCTTTTCTTTATTGAGTCTGTGTGCAAAGAAACACAAAGTCCACTATTGGCTGATTTCTTTACCATAACTGTAACTTCAGCGGGGAATCTTTGGCTTGAGAATGACAGATCATTTATTATATTCCACGTTTATGTATGCGATAAAGATGTGGCTGATCATTTCTAGGCTTGTGCGTGAATAAAGCTGGTGGCTGAATTTAAGACACTCAAAGTGTGTTTGATGTGCAAATATTTTACAAGATTTAAGACGACACTTTGTGTGAATTTTCCATTGCTTTACAGCCTGAAACGTATACAAAGACTGAGTTTCATTACTTGGTTGGAGTTTGCTTATTATTTAAGCACACTTGCTGTAGGGAGGTTTTTATTAGCCCTGTGTTTCTGTGCACGGGGTGACCATTTATCATGTGGCTAGGAGAGACTATAGGCCCTACGAAATATTCAGCAAGTTGCGATTATTGAATATAGTTTAAATAAGTCCAAACTCCATTTACTTCTGCTTCTACATGTCATTATTTTATGGACTGTAACCGTTATATATTATTTGCAAAATATAATTTTATTGCATAATGCTACATGTGCACTTTTTTATTTGCTGATGGAGCAAGAGAGAGAAAAACATGCACACGGACAGAAAAAGCAAGAAAGAGGGAAAGAGAAAGCATTACGGAGCAATTAAGCATGTTATACAACTTATGTATAGACATTTTGCTTCTGTGAAAACATGATAAATAGGCTCTTAGGTGCAGATGAAAACGCAGCCATAGTAAATCAAAGCAATATTCGTATTGATTACAGATTCTGGCGACTCTGAATGTCCCCATATTAAACTGTATTACCTGCATATCCAGCTGGGAAACACAACAGATTCTTTTAAATTTAGCTAATTTAGTTGTTTTATTTTAATTCACTGTTTAATACTGCCTACAGGCTCCCACTGATTTCAGATCAGGCCGTGCAGTCAAATTTCAGCATCATAAATCATGCTGTGACCTGCAAAAATGATGAAATTGAACCATTTTCAGTTTTTGTTGTAAAGAGCCAAAGTTAGTTTTAATTTTCCTGTTCCTCAATCATTGGTAGCAACACGTGGAACTGCAAGCTGATTGTTTTGGTTGTGCAGCTGTGCATCTGAGCCAACACATCTGGAAATGAAATGATTGTAATATTTTCTTTAACCCCTTAAGACCTAGAACTATTTTTCATGGCCCCTACTAAATGATTTATTCTCTACATTTGACCGTTCCCAAGCAATGTATCTCAATTTTTTGATGGAATATTATCCATTTGCATCTTTTGTTTATCAGTGACAAGTAGGTTTTTTCCAATAGTAAATTAACTCACCATGTTGATGAAGTTGGGTAAATATAAACATTGTTTTATAAAAATGGTGAAAAATGAAAAAAAGAAGTGATTTTTGCAGCAAAATAACAACAGCGTCAACAACCATTGTCATCTGTCAGCCTACATTGGTGTTTATTGATGAAACAGAGGACGACCATGTGAGATGGTGTTCACTATGGAGCCTCTGAATGTCCAAAAAAGACAAACCTGCAGACGTTGAAAAGCTGAGAAACTACATTTCACTTTAATTTTTTTTTATATATTATCATTATAAATTTAGTGGTTGAAAAGTGATTAAAACTCAGTAAATGCTTTTGGTTACCTGCAGCTGTTGAGGTCTTTGACACATGACAACGAAATTATGTGACTCTGTCAAAGTGTAATATTGTTTCGGCCTTTTCATCCACATGACACCGGTGTTGTCGGTGCCCTGAAATGGTATTTTTGGAAAACAGGCTCTAGAGTAGAAAATCCCTCAACACTGCCCACACATTTTTGTATGTTTAGGTAAAACACCACTTTTTGGAAATAATGACGCCATAGTACCACGTGACCAGAAGAAGAAAACCCTGGATGTAACCCCATGCACATGCTCACTGCATTCTTTTGTGATTTTAGTGTATCCTGTGGCTCTGTCTGTGTTTGTGTACAATGTCATATATAGGTGTGGCATATGTATTACACTGTTTTAACCCCTGAGCACAGATATTTTTTGAAATGATATATGTATGGATACAAAATTTATTGAATCCACAAAAGAAAAATACCACGAGCGTTGTCATCTGGACATAGTCTGAAAACTGATTATTTCAGAAATCTAGAGGTCATAATTAACCGTGCACACATGTATAAATAAAGACGATGTGTTTCTTCGGGGGTCTTCACATTGCTTCTAACCTTAAACTCCCGTTCAATCCAATCTGAAATCGCAACTTCATAAAAATAAACCCCGTCTCATTAAAGTTTGGATTGCTGATGCCATGTTCTTTGTCTCTGATTCCGCCTCTCTGTCTGTGCTTCCTGTCAGCAGGCAGATTGTTGAGCTGATTTCCTTTAGTGTGTCGTTATCAGAGCCACTCACCATTCACTGCGACAGAGGTGACCTTGATTGGTGTTCAGCCTTGTACCTGTTGGGGATTATAATAATATCCTGCCGTGCCTCAGTAGATTTTGTGAATGTACTGTGTGTTTGTGCGTTGTAGCGATCATAACAAAGTCCCCCTGAATCCTTGAGTGTCTCTTTTTTTTTTGTCTTGCTATGTCCTAATGTGCAACTGCCTCTCTTTCTCCAACTCTCTCTCATGCTATTTCTGTGAGTATTTTTGTATCACGACATACTATCAATGCCCAGCTGCACTACAACAATACAGCGTTACATATTGTAAAGCCTCCTTCTCCTTGTGAGCAAAGGTAATCCAGTCTGTCACTTGTTTGTTCCACTGTAGTAATCTTGCTTGCTTTTATGTCAGTGTGTTTTTTCTTTTCCTTTCATTAAAACTGCAGCTCATATTCTCATCTGCTCCCCAGTGTGAGTGTGTGTTATATACATTAGACAAACCAGCACACCTAATATTTGCAAAGAAATTGCTGCTTTTTACTCCAATATACTTCCGATTTGACAAGAAATTGGATTTTGCTGATAGAAAATAAATTGTAAAAATCAAATTACTCTATTTTCTAGCATCAAAAACTTTTACCATTTTTATGTTTGCACCTCAGCTTGGTCAGAAAATGCTGAAAATTTAGGATGCCAGACAGAATGTACAGTACAGCAATCTAAACCTTTTTATCTTCCACTGTGCTGTCTGTGTCGTTTTTGTGCAAGTGTTGAGCATGTTATTATGTGGTTTTGAAGCCGGCAGAGAGGGCTATTAGTTAAAAGAAGTGTCATGGAGCTTCCTTCACTCAGTGAAATAACTACCTTTAGTTTTCTACAGTGTTTCAAAGATACTTTACAAATTACTTAAATGCATCTTGTGGTGTATAAGCAGGGCATGCTCTGAACTAAGTACAGACCGTCCACCCCAGCAGCTTTAAATGGAGCTAATTTCCTGTCTGCTCTTGGGGTGTCATTAACAGGGTCTGGCTCGCAGAAAAGAGTGACAGTTTTAAGGGGCTATTTTACCTTGGTTTGTATTTTGTAGTCTGTCCAGGTTTCACATATTGATGTCAGTCATTTGGAGGTCTGTCCCCAAAAATGTCGATGATCCAAATCGTGAGTCAAAAACCCCAGAGTCACGTCTCACATTGGAGAAAACACAGGAGTATTTTTTACAGCCTTTAAATCAATCTGGGCATCCGACTCAGCTGCCAACTTTGGTAAGATGTGAAGAGAATTCCTTTTTTTTTTTTCCTCTGCATATCAGTTTCTGAGTTTGAGCCTCTGACTTTTTTTTTTCCGCTTTTGCTGTGTCACTGTCTGCAAAGAAAATGAGATTTAAAAACTCAGACTGTGCCGAGTGAAATAGCAAACAAAAATAAAGTGTACTTTTATCTGGATGAGCTGAGTTTGACAGCCTATCATCGTCTACACTGTGCATGCAAAATGTTATTAATCCACAAGTTTAGTTTTTATATTAACTCTTTTGCAGCAGATAGGAATGCAAATCTGTTGGGTTTTTTTTGTTTATGAAAAACAGAGACATATAAATGCAGAGAATATAGATAAATGTCTGCTTCTTTAAGTAATTAGTCTGAATTCCTGAGACACTTACCCCTGTTTCTTTCTGTAAGTTATAATTGAACATCTGCTGTTGTAAAGTAAAGGGCTTTTTTCTTTCAGTATAATAAATAGGAGAACTACAAAGCAACAGAGACAGGCAGTTTTAAAATACCAGTTTCCACCTGTAAACATGCATAGACCAATCCGCTCTAACATTCTGACCACTGACAGGTGAAGTGGTAATAATGTTGATTATCTTGTTGCAATGACACCTGTCAGTGGGTGGGATATACTATATATTAGGCAGGAAGTGAATATTCAGTTGCTGAATCCTTGATATGTTGGAAGCAGCAAAATGGGCAGTGTAAGGATCTGAGCAACTTTGACAAGTGCCAAATTGTGATAGTTAGACATCAACTAACATGTCAAACTTTTCAGGTTTCGTTGGGTGTTCCTGGTCTGCATTGGATGGGACCTGAGGAAGGAAAACAGGATCTAAATCCAATCAAACATTCCCTTGTCATCACACCCCTTAGACCACTTTTGGTAGATACTAACCATCACAGATCTGCTTCAAACCAGTCAGCTTTGAAGACTAAATGGTCACTTGCTGCATAATATATCCCACCCACTGACAGGTTCTGTTATAACAAGATAATCATTATTATTAACACTTCACTTGTAATTGGTTATTATGGTATGGCTGATGTGTTTGTGTAGGAATCAACTGCAAGTTCAACTGCTAGTATGTTTTTTTTTTTTTGTTGAGAATCTGCACTTGAGAGTTTTGTAGTCTATGAATATTCCTAATGAAAACTTTTCAGGGCTCAACAGGAGAGGGAAGTCATGTACTAGAACTCAGCCAAGGCTACCACAACAACAAACATATTTACACTATGTATCCACAGACTATAATGTACTCATATAAAATAGAGAAAACTTACAGTTTAATGAAGGTTTTTACCTTAAAAAAAAAACAAAAACTTGTACACCATTATTTTGACAGTCGATAAAAATAACAATATTTTATAGTCTTCACATGCTTTGTCAGCTGATAGTTTACATTATAACTGTTTGTAGAGAGAAAACAGCCACAGGCTAAAATCTGAAATTGGATAGAACTGATTGTGTTGTCAGTATCTGCAGTGAAGATCTGTTTGGATTGTCCAAACAAGGTCAGAATTATCACAGTTAAGTCTGAACTGTGGATCAATAAATTGCAAACTTAGTGAACTCAATAACATGACGTTATGAGGACACTCTGATTTCAGCATAAAACTCCATTCTTTTCATTTAGAGCTGTGTCCAGTGGTGCCTCTAGGTTTTATCATTTTATTTGACTCTAGAAGTTGCTTCTTAGTGATTCTTATTCTAAAATCTCAGATGATCATTTTAAATCATATTATGTTAATGTAGAAATGCTACACATAACTCCTTTTAAGGCTTTTAACTCAAACGTCAGTAAAAAAAAAAAAAAAAATCCCATACTTTTCCCACAAAGACAGTGGCACCGCAAGTTAGATCTTAGAGTTGAATTATTTGCACAATGCTGAATGGTTGCACAATATAGAATGGCAAGGCAGAAATGTCAAAAGTTCGCTTTCCGCTTGTTTCTGTCACTTTTAACTGTGCCAATAAAAGACTCATTGGGCTCTGTAATCTACTGGCTACATGAACAATAAAGTAGTGACCTGACATTTATTCGTAGTTTTACAGTCCAAAGTGTCAAAACGTCAACATCTGCTCTTCCCAGCTTGGATGGAGATAAGCAGGCAAAGCGAATACTGTGTAATGGTATATGCTGGACCAAATGACGTCAGTTACCATCTTTCTTTGTGTGGTTCACTGGTTTCAGTTTGGTTTTATCGTCTGTAAATGTTCCAAAAGTGTTTTCAGCAGATTTGTCCAGTGAGGGAACACTGATCTCATCATATTCATGCATGATATTTATATTAAATCTTGGCATGTGAGTTTTTCAGTGACAGATGAGCTCAGTGTTGTGCAGTGCAGCAAAGGGGAGGATGATCAATACTTTATTAATATCACAGGAGCCTAGTAAAGTTAGTTAGTGGGCAGTGAAAGGTAGGGCTGAACAGTTAATCGAAACAGTGCAATATATTGCGAAGCCAAGTGCAATAACCAAAGGAGCTGCATTTTTGGTGGCGGTGAAGTGTGTCACAATCTACCATTATAAATGAAGCATTGTGGATCTAGAGATACCACAGCATACAAATCATAACAGACTGAGAGACTTGGAACACTTTAATATCCTGCAAGAGGCAATTTGTGAGAGCAAACAGCAGAGAACACATCATGTAAATGCATTTAAAAACACATCATACAACATCAAACAACGATTAATGGCACCTAAAGCTACCACAGGTATCATTACACTCTACATATCAACTGCACAGATAAAACTAAAATTATATGTGCACTGCCGTCTCCCCTGTGCATCCATGTAATTTCCATACTCTAGTCTCTGCAATTCCCCAGATCCCCTTGACTATAGCCCCTTTTACACAGCACTTCTGTTGTGGGACTATTTTATTTTGGAATGACGTTAGTAAATGGCAAGACCTTACATAGCACTTTTTCACAGTTTCATTCTTCACTGGGAGAAATTTAGAGTTTAGTGTCTTGCCCAAGGACACTTCAACATGTGGACAGTTGGAGGCAGGATTTGATCCGCCAACCCTTAGATCATTGAACAACCTGCCACAGCCAACCAACTGTGCCACAGGTGCCCTAAATGGCAAATGGTAAACAAAATGGTGACATCATTTGGTCCCACCTTAATCTCAGCTCTGTAACACCTCTGAAGGTTGTAACAGAGCCAAGATAAAGGTAGAAACATTATTCCGGAACGCTATGTAAAAGGAACATCTCTTGCTTCGCAATTTAATTCCAGAATGCAGGTCTGCTGTGTAAATGTCCAGCCTGTCTCACCTCTGTTAATCCTTTGGCTTGACTGTGTAATCAGTCAAAGGTAGAAAACAGATGGGATCACCATGTCACCTTTTTTCGGGATCTTTGTGTAAAAGTGGCTTATTTGAAATTGGTTACCTGAGGTATTGCTATTGGAATTAATTAGTTGTTGACATATTTGTTCTTATACCTGGGAATCAGTGTGAAACCTGAAGGGAGTAGTTGAACCTCTTTTGAAAGTGGACGACATGTACTCGCACTGACCTTACCTGCCTTCTCGATCAGCTTGGTCAGATTCAGGTGGTACAGCTCAGTCTGCTGCCCTCACACTTCTCCCACAGGTCTAGACACGCCTTTTTGGTGCAGACCTCAGCAAAAATAAACTTTTTCAGTGACAGTAAAACGTAGAAATGATCATTGTGGGTCATATGACAACTGCAGTATCAGTCAGAATAATGGCAATGTGATTTATTGAAGGTTGTTCAGCCTTGGTAAAACCAAAACTTTCACTTTTTGCACTGGGGGGTTTACAAATCCGTGTGCAGTCATTCAGAAATTTATTAGTCAATAGGGATGCACAACCAAAAGAGTGAGCAAAAAACTGAACTAGAAACAGAGAAACCTCTAAACAAAAGGACAAGTTCTAATAAAGATATTTAACACATCCATTACACGGTTACACAACTGGTTTGTTCATTAATTATAGGTTTTATAGGTGGTGCTTCGGTGCATTTCATTCATTCACTCTCTTTTCTTTAAGTGTCATTTGATCACTAAATCTCCTTCCATAGTCACTCCATTTACTTTCTCTTTATTACAAACTGTCCAATAAAAGTTCCATATTTCAAGTTATATTATAATGTAGGTGTCCTTCAGATAATAAATCCGAAATGATATATTTGCGTTTCATTTTCCTCCGCATTAATAGTCAGCTGTTACCGCTGCTTTCATCCAAAATAAAGCCAGTAAGGAAATCTGCAGCCAATTGCAATAAATATCTGTGTTTTGCTTATCAAAGCAAGAACAAAGCCATTAGTAGCTCCCTCTTCTGAGACCGTAATATATTTTCATTGGAAATTGGCCCCAAATAACGTTTCCTCAAAGATAATAGCCATTATTTGGACAGCTGTGTTATAGTAGATCAGAGGACATCTGTGTGTGTACGGTGGGTTTGTTCATGACTATTTGTTTCATATGTGGGTCACAAGCCTCCAGTAGTAAAGCAGATGGTTGTCCCTCTGTAGCTGAGGCCATTAAGATCCAACAGATAAGGTACGTATGTAATTCTGGTTTGTTGGATGAACCACAGAGGAAGAGCATTTGTACTTTATGTCCTCGTCACATGATCCTCTCAATGGTTTACAGTTTTGATGTTGATTTATAGAAAAACAAACCAATATTTTCTAACTGTATTACAGTCTGTGTTTATATATCATTGCCCTTAATCTACGTACCATCCCTTAGATAGAAAACGCAGATATCAATATAATAAAAAAAGTAACTTCTTCAGCTTGCAGAACTTAGTGGGCTTTTATATCAATACCAATCAACTCAATAAAAATTAGAGGTCGATGCCAGCAGCATACACACAAATGAGAACCATTGGCCAATAAAGGGCGAAAGCCCCTCTCTTCCTCCATGCTACAGTGCCTTTTTAGTGCCTTAATGCATATTTCCTAATAGGATGTGAGCACAGCGTCGCCTCTTTCACTGGCGTACTGAAGATTTAAACCAGCGCGCACACAGACTGAACCCAGGAGACTCCCATAGTTAAAGTTGAACCAGAGGCCAATGAGATTCTGTTGACATTCACCACTCTGGTACCGAGTGAGAGAGAGTCCTGTGGTATCCATCACCTGTGCAGCGGGCAACAAACACACACCTGGAGAGACAGTTTTCTATATTTATGGCCAACCCTAATTCCTATCATAATCATTTATTTCAGCACCAGTGCTGTAGGTTTGTACATGCATGTGATATGTGTTTGTGTGTCTCCATATATCACCTCAGTAATCCCACTGTTAACATTCACTGAGGCTAAATCTTCCTCTCTCTTTGTGTCTGTGTGCAGCAGTCTCACCTATATATTATTGTGTGTATTCTCTTATTTGTACAGAGAATTAACATTTGGGGGTTAGAATTAATTCGTAGCCTTACTATTCAGTTACAAACAACTGACTTCCGCCTCCTCTTTATAAGTGGTGCAATCGACATTTAGTCCTGCGTTAAATGACTTTGCAGTAGTCATTGTCTCAACAGCAGGGGGGAAATCGCATACACATACTTAGGATTAACAAAATTCCAAATCAGTCAACACTATGTTTCCACAGAGTGTGTCACTGAAATAAGTGTAAAGCTCATTGTTTACATACATCTGTGTTATGGTACCATTAATTTGACTTCTTCAAACAATAGCTCATATCCAGTTACTTTGACAGTCGGCCAAAATAACACTATCTTATAATCTTCATGTGCTACACCAGCTGATAGTTTGCATTATGCCTCTGTTAGCTTAGCCCTGTTTGGAGAAAGAAAACAGCCACAGTAAAACCATGACTCACCTCTGTTTTCTGTATGGTTTGTGTTGTCAATAACTGAACTAAAGATCTGTTTGGAATCATACAAACAAGGTCAGAACTATCACAGTTTACTCTGAACCGTGAATTAATGAACAGCAAACTTGGTAATAATAACATCACATCATGATTTTTATACTCCCATAAACTTCAAAACCAATTCACCTGTGTGGAAGAAACGCTGTAGTTTCTGCACTGAATTCCATTTTTAAAATTTAGAGCTGTGTCCATGATGAAAACAACAACAGCGTGTTTAGCTTTTATCACTTTTTCACTTTATTTGACTATTTCTTAGCAGTTCTCATTTGAAGGCTTTACTCTAAACACTCTAATAATAATTTTAGATAACTTTAAAAAAAAATTTGACGGCATAGTGGCTCGGTGGCATAAGGGTTAGCACTTCCACCTCAGTCAGCCTTTCTGTGTTGAGTTTACAAGTTCTCTGTGCACCATGCAGTTTTCCACTGGTTTCCTCCACCATTAAAAATATGTGCACGTAGGTTAATTCTCCTGTCAGTGCCACTGGCCAAGAAGAAGAGTCTATTTATTCTGTATGTACATATACATGTGCACATGCAACACACACTGAAAAGGATCCTTTTCTTTAAACCCATCAGTAGCTGCACATAAACACACTGCTCCTTATATGTGTTATGTGCTAAAGAAAATTGCTAATGCTAACACTAGGTGTTAAGTACTGTACTATTAGGATGGCTAAAATGCAGAGGACATATTTCCCTACAAGCATAATAAAGCAAGTTAACCTTTAAAACTTTTTTCATCTTTTTAAAGATTGTTGCAATTTTATACTGTACTCCTCTAAAGTCCACTTAAATCTACCCTAAGGACAAATAAATTGACTTTAACCCATAAAGACACAGTGCTACTTCTTTTTCCCAGGTTAATTATACTCTTTATTTTTTGAGTAATTTATCACCATTTATCATCATTTATTATGATTTATTTTCTGTATTTTGCATTCTTTTCAGTGAAAATCTGATATTTTACCGTATTTAATTTGCTGATCATGTAGAAATTCATAAAAGCTGATGTTAAAGTTGAAGGGTATCATATCAGAAACAGAAAAAAGAAATGAAGAAAAACTGACTTTTACAGCAAAAATATGAAACTGAATATAAAAACTGAATATAAAACAAACTGAATATAAAAACAAGTGTTTCCATCCACTGACATTTATCAAACTCCATGGGTTTTACTGGTGAACAAATGTTTTAGAATATGACAGTGTTTCCACAGTCACTAAGGAGTCTCTGAACGTCCAAATGAGGTCATATCTGATGACCATGAAAGGATGACAAGCTGCATTTTACACCAATTATTTACATGGATTGATAGGATTAATGAATCAACAGGTATTAAACAGTTTATATCAGCAGATGATTTTGGTGGCTGTTTGGGTCTTTATGGGTTAAAACTGTTGGTAAGAGTCAAACTAACCACTAGCAGAGGAGGTAAACATAATTATGTAGAATTATGGAATTATGTGTGGTTTATTTGTAGTTTAATTAAGTTGTAGGACAAAACAAAGAGTGGGCTTTTTTGAGGTTGAGGTGTGCTCTCTGAGTGCACTTCCTGTTAGTAATGTTATCAGTTCCTTTGTATGAATTTGACTTCTGTGTCCTTCAAGGTGAATGCAGAGGTGGTGAGATACAGTAAATCACTGTTGAACTCATAAAAGATCTAAAATTCATGTTGTAGATGATGTGGGAATGAGTTTCATTATGAGTAGATGTGAAGGACTAAAGGAGAGGTATTTGAAGTATTAAGGGAAATGACAAGTGAGGTGGCAAAGAAAGTTCTCGGGGTGGAAACAAATGACACACTTTGACTATAAATTTAATACTTTTTCTATCATCATACGTTTTTGATTTATTTTGGACAATTGCCAGATGTTAAATTATTTCTTTTGAGCCAAGCCGAAGAAATATCATCCTCGCATATGTGGAATGTGTGTTCAGGACAGTCATTGCTCACACTGATGTGTGTGGGCTCTGTTCTGGCCAAAGTTCTGTCCTTGTCCTCCATTAAGGACTGGGAGGTTGTCATGGCTGAGTTGAACTAATTGTATGATGATGGTTAACAAGAGCATTTGTCTGTGACAAGTGTGTTAATGGGCTAATGACATTTAGGCCATTAGTGGCAAGGACTCCTTAAGTGCAGAGGTCAATTAGCATAATTACCATCCACTTCCCCCTGAATCTTTGCGGCTGTATCTTCTCTCCTTTCACTTTCTGTGTGCAAAAAACCCCCCCAAAAACTTATGTCACACTATTGTGATGCTGTAGCACAAGTCATGCTCTATTTAGTTTTACTGTTGTCTGCAGACACGTCCACTGCTGATGTTATGTAGTGAGTAGAGAAGATGGAGGGAACAAGTTGAGTGCACACAAGTTCATTCACTTAAAAATAAAAAGTACCAGAAACATATCAATCATGTTTCTTTTTGGCTGGACAGTGCATCATATACACTTGTATGTAGTAAAAGTCAAGAGGAAATTTGCAAGTTATTTTCTTAACTGTCTGGTGCTGCTTTTCCCAAAATTAGGGTCAGGACCCAAAAGCATCATGGTTTTTATTGGGACACCGACTGTCAGAGTGAAATACATGGTAGTTATATGGAAAAGTTTACAAATGCTGACCTCCATAAAGCCATGTGAAATGTAGAGGAGAGATCTCAGTTTTAAAAGATCAAAGTCAAACAACAAAAATAATGACAATGATTTCTTAAAAAAGTGTTTTGATAAAGTTTGAAAAAGATTGTGAATTATATGTCTCTTCGTGAACACCTTTATTTCCATTGTTTCTTGTGTCTGTTTCTGTTAATTTGAAGTTAACTTCATTGTCTCATCAGAAGTGATTGTGGATATTTCTTTTTCCATTCATAATTGAAACTAGCGCATTGACCTGTGTGGATCAATGGGTTCTAGATGTGGTTTATATGCTGTTGTGTATTTGTGCAAGCTTTATCACTTTTGTCCAGCAGTCACCGCCAAAGTGTTCTGGGTATAGCAACGTGGTTGTAAGACTATTGTATTCCAAAATTACTGATGTCTCCCAAAATATTGGTCCTATCAATTTGTCATTTTCGCTAGTCTGTTCTTTGACCAAAAATACAAAAGTATGCCAAACTGCAACAGTCAGCTCTTTCCAGGTTTGGTGAGCATGCACACACGCACGCAGAGGCCACTTGGCTTTTACAATGTAGATGGTGATGTTCTACTAAATCCATTTAATTTCAACATTGATTTGACAATGAAAGACTAGACCAAGTGTAGACAAAGGTTTTCATAATGTTTTAGTGGGTGTCAAATTGGTCTTCTGGGTCTTGAGCTGTGAAAATTTGGGAACACATTGATCTCGTGTTTAAGATTAAGGAAGAATTGGGATAATCTAATTGCATAAATGTCATACTGTGTACATTATTATGTTCTCATTATGTTTTATCAAAAAAATTTGAATTTAGTTTTTATTGCTTTACAGTGAGGGAGCAGATCCCCTCTGTCATCTTGCACCATGTTGCATTAGCTGCTCAGATGGAACTTT
Organism: Fowleria isostigma; assembly: GCA_029814645.1. Taxonomy (NCBI): domain Eukaryota; kingdom Metazoa; phylum Chordata; class Actinopteri; order Kurtiformes; family Apogonidae; genus Fowleria; species Fowleria isostigma. The sequence goes on from JAPTGZ010000009.1 coordinate 14,900,954, forward strand.
TTTTGGTTTAAAGCAGTTTCTAGCATTAATCTACATGAGCGTTACCTACTGTGTTTGATTGTGCACCATAGATACTATCCTTAAACTGCTGATAACAAACAAACAGTGGGGTGTTTCACTATTTTTGCAGCCAATATAGATGATAGTGAGTTGCCATTCTGTTGGCTGCTAATTCTATCCTCATTGCTTGATGTCAGTGAATATTACACAGAACATTTAAGCCTCTCATCTTACAGTTCTCTTCACCTCTTTCTTGTCTAGTACCCATGTAGATTTTATATTTTACATAGAGTGCTGCATTATTACGTGCAGTGTATTTAACATTCTGTCAGCAATAAAATATTTCAGTTTGCCCACTTTTACCTGCAGTAGTTTATATAATTTGTTTTCCTGTGGCAGATTTTATGACATTTTATACTTTATGTGTGGTTTATAACTGAAAAATGTAACACACATAAGAAAAATCATTGAGATACATATCGAAAATAGCCTATATATACGTGAGTTATTTGTCCATATTTTTCAGCCCTGCCTTTATCTTTATGCTCACTGTTGCATTTTTTTCCTCACATTTTTTCTACATTCTCTGTACCCTCTCCTCATCTTCCTTTCATTTTTCCTTTCATACTTTCTGTGATCCCATGGGTGTAAACCTTGCAGATGACAAAGCACACTGTTCATTGAACTTCTTGGTTGAAATGATACCAGAAGCTTTTTTTAGGATGGTAAAATTAATCACATTACCCCTGTTTTAAAAGGAGCTCATTCAACGCTCAAAGATCAGGGTTTAAAAACTAACAATTTATCATTTGTGGAAAACAGGCAAATCATAGCTGTATTTTGCATAAATTTCCATGATTTTCCAGTGGGTAGTAATAACTGGTTTAACTGTAATAAATCCTCCGCATGCAGTTTCCTGGCTCTTTGCTTTTTGCTGATAAATGTATAGTCTACAAATCTGCATTTAATACCTTAAAAAAGTCTTAAAGAGGTTTTA
>JAPTGZ010000009.1:14907804-14918286 GCA_029814645.1 Fowleria isostigma
CATTATATAGCCAAAATGTTGTCAAAAATTGACATTTATTTGCAACATAGTAAAGCAAATTATTACATTATAGATATATATATATATATATGTATGTTTTAGAAAATAATGTAACTGTTTTGAATGTCTGGGGTCACCAGAAATTTCTAATGTTAAAATGGGGTCAAGAGTGAAAAAAGGTTGGGAACCTCTGGATTAATGGCTGACTTTTGATGCTTTTTCCAAATGTACAATCCAAAAAAAACAAAACGAAGCCATTTTGTTGAGAAGGTGGTATTTAAAATGTAACTCCATTATTAAGTAGTGTTAGGTATTTATTTATTTATTTATTTTTAACAAATTTTGTACAAGAAACTTCATAACCTTAAATAAACCAGTTATCACCAGTTACCAAAGTATCAGTGGTCCATGGACACTGATGGGTGGCAACATTTACAGGCTACAGTGTTTGCTTTATTTTGACACCAGGGAAATACACAAAGCAAAGCCTGAAGGCATACAAAAGCCTTGAACCTTGGTCTTTTCCCCACATTCAATAAACTGTGAGTAATACGTGAAACACAAGACCTATGAAACTGCACTCTGTGGTTATTTTAAGTCAACAGTACAGACTTACATGTAGCTGCTACCAAATGTGCAGGTGTGTTATTGTTACGAATACATAAAATGGTATTTTTTGAAGTGTTATATCGATTGATTATGTGACTAGCCACATGACACATCAGCCAGGCAGGCTTCTGTGCAATCACATAACAGATCTTTCCCATTTTCCATGTTTGTTTAGGCCACAAGGTAATTGTTTTCACTTTTATCCACATCTGAGCATAATCATCAATGTATAACATGTATGTGTGTGTGTATAATATGTAGATATATAGATATAATAGAAGTGAACAGCTGGGGAAAATGCATTGTTTCTGTGTAAAGGTACATGCTGTGCTGTTAACAGTTTCTTTATTGAATATCCTGGATAAACAGTGATATTAAATTTTTAACTTGCCTAAAGTTTTTTTTGTTTTTTTTTTTTTTTTAACTCGGTCTAAATTTGTTGCAGTTTAACTAGATGTTTATCCCTCAGGGCTTCACTTTATTGTGATAGTCATGGAAATTTTTTTTAGACCACCCTATGTTTTCTTTAATTTCTGGTTCATTTTAATGCCTGGTACAACTAAAGGTACATTTGTTTGGACAAATACAATGATAACAACAATATAGCTCATAAAAGTTTAATTTAAGAGCTGATATCTATCCATTTTCCATGGTTTTCTTGATAATAACCAAAATCTCACAAGTTCTTACAACAGTAGCTTTGGCATTGTACTAACAAAAAATGCTTTTAGTCATTTTATGTTTTCTCTACTGCCTGTTTTAGTCACATGATACACACAGGAGTTTATAGCTGATTGCATAACTATTGTTTTTGATGACTTTTGATGGTCTAATAATTTTTTCCATGACTGTATTTGTTTGAAAACATGAATGTATGTTGCTTCACTCCCCTCTCATACAGATCAGCATAAAAAGTTAAGTTTGAAGAAATCTGTTAAAATCACCACTAGCTTGTTCATGATAGTTTTTTTTTGTTTTGTTTTTTAAATAACACTAATTTCACTGGTCTACATGTTTTTGAAATTTTCTGCTTCAGAAAAAAAGTGTTGAGTCTTACATACTCAGCTAAATTGAACTGGGAAACAAATAACACAATTGCCGGTTGATTCTGAAAAGTGAATGCATTCTAATGTGTAGACGGTGTGTTACAGTTGTTCTGATAGCTCTTAGACAAACATTTCTTTGGAGTAAAATCTATTCTCTCATTCATTTGTATAATTTCAATACTATTCCTTGTAAAAATATAGCCAACTTGCACTTTTTTAAACTTAATTTTTCATTATTAGTGACCCGTGTTTGGTAGGGTTTTACTGCTTTTATTCTGATAGCCTTTTGCTTGTAGACCAGTGCAGTCGGTTTTGCAGCCCCTTCCAGATGCATTTTTAACAGTTTTGTATTTTCATAGAATTAATAAGTAAATTATGATAATGATACCATGCAAAATCATATCTTTTCCACTTGGATATTTTAACCACTGTATGAAGTCAAGTTACATAGATTACCATTATTCAATATTCTACTGTGAACCACATACTCGGCAACAGAAACACTTGCAGTTTTTTCAGTGGTTTCGCAAAAGTGTTGAAAACAAAGTTGTTTCTACTGTGAAACCCCCTCCTAGCATGGTAGCCAGCAGATCTCGTCATTTATACGAGTATGCTGGTAAATCTTACGGGTTGACTGAGAGGTGGTTTTCAGCTCTTTTAGCTGAACGGGCTTTAATATGCTCTCCAGCAGAGAGATGAAAACTAGCCAAGCTCTACCAGTCGTTCTTCTGCCATCCATGACGTTAGACGACGTCAGTGGAGAGTGTAACTAAAGAGGCAGCTCAATATATCACAGATACAGAGATTTGTCTAATTTTTTTGGACTACGGGCTTGTCACCCATGACTAATATGCAGAAATAAGCTTAAACTTTGGCAAAGTTTACCTCTTCCTTTTATCAAAACATCAAATCTGACCTTAACTATGACGACTAAACTTTTGACACATCTCTTAAATGATTCCTTTTGTTTTTCTCTCCTTACATGAACATTTGGTCTCTACGTGTATAGAAGTACAAGATCTGAAGCATATTAAAGTAGAGACAGACATTTCGTGTGCTCTGCTGTGGCAGTTTGTTTAACTAGTGGAGTGTTTAAGGAAGGTTTTGGTGCCAAAGAAAGCCTGTCTCTTATTAGTTAGCCACAAAGATGGACAGAGTGGGATGGAGGGAAGAGAGAGGCAGAAGAAACAGGAGAAACCATAAACTTGGACAAAAGAATGAGTTGGCGCCACACAATCTGTCAGTATTGTATATCTGCGGTATTTCATCAAATCCAAGTACAGTGCTTTTGCTTCTTTTTCTCCTCCTTCTCCCTGTCCTTCTCCTTCTCTTCCTTCACCTTCTCCTTGTCCTTCTTCACCTTCTTCTCTACCCTCTCCTTCTCCTTTTCCATCTCCCTCTCCTTCCTCACCATCTCCTTCTCCTTCTTCTCTCCTTCTCCCTCTTGTTCTCCTTCTCTTTCTGCACCTTCTTCTTTACCTCTTCCTTCGCCTTCTTCATCTTCTCCTTCTCCCTCTTGTTCTTCTTCACCTTCTGCTCTTTCTTCTCCTCCTCCTCCTCCTCCTCCTCAGTGAGGGTGTTAGATTAGACAGAAGAAAAGGGGTAGAAAAGCGGAGAAAAAGGGCAGATGGGGCTCAGGGGGAGCAGAGGGCCCTTTGACCAACCTGCTGTTGTCTCAAACTGCGAACAGAAATGAGACCTTTCAATACCTCGGGTCTGTCAGGTGTATCGCATTTTCCTCCGATATTTGCATTTTATATGTCAGATCATCATGGCACAACTTTGATTTTTTGCCTACATTCTACATTCTACACAACATTTTTTTTTTACTCATCTGTGACATGATTGCAAGTCATTTTGATGTAATTGTGGGTTATTTTCCAAAACAGTTGGGGGGTTTGTGCATTTATTAGCAAATTTTATACAGATCATTTTCAGTTGGATTGGGATGTTTGATTGCAAAATGTCCTCAGATAAGAAAAAGAAATCTGGATTGTTCACAAGTTCAAACAAGTGTGATGAAGGTGCACAGAAGGGAAGGTAACAGCCAGAAAAATGGTCCAAGGCAATCAAAAAAAATTGAAGACACTTTATTCAGAGGGATTCTTCAGTGTCTACACTCTGAACTGAATCCATGTAATTTAAATTTCATTCTGTAATAACTTTTTTCTTTTTTTTTTTTTTTTTAACTTTTTGTCCAAAGAATAATGTTTGACTTCTTTAAGGTTGAAAGCTATGATGAAGCCTCATTTAATGGCTTTCAGTAAAAATCACAGGTTCACAGAATCACATAATCCAGTTACATTGAACACATTTACAATTGTGACTCAGTTGTGTCAGCCTCAGGAATTATATAACCGCAAAAGGCTGTAATGTGATTAAATAAAAATGTGCAATGTGCAAATTAATGCACACAAATAGGGAATAGTTAGTCACAGCCTGCTTATTATCTGCACTTTTAATAAAGAAATGATCATTTTGTCTGTATTTAGGCAGTGAAGTTTGTGCATTTTCCAGTTACATGACTATCTGGAGGGTAGAGCAAAACAAATAGCACTGACACTGAATTTTTGGCTCAAAAACTAAACTCTACCCCTGTTGGGTGTTGATATTTTAGATTCACATAACCAAGTGACTAGACCTACAGTATTACTTATTTATCATATTTACAAATATCACTATGTGACATTTTCATCAAATCCTTCATCCCTTGGTTGTGTGTTTCGGTTACTTTGACGGGTTATTCTGTCTCTCTCTCCCAATGATGTAAGTTAGTGCAGACACTATACACACTAATGAATGGCAGTAAATCACTTCAGACTGTGCACACGCAAAGGCAGGGAACATGTGAAGATGAAGCAAAGCCCCTAGTTTAACTGTAAAACACCAGTGTTTCGCCTAGTTGAAAGATGTTCCCACCATGCTCCCAGTAGTATTCTTTGGCCAGCAATCTGTAATTAGCTGCAATTACCAAGCCTCTAATCCTCTGTTTACCATCTCCTTCACTGCTCTTGATGGCTTTTCCCCCTGCACACTAACCCACTCCCCTTGTCTGGCTCTCCCGAGTCTTTACCATTAAGTTGCTTGTGTTTCTTTTCACCAAAGTGCCAAGAGCGCACTTACAGATACTATACCTCACTTTTTTGTTACCGAATGGCTTCTCAGTTCACAGTGTGTCTGCTGCTTTTGAGGATGGCTTTCAAATGCTTATTTTTAGTTCTTTTTTTGAGTTCTTCAGCCTTAGAGTATCTTTAAAGGCTATGCTTGTTTGTTTTGGAGGAGGGGAAACTCCACTAAGAATCATCTCTGGGCTTTTTGGCCTCTCAGTCTTTTACCATTTACCTGAAACTCTCAACTCCAGCTGCAGTAGAATAAAAGCTCTCTTCTCTTCTCTTCTCTTCTCTTCTCTTCTCTTCTCTTCTCTTCTCTTCTCTTCTCTTCTCTTCTCTTCTCTTCAGTTTTGTAAATCAAGGATTGTCCGCTATCTCCTGACCTTGTTGTCTTCTTTGCTCTCCTTCATCTGTCGCTTGTAGCAGATGGATGGTTCAAACAGTCAGACAGACGAAGACGGCGGACAGGGGGCCGTCTGGAAATTCACTTCCTGACAAAAAAAAAAGAGTGGCTTATCAATTAAAAAAAAAGTGCTGTTTTTAAATGTGAAGCTTGGAGTCTTGTTAGCCCTGGATGAGAACATAAGTAGCACAGGTGGTTAGGTAAGGATAATATATAATATATTTCAAGTGAAAAACACATGTTACTTGCCAAAAGCATGTTTTATACCAGCCTTGATATATTAATAATACCTTTGTTAGACTAATATCTTGCATAAATAGGTCTCGGCACTCAACACTGTATTTCCTGTATTATGGTATATGTCTGTGTCAGGCCTCCAGATGTGCTGCAGGGGAAAACGTTGCTTGTTAACTTTACTCATTCTCTATGGCTGTTGGAGCATGGGCTTTGTATCACACAGTTTACAGTGAACAGAGAGGAGGTGCATTGTAAAAATCTGTGCTCTCCAATTACTCACCTGAGTCATATCTGTGTTTGGAGCCATGAAACACACATAACCCTTCACTTTATTTATACTCGTCTGTGTTGTTTGCCTTGAGTTGGTCCTCATAAAGTGGAATGCTTCAGGGATACTTATGTGATGTCCTCCTTAACCATTCATTCATCAGGAAAGTTCTTTCCTCTCAAAGCTTTATCTTAATCGTTGAAATGTACCAAACAAAAATGCAAAGTAATAGCGCACATATCCACGAAGTCAGCACTTCTCTTTATTCCTTTTTTCCATTTAGATATAAATTTCTAACTTTATCAGCATGTTCTGGATTATTCGCTATAATTTTTGCAGACAGATAAGAGATTTATGATGCAGCTTTATGTGGAAGTATTCATTTGACGGATGTCATAGTGAGCAGATAAGCAGATATGGAATTGAGATAAATGAGTGAAGTATGTGTGTTTGTGAGGGGGAGAAAGCTGTGTAACTATGTTTTTTTTAATGTGAACTATATCAACTATACAGGTGCTTTGTCTTGAATTTATGGGTGTGTATTTGCATGAATAGTTTGTAGATATGACAGATTACAGTGAATTTGTTGAGATATTTTTGGTACTTTAACTCTTTCCCCCAAAAAGACGACATATGTCGACACCCCACCACCACCACCACCCTTAACGACAAGTTTTGACATCTCTGTTATATCACTAAAGATGTAATTTGACAACAGCTTATTTAGAACAGCTTCAGTTTTTTTTCAAATGTAACAGATGCTCTGGTAGGTGGAGGTGACCACAACCCATGCTAGGCCAACCAATAGGATACATTTTTTAAAATTTATTTTTTATTTTTTAAATTCTTTTTTAAAAAACTGTTTTTAATTTTTTATTTTGTTTTATTTATTTAATTTTTATTTAAAAGAATTATAATACTACTAAATTTTCACTGTTTTTTCCCCAAAGTTTGCTGAAGTAGAAACAATTGTAGCCACTAGAAAAAGAAACAACACACCAGAAAAACAAAATGTTCCACAGGTAGCCCTAGTAACATATATGTGGATTGTTCCTTGTAGGCGTCCAAAGGGAAAAGAGTTAAGGAAGGTGTGATGTTTTTTTGCAAGTAAAAATGGCTGAAGATGGATTGTAACACTGTTACCAAAGGGTCAAAATGAACAAATTAAAATGAACTAGTCTAAGCTACTTATTAAAAATCAATACAGTATTTTTGAGGATTGATAGAACACCACCAAACACTGTATCATAATACTCAAGTGTATCAATATTTCCATATGCTGCTATTCTTCAAATTGTTATTTTTGTAAGAGAGGCACACACACACCGACTCACACCTCTCCTCACTGTTATTTGGACGTGGGAGGATTCAGCTGCAGGTTTCCCTTCAAAACCATTTAAAGCCTCTTTAATGAAACTGGAGTCAGAAGAGAAGGCTGTAATATCTGTCAAAGCTTGGCTTGTAGACTGGAGTTTGGATTGTGCCTTTGTATTTATGCCATTATATAAAAAAAACCAAAAACGTGTGTTACTTGTTTGTTACTGTGTATGTGTTCAATAAAAAACATGTGAGACCTGCAGATCTGAAGTGTTTTCATTTTGATCAAATACTAAAAAAATACACGTGGGATATTCTGTTAATTTATTGTTTTCTGACTTTAGGCCGAGAAACCTGCACGTCTAAAATCAACACATTAATAGTATATTCTGTATTAGCCCATCATCCTCTGTGTTTGAGTTTAAATTAGTTGGATTTATTTTATGCTGATACTTTTGTGAGTGAAAGGAAACCAAATTTGTCCTCTCTTGTTATCTGCTCTCGTCTCTTCCAGCGGATCAGTTTGTGTGCCGCACTGAAGCCATTGCTGACATTGTGATCCTTGTGGATGGTTCCTGGAGTATTGGCAGACTCAACTTCCGGCTGGTCCGCATGTTCCTGGAAAACCTAGTCAACGCCTTTGACGTCGGCTTCGATAAGACAAGAATCGGTGAGTCCCTGTAACCCTCCTAAGGTCTTTTCTTGAGTGCATATACGTTTTTACAGATTTCAAACAGACAAATGCTCTGTCAGTACAATGCACCTTTTATGTGTTTGTATAGGTCTGGCTCAATACAGTGGGGATCCCCGGATAGAGTGGCATCTAAATGCTTTTACCACAAAAGATGCTGTTATTGATGCTGTTAAGAATTTACCCTACAAAGGAGGAAATACTCTTACAGGTAATGTTAGTCACCAGTACTACCAATTTGTTTAGTAGTTGCTTTATCCTGTGTAGAGCCAAGCTGATATATTTCATGTTTATATGTTATGTGTCACCCTATGGACATGGGGTCCATTTTACAAAGCAGGGGTCCATTTCACAAAGCAGATTTAGTAAAAACTCTGAGTCTGTTAACCCTGAAATGAGGGAAACTCTGAGGGAAACTCAAGGTTAACAGACTCTGAGTTTTCACAAAACCTGCTTTATGAAACGGACCCCAGGTTTAGTGAAAACTCTGAGTCTGTTAACCCTGAGTTTCCCCTCAGAGTTTCCCTCATTTCAGGATTAACAGACTCAGAATTTTCACTATACCTGCTTTGTGAAACGAAACCATGATGAACGTTATTGTTTACGTCCGGCAATCCCATGCATGCGCAGTAATCTGGAGGGCAAAAGCACCGCTCCCATCAATACATAACTTAGCAAAACAACCGCTGTCATCGGTCTTATAGAAACATCTACTCAAAAAGTAAAATAAAATAGATAAGTACGACTAGTTTAGATCACCTTTATGCTGATGATCGCAAAGGGTATGAAACAAAGCTAACTGTATTGTAGCGACTGGGGGTTGTAATGTTTAATTGTGGATGGACTGTTCCCCTTTAAGAGTTACCCGGTATGCACCGCAATGTTTACGGAAGTGAGTGCTGTTAAGGCAGCCTGTGTGTGTTTTTTTTTTTTAATCTGCCGACAGTTTGTTGACACGCGACACAGTCCGGGAGTTACCTGTGGTCAGCGGACGTTCTGTTAGTCAGCTCCTAGTCTGACACCGCATGCCGGTTGCTGTTAGAAAGACCCCTGTTCTTGGTGGAGCCAATAAAAAGGACTGCGAGTAAGAGGAAGTTCGTCCTTCTTCTCTGTGCCGTACCGAAAAGCTTCCAGACCTGTCTCAAACAGCTGACGAACTGAGAGTTGACAGTCCGCAGAAATGGCCTCTGGTTCAGTTTGAAGACATCTGTGATTACCTTATCAGCACGCCATGGGTTTACACAGCAGAGGCAATGAATAAATAAATGTAGTATAATGATTAGCAATTTAATAATGTTCATCTTGTTTAGGTTTTTAAGAGGAGCATGGAGTCAGCTAGTAGTAGCAGAGGGTTTGCACAATGACAATGAAAAACTGTCAAAATGTTTTCATTCGATTTTTTTTATACTAGGTGACCATTTATAATTACCTCCATCAAAGTGAGCAGAGCAAATTCTATCATGAGAATTTGGCTTCCAATGTTGGGATGGGTCCTCCAGTTCAATCTCTGCATAGTTGTTAACCATAGCTTTGGCTGCATTTCATCAGCTGGAAACCGGTGAAACTTGACGTCGTTGTCCTTCTTCCGTCTGTTGGTGCGTCCTACAAGTGTTAACCATATTGATAGACTTTCAGATTGTTGATATATCACAGCTGATTTTAAATTTAGCGTGGTCTGTTTACAACTTCGCGGCTAAAACCAATGCAGTACATTGAAGGGACAGAGCCTTTTTTTTGCCCTCAAGTCAGCGACGGAGCAAAAAATCATATGCGCATGACGTCAGTCGTCAGAGTGTCCACGGAGGTGATGTTAGTCTCGTCCTCAAATGTCTTGTACCGTTTTCTCCATCTGCCTTCCTTCTTCATACCTCTCCTCCTTCTCTTTCTGCAGGCCTTGCACTGACCTACATCTTAGAGAACTGTTTTAAGCCTGAGTCTGGTTCACGTGTTGGTGTTCCTAAGATTGGGATCCTCATTACCGATGGAAAGTCACAGGACGATGTCATCCCACCTGCTGAAAGCCTACGAGATGCCGGAGTGGAGCTGTTTGCAATTGGTGAGAACGGATAGGTACACATTAAATCTGATCTGATCCTTTGCTCCTTCATGCTAACAATTATGTTGAACTTTCTAGGTGTAAAAAATGCTGATGAGAACGAGCTGCGCTCCATCGCCTCAGAGCCAGATGACAGTCATGTGTACAATGTGGCTGATTTCAATGTCATGAGCTCGATAGTAACTGGACTGACAAGAACAGTGTGTGAACAAGTGGAGCAGCAAGACAAGGACATCAAGCAGAGTAAGAGAGACAGCAGCCATATATCCTTTTTTATTTACTTTTTTTTTTTTTTTTTTTTTTAAATTTTGCTGCATGAGTGAAGGTCTTAATAGAGGAGGGGGCTGCTCTCCAGAAGATAAAACTCAAGGTTTGCTGTTCAATCCCTGGCCCCTGTTGACATGTCAAAATGTCTTTGAGCAAGACACTGAACCTTAACTTGCTCCAAGGGACTGTTCCACTGGACTCCTTCCATGTAAATATGAGAGTGATTGTGCGTGTGTGTGTGTGTGTGTATGGATGAAAGTGACACATGATAAAGCATACTGATTATCAAGATGCTTTAAAAGTGCTGTAGAAATGTAAGCCCCTTTATTTTTAATACAACACATAAAATATGTAAACATGTTATTTAATTTCTATCCAATTTTATATTTTGGCCCTGTTATATACCGTCGTCTTCTGCTTATCCGGCTCAGGGTCCGGGTCGCGGGGGCAGCAGCCTCAGCAGAGAAGCCCAGACAGT
>JAPTGZ010000009.1:14922629-14942753 GCA_029814645.1 Fowleria isostigma
TTCAACTGACGACTTACTTCTGCAGCCATTATTCTAGGCGCACGTCTTACTTTTCGCTCATTTTTTTATTGGCGCACCGTGCGACCGTAATCTCAAAAATAGTCGCGCTACCGAAATTCTGGTCGCATGTGCGACCAAACCAGTCGCACTCACGAGCCCTGCACAGAAAATCCACAAATCCCTCTATTTTCTGTATGGTTTGTGTTTCCAATAACTGCATTAAAGTTTAGTATGGAATCATTAACAATCATCAACAAGGTCAGAACTTTTACAGTTTAGTCTGAACTGTGGGTCAACAGATGGTAAACTTAGTGCACATAATAACATTACACAGAAACAGTACCGTATATCTTCATGAGTCTCATAGTGAAACTCACCTGTGGAGAAGAAAATCTACGATTTCAGCATCAAATTATTTTCTTTTAATTTAGACAAGTTACTAGTGGTGAAAAAAATAACAGTTCTTGTAGCTTGTATTACGTTGTCGCTTTTTTGATGCTTAGAGTTGTTTCTTAGCAGTTCTCATCTCATCCCGTCACTTTTTGACACTTTGGTCAAAGGCCCTATGGCAGGGGTCACCAATCCTGGTCCTTGAGGACCGCTGCCCTGTACGTTTTAAATATTTCCCTCTTCCAGCATACCTGGTTCAATTAATGATCAGCTCATCATCCAACTCTGCAGAAGCCTGATAGTGACAGAATGACTTTCAGGTGTGTGGAAGAGGGAAATATCCAAAATGTGCAGGGCTGCAACCCTCAAAGACCAGGATTGGTGACCCCTGCCCTATGGCCAAGGTTTGCTGCTCACTACTCCCTCTAGTGGGCACATAAATCCACCAGGCTGTAGATATGAGTATATTCAATTCATATCTCTACAATCCAATACATTGCTGTCTTTGATATCATTTTTATGCCCTTCATTTTCAATGCTGGAATGATAATTTTAGGTCATTTTTTAAAAATTAGATAGTAGAAATACTACATGTAGCCCCTTTAAAAAAATAAAGCAAGTGTTGCAATGAGATACATTTTACTAGCATGGCCAGCAATCCCGCTATCTCAGTGTATTCAATACTGAGAAAACGGTCTGGAATTGTGGGGCTTGAATCCAAATATGAAGGTGGGACTAATAGGCACTGAGTAAACCAATCACAGATAAGGTGGATGTGACACTTTTGGCAGAGAAACTTAAGAATACAGGGTGTTATCTGTAATTCAATACTTATTTTTGAATCAGGCAACAGACAACAGTTGTAAAGAGATTTGTGAAGTTGGGACTGACTTTGACTCATGACCAAAAGAAGTCACTGTGTTTGATACATTGCAAAACACCCACCCCCAAGACTTATGTTTGGCCCGGTATAAAATAAATTGGGCATAATCCACAGCAACTGGAGCAGTTCCAGACCATTTTCTCTGTACTAAACACACTGAGGAAACAGGATGGTTGGCCAGACTAACATCCTGCTGAAAATCAAGGAAATTCCCTTGAAAGTGTTTAATGTGTATTCTTTTCACTGTTCTGTAAATGTGGTCTTTGTGTGTGTTTGTTTGTGGTTATGCACATGTGTCTGTAGTGGCACTTCCCACAGTGACAGGCCTTCAGCTGTTTGATGTGACTCACAGCACCATGAAAGCCAGATGGGACAGTGTGGATGGAGTATCTGGATACATGTTGCTGTATGCACCGCTTACAGATGATGGAGACTTGGATGAGAAGGAGGTAAAAATGTTCAAATCATAGTTTCAACCATGTTTAACAGTAGTATTTACAAGGCTGGTTGTGAAATGTTGAACTGCACATTTGTGTGTGTTTTCTGCACAGGTCAAAGTGTCAGATGCAGTGACTGAACTGGAGTTGGATGGATTGATCCCACATACTGAATATACAGTTACTGTTTACGCCATGTTTGGAGAGGAAGCAAGTGACCCCAATACAAACCAGGAAACTACATGTGAGTACTGAATTATAAAACCCTTTTACACAGTGTGTGCAAAGTGTGAATGCTACTCTTTTATTCCCTCTCACTATTCTGTAGAAAGGATAAGAACACAGAATGAGAGCATTGCTATTCCACTTTTAAAATGGCAGTGGATGTAATCCCAGAGCTGAAGTGATGTCTGTGTGAAAATGTGATGTGTGTGCGACCATCACTTGGGAAATTTAAAAATCTCCAAAGGAAAAAATAGCCATCCAATTGTACAAAAAACAAGATGGTTTGGCTGAAAATGTCTGCAAGTTTCAGGGGCAGAGGTGCTCTGGGAGAACCTCACCCTCGAAGCAGAGGATGAAACCACCCACAGTTATTGTTTGGGAGTCAAAATGAAAGTGGTTATTTTTTTCCAATGCATATGTTACACACTGCAATATTTTGTTGGGCCACTTTTAGCTTTCATTGCAGGACACATTACAGGACGCCACTGCATCCTTTGTGAAGTGTCACAATAAATGTCACAACAGTTTCTATGTCCATGGTTGAAATCATTTTTCCTCCGAGACTCTTGTACTGATGATGGAAAAGTTGAACTGCTGCGTGAAATCTTCTCCTGCACATCTCATAGATTTTCGATGAGCTTCAGATCTGGACTCTGTGGAGGCCAGTCCATGTGTGAAAATGATGTTTCATGCTCCCTAAACTACTTTTTCTTGAAGCCTGATGAACCCTGGCATTGTCCAATCTTTCTGTTCTCTATTAATCTGATGGTTGTTTAAGAAATGAGAAAGCGCCTCACTGCACCAGTTAGGGTTAAAGAACTTGTTGCGACTGAAATATATTCATCACTGCAGTAATTATCCAGTGGAAAGATCTGAACTATTTGTTTAGTTCAACCCAGGTAGGGACTTTTTTGGCCAGGCTGTGTATGTTGCACTACATTCTAGCTCTACATCTCACACATCTGATCTGAATCTACACTATGCTATCTAAATTAACCCAGTGGTGCAACATTAATCCAGTTCCATTCAATTCAGTTAAGCCTAACACCACAAATCATGGATGTGCCTCAAAGGGCTTTAGAATCTATACACAATATACAACACCATCTCTTAGTTCGAGTCAAAAAACTTCTCCAAAAAAAACCCATTTTAACAGGAAAAAAAATAGTAGGACTCTCAGGAAAATTCACAGAGGAGGGATCCCTCTTCCAGGACAGACAGTGAAATAAGTGCTGTGTGTACAGACAATTGGATAAACAATGAAGATTTAGAAATGTTATGTACAACAGAAGGAATCTATTAAATACAGGTGGAGTGATGCTGAAAAGCATTTTGGCAGCAACTGGTACAATACCCGGACTTAAATACCTCTAGCAATGGAAACGAACACTGCATTCACACAGACTTTATTTGGTTCAGTGTAAACATACAAAGCCAGTGTAATGATGGGTCTCATATGCGTAAGGAGATTCTCTTTCTTTACTATCTTGACTTTAAATCTTCACTTTTCCACTTTCTCTTTTGCACCCTAGTACCTCTGAGCCCTCCCAGGAACCTCCAGTTTTCTGACATTACTCACAACTCTGCACACATCAGCTGGGACCCGGCCCCTGGAGGAGTTAAAGGCTATCTGATCACTTGGGAAAAAACAGATGGGCCAGTCACTGAGGAGGTGTGTGTGTGTGTGTGTGTGTGTGTGTGTGTGTGTGTGTTAGCTGTTTATTACCTATAATAAAAATGAGAAAAGATGATGAAGTGAATAAGAGATAAATAAAAGAACATGGAGGTGAATATTACTTTGGAGAAGGCAAAAGATAAAATTACATTAAAAGGAGTATAGGGCAGTAATATAAATTATACCAGTGTTTCACAGTTTTTTTTTGTTTTTTATTTGCATGTGCATAAATGCATGTTGTTTGCTTGTAGATGAGGCACATATCACTCCATTACTCAAGTTTATTCTTGTGGAATTGTTGCTGATGTTATGCATTTTAACTAGAAGTTCTCCAGGCGCCCGGGACAAGAAAACACTTCAAATGTCATGAATCAGTGGGCTCAAGTCATTTCAGGCTATGTTTATGTGTGTTGGAGCTTTGTTTTTGCAGTTTTGTTGAGTTTTATCTGTATATGTCTGCAGGTGGAGGTGGGTCCGGTGGGCTCCTATGACCTCAGTGACCTGACGTCTCTGATGGAGTACTCAGTCGCCATCTTTGCGCTGTACGACGAGGGCAAGTCCGAGCCACTGACTGACGGATTTACGACAAGTAAGACTCTGTTGTTATTTGACTGGAGGGAAAATATCACAATTTGCATGTAGATAAATACAGCTGCTTATGTATTTCTTGATGACTCCAATGAAAGTCTCGGAACGCTGAAACACATTGGTCTATTTAGAGTGAAGTAAATAAATAAGTGCTGCTGGAGTTCTTGACCTGTAGCAAGTAAGATAAACACCAAGCGTAATTCTGAGGTGATCCGGAACAAGACTGTCAGTGAGTTTGACTCAGGGAGTGAAGTTACAATGAGTGATATTTATGAAGTGCATTTTTCTTTGGTTATTTAATAGTCTAGTGCCTAAGTTCTCATCTCTTTTTAGGGCAGTTTTGTCTCAATTTCCTGAAATAGTTGTATCAATACCATTAGAAGCTGAGGCATTTCTCTCTTAGTGCCAGACAGTGCTGAATTTTATTATCCTTACTGGTTCTTTTGCTATTTTGGCAGTCTGCCCACCTCATTTACACCTCAGCATAAAAGGCCAGTCACATTAAAAGGTCATTTCACTGTCCCTGAATATTCCGTCACGCTAACAGTTATTGATTTGTAGAAATATTCCTTTAAGCAACAAGCAATTGGGCTCCAGTGCTGTGTCAGCTGAAAGAAATGTATTTCTGGCAGGCAACTATTAAACTAGTCTCTCCAAAGAGTCATGTTGATTTTTTAAAATTTATCTCCTGACAAACGTTGGTCAATGGACCAGGTGTAAAGATGGATGCTTCATAAACACCACTCTGAGAGGATTTTCAAGGTTGTTGAGTGAGTGTTGAATGTGCTGCTTCAGAAAAATGATGCTGTGGTACAGAGGTAGGTTTGGACATTGGTGCTTAGATAGTTTCTGAGCAAAATATTTTATTTTGTACAATAACAGCAGTCTCAATGAATAGACCGTGTTCTAACAGAGCTTCTGCAAGTCATTAAAAAGCATTAAAAGGTATTAAATTGATTTTGTTAAAATTGAGGTCTTAAATGGCATTAAAAAGCATTAAATTTGATGTCCAGAAGCATTGAAAAAGTAAATACACTCAATGGGGAGGAAAAAAACACCATTGTTTAAGATTTATTTGGATTATACAAACATTTAATAATTTTGATTGAATGTTTAGTGTGATGATTGACAGGCAGAACCCTTTAATTGGCCATTGTTTATGGCCAGTGAGCAAAGTCACAACATCAGATGCTTGGAATGCAATGTGCTGTGCATGCTCATGCTTTGGCGAAAGAGTGTAGGGAATATTAGCAAATGTTGGAAAATGGGAAAATGGAAGTTTCAGCAGAAGTGGTTGGAGGAGGAAGTATTCAGAACCTGGTTAAAATCTGTCAACAGTATATTTATTTCAATCTTTATATGCAGTTAAACATGGGCTTTAAAATTGTTTAAAATGGTATTAAAAAGAGCATTAAAAAGTATTAAACTTAGATCTGCTGATACCTGCAGAAACCTTGTCTAAACTGGAACCAACTATAACTACTAGCAATGCATGTGCTTTTTGCATTGAAACTTTAACTCTCTCCTTTCAAAGTGAGTTTATCACTATTTTTGCCTTGCAATACCCTATGAGTACTATTGTTTCAGTACGTAACTACTGTTTTAAAGAATAAGAAGTCAAAATAGTCATAGTCAAATTGCCCTGTTAGTGTTTTAGTGTTATATCAGATTCTTTAGATTAATTTTACTGATGTAGATGATTAATGTTCAACTCATTTGAACTACTTTATAAACGTGTTTGTAGTTTAACTTCAAGCAATGTATCATATTCTTTCAGATCATCATATGTTTGTAGTGTTGCTGTTCTGGGAAAACCATGTATCTGTATCAAGTCAACAAACTTGTTTCAGCTTTGTGGCAATGTATTTCCTAATGAATCCACAAGGGCTTTTAAAGATTTTTATTTTTTTTTTTGTCAGAGAAGTAAAATTAAATCAGCAAAAATGCATGAAGTTTATATGCAGAATGATGTTTGAACAGAGTTTGACACTTTGAAAGTTTTCTTCTGATGAACAGAGGGACGGACTTTCACTTTAATTTAAGGAATGAGCCTCCCAGCAGGACTTGTACCATTACAAAAATTGGCCATTTGAGACCTAATAGATAATTCTTACAAGTGTGATGTGGAAACTTGAAGCAATCAGTGCAAAGAGATTGAAGTGGACCTTTAGTAAATCAGGAAACCTCTACTGTGCAGCAGTTAGAAGGTTTCTATGTAAGATTTGTATGTGAGTGTGTGGTTAAGTGAGGTTTGTGTGCAGCTGTAAAAATAAAGAATAGAGGCAATGAAAAACTGAGAGTACATACAAGGATATTCATGGAGACTGTTATCTGAGTCCACTACATGGACATCAGTGTATTGTGGTTGTTATCATGGATGCAGTTTATTAGTTTATTATGCTTATGCACTTCATGTACAATACTAATTACATATACATGTGCAGTATTCAGTACTGTTCATATACATCTCATTATGTGTACACAGATATACATGAAAAGATTGCTTTAAAAATAAAAACACCATATACACAAATATACATGAGCACAAGCAACTCTGCATAGAGAAACATACACAGGGAATACACATGTAGAATTAGACATGACAATTATAGACAGCAAAAAAAAACAAACCTCAAGAGTTATACGTAAAGAATCTGCATATAGCATTATGCTTAGAGAAGTATACATGAAGAATGTGCATATGAAACTTTATGTATAAAAATAGACATGGAGAATGTGCATATAAAATTACATAGAAATGTGGAATGTGGAAATACATAGAAATGTGCATGCAGAATATACATAAAGAATATACGTAGAGAAGTGTCTATCACAAAATACACATAGGTAGAAACAGTTATTTATATGTGTAATTGTAGGAGATGAAACTGCCCTTAGTTTGTTGCTTTAAACACACCAGGACAAAACTGACATTGTATTAACATACTGACATTTTATGGTGATGAAGGTGAAGAATTTAAATCATTTGATGAGGTCTTTTTTGTTTTTGTGAAATTTATAGGAGTGTATTGAAGTCATATTTTCTGAAATAACTTGTGGGGATCTTTAAATTTGAGCTTGTTGTAAATATTTAGTCCTCCCAGATCAAACCAGGAGACAGTATATTGTGATAATGTAATTATGTGTTTGTACCTGACAGCTCCAGTCCCTGGTCCTCTGAATCTTCGCTCCAGTGATATCACAGCAGACAGTTTCCAGGTCAGCTGGGATCACTCAGCGAGTGACATCGTCCTCTACAGACTCTCTTGGGCACCATTCTCAGGTGGCAACACAAAGGAGGTCAGTACCACTTAAACACAGCAGGTTTGATTTACATTTAGACACAGCTCTCTGGTCAGTGTTGATTAACACTGAGTTGAGTCTTGCCCAAAACTGTATTTTTCACTTACTTAAACCGACAAATGCTCCCCCAATAAAATTTACAATTTAGTGCATAAAGATAAGAAACCTGGATTGAGAATGTTTCATTTTAGCCGGGGGTTTACTTATTATCTCCGTTTCCAGGAGAAGAAGTGGCGTCACTTCGTGTGTCCAGATAAAGCGAGGGTTGCACTCTCTAGACCTGTATGTAGGCTTAACTATGCTACTGGTAGATGGTAAAAACCCCCAGCATGACTGAGCATAAATAAAGGCTGAATAAATCTAGAAATTAATGGCTTGGGTGTTTTATTACCATGATCTGGGCTTTCGCGGCAGCTGGGAGGCAGCGATAGAGCCCTTAGGTCTGTAAGAGTGTGAGTGTTTGTGTGTTTTGCTGAGAGTCATCAGAGCTGAAAATAACACTCTGGGGAGAAAGAGAGGTGGGCTGGTATTGATGCCAGCATGGAGAAGGGATACATTCAGCTCCCGTCTATCTCTCACACACATGCCCACACACACATGCATGGAAAGAGATTCAATATAATGCAAATAACCACACAACCAGAGTAAACAATTACCTGAATTAAAACATAATGATCACCTAGAGAGCCATGAAAAGAGTCAATATCATTGTTGATTTTTTTGTGCATCATGCTGTTTTCTAATTCATCTGTTGTTACTAGTGTCTTGATACCTTTTTGAAATAAATTCCATTTTACTCATTTATCAATAAACACCTCGGAGGGCATTTGCATAAAAGAAAAATAATGCTGAAAGTATGCAAAGGAATGCAAACAGAAAAAAAAAGAGGCAGTGAATCTTGAGAGGGATAGACTGAAATGCTGTAACCACTGGCGAAATCTGTAACTGTGAAAATAATTCAGTTAAAGAATCATTTCCAGTAAATTATGCTTTTCATGGAAGCAAAACTGTACTTTTGTCGACCTCATTGTATTTACCTCAGGGTCTGATTGTTTTTTGTCTTGTACAGATTATACTCTAGTCCTGTTTGGACTCCTGTTGCTGCTCCAACTGGCGGCTGTTTGCATTCAGGGGAACTACACACTTCTGAATTAGTCATATAGTCTTTATGAGTCTCACAGCAGCCTTACTCAAATGTGTTTACATTTCTACAACATCATTTAACATTTTTATTCTCTGCCCGTAATTATTCAATATAATTATCACTTTTATAATGTTGTCTATCCAGTATTGCAATAAAGTATTCATACAATGTGTAGAATCATTTTGGTTTTACGGACATTAAACTTTAAAATATGCAACTCAATTTCCTGCTGTTTTCTTGACTGAAATTATGAGAACAGAGGTAATTTGTTGTTTTATGTTTTTAGCAGCTTTCTCCACTAACACTCATGACATCCCTGTTTTTTAAAGTCTGGTGTTGTACTTAGAGAATAAATAATCCTGTCAGACCTTTGGTTAAGTCCCAAACTTTTATCACATCTTGTGGGTGAATTAGGAGCTCCGGTCTAGCAAAGAATATGACAAGAAATACAGCAGCAGGTCAACTATAAGGCTATAATTAGATTATGAAATACAAGATGAGGGAGTTTTTAAATACTTTTCACAATGCTGAAACAAATTCAGAGGTTTATGTACAACAGATTTATAGTATTGATGACAGCAATAATGCTGCTTTATAAACCTTTGAAGACTAGAACAGCCACCAAAGACTAACAGCTATTAATATAAAATGTGTAATAACTTTTAAACTACAAATCCCATTAATACATTGAAAAAATGCAGATAAAATTGAGTTTTCAGGTTTTCAGCAGTATCAGATTTGTTTTTTTTTGAGGCAATCAGAGGCTCTGTAGTGAACGTGTAACCACTATCATTTTCTTCAACATCGATCCACCAGTAAAAGTAGTTTGACAAATGACAGTGGTTGTAGACACTTGTTTTTTTGTGCAGGTAGTGATGTATTTCTCTGAAAAGTCACTTTTTCTCTGTTCTGACAGAACAACCTCTGAGTTAACTCTAAGCTTTTATGAACATCTACATGATGAGTGAATTAACAGGGTTTCCATGCATCCTGGATAACCTGGAAAATGATCGACCAATTTTCCAGTCATGAAAAACATGGAAAATAAGAAAAAAAGTCAAATGTCCAGAAATGGTTAAGTTATTCTGTAAAATTATTCATCCTTCCCATGCCTGATGACCGAATGCAAATATGTTTAAAGTTATGCACATGCATGTCTGTGGTCACCTTATCTTCTGGGCAACATTAATGCCCAGAGCTTCTTCTCTCTTCTTCTATATTGACTTTTTTTGCACTGCAGGATAAAATTTCATTTTGATATTTAGTTACATTTTTGACAATTTATGTTTTGCTTGGTTTTGCTTCCACTATTTTGGCAGGGATTTTGTTTTTTATTATGTTTTAGAAATGCAGGTGCCAGATGTGTAAAGTAAACTGAGTTGTGAAGTAAACTGAGATGAAACAAAGAAAATTGTTTTTTAGTAATTTATTGAAAATATACAAATTTTTTAGAGGAAGTACAGGAGAGACAGTAAGACAGAAGAGAAAGTTGAGCTGGGAATTGCCCAATTGAACATTGCAACTCCAGTTTGTCATGCTAATGAAGAGCTGTAATTTGTGGGTGTGTTTGCATTATTCTATGATACATTTGTCATCATTATTTTTCATAAATTAGACTGCGCATCAAATGTCTGAGTAATAAACATAGAAACAATCTGGGTAAATGTAAGTTACAACTGTAGAAAAGAACACTTCTAAAGAATGAGGGGAACAGGGGAATGGATTAGTGTATAACATGATAATTTGTTGGCTGAAAATGTCAGAATCAGAATAGGCTTTATTGTCATTGCACATTTACAGAGCAACATAGCTACAAAAAAGAAAAAGTCCTAGAAAATAATTTTAGGAAAAAAGTGGAAACCCTTATTAAATTAAGAAAAATATCCCATTTTTACTGAGAAATGCAAAATGCCTTGAACAATATTATAATAAATTGTGATAAATCTCTTGGAAAAGGTTAAATGTAGACGACAAGAAAAAAACGGTTCGAGGTTTTTAAGGGTTAAATACTTTTGAACAAGGTGAGAAAAAAAACACTTGGCATTTCTGGAAATATCAACCAACATCCTTCCTTCTTTCTCCTTTCTTTTTCAGAGAGAAAATATGTTGAGTTAAATGTCATATGAGACTATTGGTGTGTGTTTGTCTTCTGTAGGTGGTCCTGAGTGGAAGTGACAACAGATACATCCTGACCGGCCTCAGCTCCTCCACCGAGTATGAAGTTATGTTGACAGCTGTGTTCAAAGATGAGTCGGAGAGTGACACCGTCTCTCTGATAGAGGACACATGTAAGATGCATCATGGTTACCAGGGGCGGATGTTGACTTAATAACAGTTGCTCTTTCTGCGTTATTGTATCCATGTCCAGCAACTTTTCTAGAAATGAGAAACAGATTAACCTGTGAACCAAACAACCCTCTTAAAATGTGCTTCTGTGAGTTTAAAGCATTACTGTACTGAGTCCATTTGCATTGATTTGTTTGTCCCAGTGTTATCTCAGGGGAAGCAAATCTATTTTCCCATCAATGTTTTGTGTTATATTTCTCTCTAATTACCTTATTTATCGATATAGAGAGATGTTGAAGAGAGCTTCCATGTAATTATTTGATTTGTGCTCCCTGTATTTCCCCAGTGGCCAGGACAACAACGACTGCTACCACCACCACAGGTAAAACCGCTTGCACTGCATATAAAATGAGTGTTAGTAGCAAAAACACTCAAACCGTCACTGTCTCAGTCATGTATGTGTATATTAACTGTATTAATAGTTTTACACAGTCACATGCTTCTTGATGTGTCAGTTTATGTATGATCAGCCAAATATTAACCTAAGGACACATTTTGGCATGTAATTTGGTATATGTTTGTGATGTTAGTTCTTTACATGATGTTATTTTGTATGCATGGAGCATTTCTCAGAGAGCAGCAGGTTGAGATAGTTTAAAAAAAAAATGTAAAAAAAAAATGTTAATGCAGTGACACTGGCCAGATTTTAATCATACTTCAAGCCAAAGCATCTGTCTAAAGAGTCTTCTGCCATTAAATTGTGAAAGTCTGTGTTCAGCCAGGGAGCACTGATGTTGCCAGAGAAGCAACCACAATTCTATCAGGTTCCTTTAAAAGAGGTCTGGCCATTGTTGCTCATTTACAGTTGCTGAAAAAGTTATTAGACCATCAAAAGTCATCAACAGCAATTGTTATGCAATCAAGTACTAACTCCTGTGTGTATCATGTGACCATAACAGACAGAAAAGAAAACATGGAATGCCTAAAAGTGCTGTTTTTGTCGGTACAATGCCATAGATATTGATGTAAGAACTTATGTGATTTTGGTTATTATCAAGAAAACCATGGAAAATGGATAGATATCAGCTCTAAAATTAAACTCTTATGAGCTATTTTTGTTGTTATCATTATATTTGTCCAACAAATGTATCTTTAGCTGGACCAGGCATTAAAATGAACAAGAAATTGAAGAAAACATACAGTGGTCTAATAATACTTTCCTTGACTCTAGCCTCATTAAGAAAAAAACAATGCGAGGGCTCAGAAACACTGTCTGTTCTGACTAAAGTTGATAAATGTAACACCGTTATGATGATAGTATTTTCAGGCAGGATGCATCATATGAGAATAAAAAACTCTGGAAGGTTTTTGATGCTTTTATAAGCATGTTTACCAAGTTGGCTTCATGCGGAAATTGCAGTTCAAGCTTCATTATCTCACAGGCGACCTGGAGGCCATCTGGATTGTGTTTTGTATGAGACTACAGCTAATCGAGCTTGAGCTCTTTCTCCACTCACAGCTCTAAAAACCTACAAAGCAACATGTCTGTTTTACTTAAACCTCTGCTCATTGTTCTAGAAACTTTAAAACGGTACATCTGCTTAGTTTAAGACTCCATGTACTGCTGTGGAAATAACTTAAAATGGATAAATAAAAGATAGTGACAAGCCTTTATTTTTAAGAGATTTGTTGTTTTTTAAGGCATCAAAGAAAACCCACACACACATATTGATTTTTATCCAGTCAGTACTTTTGAATTTAGTTTAAATTGTTAGAAAGACTGATGAAACAAAAAATAAGCTGCCACCTTTTTACAAAATGTTTAGCATTTTTGGTGGCAGAGGTCCTTAATTTTTATGCACTTTTAGTTTATAATCCATCACACCACAGTTGACTGAGCATGTTGGCATTTTGACAGTAGCTAGTGTTATTTTCTTTTCACATAGTGTTTTTTTTTTTTTTTTTGAAGGATTTCTCCTAATCCGCAGTTATCACTGAAACACACTGGGGAGCATGTAGCCAAAGCCAAGTTTTTCTGTAAATTATTGATGTATAAATCCTACTCTGTTTTCTTTGTGTCATGTTGTGTCTCAGTCGCACGTCAGGCGGTCAAAAACCTTCAGCTGAGTGATGAGACCACCCAGAGCTTAGAGGCATCATGGGAGCTTGATGACCCCCACGTGGAGAGATACAGGGTCTCATATGTTGGCCTCAGGGGTGATCACAAAGAGGAAACTGTAAGTGAATGAAAGCTTAAGTTCTCTCTGTCATAACAAAACAGTTTAGATAATTGTGGATTAAGCAGTTTAAGGTACATTAACTGTAGTGAATCTGTGGTTTTATTCAACAGTCTTTTACATTATTGCTTTCCTCAGAGTCTATTTCTCACAACTGCTTTGACTGAACTGCTTTCAAACAGACAAATCTAAACAAATGTGGGGACAAGAGATGCATTATTTCTAATGTTTTTTCATCAGTAAAACCTGATTTATTTACATTTTATATATCTGGACAGTGACATACATCTTGTAGTTTTGCATCCGTACACCACCACAGTGCACTGAAATTAGTCACATTTCTAAATAGTAAATATATAGGCCCAATTGCATATACTTGGGTCCATAAGTATTTCGACAGTGATGCAATGATTGCGTAATTTTGGCCTTTATTACAACCACGTTCAGTTCCTGCTTGTTTGTGATTCTTCCTGGCTTTGGTTTAGACTTAAAGCTACTTTATTGGGTTGAGATCATATGATTGACTAGGCCACCAAAGAATATCCCTTTTTTTTTTTTTTACCATCAGAAGCTATTTTAGTTTTTGCAGTTTGTTTAGGGTCATAATCCATACGCAATATGCAGCTTCAGTCAGTCAGTTTTGCAGCATTTGGCTGAATCTGAGCAGAGAGGATCAACCTGTTTACTTCAGATTCCATCCTGTTCCTTCTATCAGCGTCACATCATCTATAAACACCAATGACCCAGTTCCACCATCAGACAGACATGTCATAACATGTTCTCCACCGTGTTGGACACATGCTGAGTTCTGCTGTGGAACAATAGCTGTGCCTGTCCGTCATCAGACTCTTCTCTCAACATAATTTTGCTACAAGTTCATCTTAGTTTCATCTGTCCAGAGAATCTTTTGGGCAGGATTTTTTAGATATGTTCTGTCAAATTCTAATCTGCCCATCCTGTTGCTGAGTGCTTGATTGATAATTGATAATGACATGTTTACCTCTCCTTTTCTAGACTTGGATGGATGTAGTTAAAGAGTTTTTCTTAACCAACAAAAGCATTTTGTGCTGATCTCTTCTAAGATCAGTTGATCAGCTGCTCGTTATAGTGCTGAGAACAACATGTAAGCGCCGAGGAAATCGGGCCTTTGCTGTTGCTGGTCTCAGATTGTGGAACAACCTGCCTCTGTATATTAGACAGGCCTCCTCATTGGCTGGTTTTAAATCTCTTCTTAAAACCCACCTGTTCTCCTTGGCTTTTCAACACTCTTGCAATGTTGACATTTTGTTTCTGTTTTTATATATTAACTTCTTTTATTTATTTAATTTTATTGTTTCTTAATACCAGTACTTTTATTAATTGTATTCATTGTGCTTTTAGTCTTTTGTATAGCACTTTAGTCCACTGTGGTTGGTTTAAAATACTTTGTAAATTAAGTTAGATTGGTTGGATTGAATTGAGTTTAGTTGACTTCTGTGGTTATTCAGCCTTTAGGTGATGCTGAGGTTACCAGTGAATTCTTTTTTTCTAAAAATGTACCAAAGTGTTGAACGAGCTTCACTTGCATTGACACATGTTTGGACCTCATACTGAGAATTCAATTGATCACCTACCAACGGCAAATCCAATACCTGGAACCAACTCAAGAACTTTCATCTGCTTCATTTGGCCAAAAAAAAATCCAGGCAATAAGCCACCTCTGGACACAAAGCTGCAAGTCAGACAATTATCCAATTACTTGTGAATCTCTAAAAATGGAAGTACCATGTTTAAAATGGTTGTAATTCTGAAAGAGTTAATGCAATATTTTTGTTAAACCCCTTAAATTAAAGCTGAAAGTATACACTTCAATTTTACCTGTGGTGGTGTACAGAGGTAAAATGACACAATTTGTATCACACTGACCGAATACTCATAGACCTGACTATATATGCAATTGACTCTATGCATTTACTCATAAGAGATATGACCAATAATTTGTTGGTAATAATTTTACTTCTTGTAGTAGTTTGATTCTGAAATATTTTTGTAAGCGTGTCTTTATTTCTGTACACTGGCACTTCTCACCAAATCTTTTCTGCGTATAAACAATGCTTTAGGCAGCTACAGAGGCATGTTACGAAAGTGTAGCTGGAGATGGAACAGGACTGGAATGAATGGTTGATTTAAGATGGATCCAAGCTTGGTTTTGTTTTATCTTTTGTCAGAAAATTTTGTACAGGCCTGTTTGTGAAAGGGCCAATTCTGATGTTTTTTAGAAGTCATAAAGAAAAGGCAAAAATGAGATGCTTGCTGAGCTTCGGCACTGTTTTCATGGCCAAATTAATGTAAAATCATTGTAGAGAACATCAAAACTGACTATCTGACTTTTCCTGGATCTGATGGTTGTAGATGGTCCCCAGTGGGCTTCTTTGGTAAATTTATGTTTTTAAGTTTTTTGGGTGTTGTTTATTTATTATCTGTTCCAGGTTTTCAAAATTTTTTGTTGACAAACATGTTAATGATACTCCTTAAAAATGATCATAAATTACTGATTTGAACCAAGAGTTCTACAAACTAAGGGTAAACTATGACAAATGATGATAAATAGAATTTGAACCACAAATACAAGAACAAGAATCATAGCCAGTTTTCCTCACACCCACAGTAAGAATAAAGGTTGGAAACAATTTGACAAGTCATAATAATTTGACCACTCTGAATAAATGGAAACCCTCCCAACCACACCCACTAACCAGGTCTCTAACAGCACTCAAACATTTAAAAACCTAAAGACGCAAAAATATAAACGTGGGAAATAAAAGTGGCACTTTGTTGATTTATGATTTTATGTCTGGTTAAGAGAAAAACAGTGATATACAAGCAAAGCCTATCATCAAACTCTTCCACATTTCATTATATTGCATTCACTCAAGCCAACCTGAATCTTCATACTGCATCATTATGCGTATCACATTGGTCTCAGTGATAGAGATGCACATCCCTAATTTGCACATGAACATAAACATCCCAACCCTTAACCCCTTCACCCCAGTGGGCCATGGACCCTGATTATATAGAGTAGATGTCTCTCGAGTTGTGTTCTGGAGGACAACACTTGAACACTTATAGCCAACTGCATGGCACTGCAGCGGTCACTGTCAGGTCATCTGCTCCAATCAGAAAACTGATTACACTTTTAGTGGCGGTCCACCCAGCCCCTCCTTTCTGATCCCTCTATCTATGGTAAGAGCCCTTGAGCTCAGTGCCATGCGCTGACCCTGATCACTGACACACACAAACACACTCGCCATGCCTCTTGCTTCCTCTCCATCTGTCCCTCGATCTTTCTTTTTC
This sequence comes from Fowleria isostigma, assembly GCA_029814645.1. Lineage (NCBI taxonomy): Eukaryota > Metazoa > Chordata > Actinopteri > Kurtiformes > Apogonidae > Fowleria > Fowleria isostigma. Next base: position 14,939,134 of record JAPTGZ010000009.1, read on the forward strand.
TCTTCCTTCCCTTCTCCTTAGTGTCCTCCCATCTCCCTCTTTTTCTCACCCCCCGTTTTAATTTCCCAATGTGGTGTCAGAGCCGTTGAAGATGGAGAGGCCGGGCCGAGCCACAAGACATTCCATTATCTTTTCAGCAGCCATTTACCTCACTGGGAGCAGAGATGGAGAGCAGCACAGAAAAGAGCAAAGGCAACAAAGAGAGGCAAAAAAGAAACAACAGCTGAACCAAATAGGAGGAGGATTTAAAGCTGTCCACAGGCTGATAGATAAGGGCAGTTTCAGGTCACCTTCTGAAAGTTTGGATGTGCTTTTGATGTGATCTGTGTCAGACATGGATAAGGAGCAGCAAAGCCAAGCCTGTTTGTTTCACAAGTGTTGATATGCTTTGTTTAGTTTTTAACCAGCAGGTGTTTCATTCGCGCTGAACAGATCCTCCTATCGTATTGGTTTAGACTGAGGTATGCCAGAGAGCTGGCATTGGGGTCTGGGTCATGGTACAGCTGGTTATGCAACCGTGACCTCTGAAGCACAATCTGATGCCTCTCTTCCTCAGTATAGTGGAAGAACAAGTGTATAATTATGTATAAACAGTTCTGCTGACAAGACTAGGAATAGCTCTGTTTTGGGCGTGCTCATCATTGCATTAAATCTCCACATGCACACAGGAGATAACGCTGTACATTCTGACAGTACAGACCACAGTCATCCTGGTCCACTTGGCCACAGCTTCACCTTAAAGGGAATTTTCAAAAAGAATCTAAAACTACATTTTCATGTGGATGAAAAACCAAAATGCACTGAAAAATCCCTTCTGACACCTTATGTTGAGAAGCTGCTATACGGATGCTTTTATGAAACTAGTACCTAACAACAGGACAGAGGGGCTAAAGATTCAAACCAGATGTAGACAAATGATATAAAGCAATTTGGGTCTGTTTTGAAAATAAATTTTTACTGAGATAAAAGAGAAGCTGTTTTTCAGATAAAACACATTTTTATATTTTTTAGATTCAAAAATCCACATGTAACACGGTAAAAAGGACACAAAAATTACATTCTACTATTTTTTGAATTTTTTTTAATTCTCTCAGATACATTTTGGAAATGGCAGAGTGTTTCACAAAAATGACCCCTGTTGTAAAATCACTTGCGATTTATTTGTGTTTAAATGAGCAAAGTTCTGCATGTAACATAAGTGGACACGACGGGCTACACATGAAACTTGGAATGAGACTGAGATTCATGAGAAACCCTTATGTGTAGATTTGAAAAACCACTAGGATCGACACATTTAACACAGTGTCTTTATTTATAGAGGTATATAAGACCATTTACAGACATGTTTTCAAGATCAAATGCACTGACACCTAGGTGTTTTTTTTTTGGCCCCAATATTTTATAAAAAAAATTCATTAATATTGGGATGGCTCAGAGCAAGAGTCTAATGTTTTTTGCATTTATTTGAGGTCATTATTAGGTACATCCTGGGGGAAAATATGTCTACATTTCTCTTTTATTATTGTGTGTAAAAAAAGTTGGCAAAGTGTCAGATACCAAAATAAACCCAGTTTTATAGAAGCGCCCATATATATTTCCGAATTATTGTTTATTAAGCAATGCACACTTAACCAGGAAAACATAGGTGCTGATGCTGAATCACTTGTAGCTGTAGCAGTTTTTTTTTCTCAGCCCTACTCTGCACCACAGTTGCACTGACTTTATTGACTAGAGCGAAGTGAGCAGAATTCCTGAACAGTTTTGGTTCAAAACCCATAAGGTAAATGTAGTGGTTTGCAGGCACATTCTGTTTCACTGAATTAAATCTGGGTACAAACGGCCTTGTAGGAGAGAGGAGCAACAGATTATGTTTGTAGTCAGCGATGTGATGCATGCATCACTCCCTGGTGTGTGCATACGTTTGTGCTTCTGATTTATGTAGACGTTAGTCCCAAGTGAACAGCAACTATTACTGCTTTAAGCATCACATGTATGTCTGTGTGTGTTTGTGTGCAGGTGTTGGTGCCTGGCAGTCAGAGAATAGTGTTGCAGCCTTTACTGTCAGACACTCAGTACAAAGTGACAGTAACACCGGTGTACAGGGACGGACAAGACGGCATCAGTGTCTCTTCCCTCGGTGCCACATGTGAGTCTCCGAAACTCCCAGCACACACAAACTCTCTCCCTCTCTCTTCTCTGTCTCTCTCTACACACACTCTTACCTTGCTGAATTATTAACCAGTGGGGTCAGCTCGAGGTTTTTCAGTTTTCATTATACAATCATTCAGATCTCAATTTAGGAGACCCCATCTGATAAACCTGAAAGCTAATGAAAATTAATTTTATTGCAGTGAGCATAATGTTCATTTGCATTGCAGTAATTTCTTGTCCATCTGTGTTCCTGAAGGAGAATGTAAATTAAAGCGATGACAAATACTGATGTGCTCTCAATTGTCTTAACCAAGGCCGTTCATAATTACAGCAGCTCCTTTCATTAATAAAACGATTAAACTGTTTTGTTCAACTCTAATTAATTTTCTAAACCATTCTCTTGATTGCCACTCATGAGCAGGAGTGATTGTCTCCAATTGTAAAGAGAATTAAAATATCAGATGAAATATGTCATCTTTTTAGATGAAGGTGATGCTTGTTATACTGAAAATAAAATCCTCTTCTCATCTTGGAAGACGGAGTAGTGGCAAGTCTGAGCCCAACTGCACTTCATGCACAGGGAATCATTTTTTTTGGGAGAAGAAAACTGTCTTAAACAGTAGCTGTAAAGATTTACAATTCTGCAGCATGTAAGAGGTAATGTATTGTGAACCAGACAGATTTACATGCATCATCACTTTAGAGTTTATTTCTCAATAATTACTAGTTTTCTTTATATGAACACTCTAATTATAAGGCTGTTAACCCGCAAAGACTTAAACAGCCGCCAGCAACCAAAACTATCTATAGATCAAAAATGCTCACTACCTTTTGAACCACTAATCCAATCCACTTTAATAAATCAGGTCAAATGCAGTTGGTCAGCTTTTTAAAGGCATCAGATATGACACATTTGGACATTTGGAGGCTCCCTAGTGAATGTGGAAACTGTCATTTTCTAACACTGATAAAACCCTATATTATGACAAATTACAGTGGCAGTAGCTGCTTCTTTTTATGTTTAGTTAATGATATATTTTCCATAAAATGACACTTTTTCTACAAATTTTTCTGTTTTGATATATTATAACCTTTGAATTTAGACTAGATTAGGTTTATTCAGTCATCATCCATAATACAGAAAAGGCTGATTTAGGTCAAGCAGCTGTAAATTCTGAAGACTGAATAGGCTTACACAAAAGCTAAATGCTTATATATGCCTCGCCTACTTTCAAGTAAAAATCATTTTTATTCTGTCAATCAAAACATCAAAAATTATTCCTGCTTGTATCCCTCAAAATATCTTTACAAACCAATGTTTTGAAAACATTCATGAGTTACACATCTTTAAATGTATATTTATGTCATTCCATAATTAACCCCGATAACCAAAATATATCTTTTTTTAATACATTTAACAGCTTTTTGTACAGTAAACACCAGACACCTTTGAAATCAAACCTGTTCTC